>WEZZ01034386.1:118292-133572 GCA_013400585.1 Chloropsis cyanopogon
ACCTTCATTAACCCTGTATTTTTTGGGTGTCTCCTCCCAAGCCCCCTGCCCAGGGAGGGTGCTGGGAGGACCACGAGGTGCCTGTGGAGAAACAGGAGCAGCAAAGGAGCCTTTGTTCCAGCCTCATCTCCCATCCTCACCTCACACCCTCACTACCACCCTGCCTGCCTTGAAGTCGATTTGTTTTAGAAGATGTGGGCCCTGAACTCTTTCTCCTGACATTTTTTTATCCCGTTTCTTGTTCCTTCTTTCTCTATACAAAAGTAAAAAATGACAGCTATTTTTTCACCTGAAAAGCCACACTTAGGGACAAAGGCAAGTGCCTTTTCTTGCCTACCAATGACCGAAGTTTTTGGCAGCTTCATCCTCCTTAAAACTGATTTCCAGCAGTGTGCAAGCTAAGATGCAATCACACACTTGCTGGTAGTTATCTCTGTAATAAAATGCTTATAAGAGCTGGCAGGCTGTCACAATAAAATTCTTTGTTCTTACTAAAAAATTATCTTAAAATCTTTTACACCCATGTATTAGAAATTGACGAGTAGAACAAAAAATCCCAAATGTTACTTTTGCTGTTCAGTCAGTGGTTAACAAATATTTGTTGTTTTTAACAGATTTTCAACCCTGGCATGCTCCCTACATAAATAATAATGTTGACCATATACAAAAATTACATTAAATTCAGATGTGAAAATTACATTAATTTCAGATGTGAAAAACAGACATGTAAGATCTGAGCCTTCAGTGAAATTAGGGTGTTTTAAAGTCACTGATTCTAGGTCAAGGAAATATTCACAGATGTATTTTACAGGTTGGCTATGTATTAACTCAGTGCTGCACATAGGTTACACTTTTCATGTGTCATCCTGATCTGACACACGAGGGCTAGGGGCAGAGTAATGCCAGAGGGAAAAAGGGATCTTATACAGTCCCACTACAGCCATCCCAACATCTTTTAAATAGAGATGCACAATAATTTGGTTGGCAAAATAATATAAACTGATCACTCCTTTTATGGCGTTTTAGGAACGGTGAAATTACCTCGGTCCATTTTACCATACCACAGAAAATCACAAGCAGCCTTACAGGAGGCTGAAAATCTCCATATTTATGAATGAGGCATGGATGATTAAGATAAAAGCATCCCTGCTATTGATCACGGGCCTCTCTCATCTATTAAAATAATAAAACTACATAATGCTGCAGCACTTAAAACTCAGCGCTGGGAGAAGGTGACCGAATGCAAACGCTGGTGGTCACGGCTCAAACATGCCTGGGGGGTTTGTGCACAGAGCTCTCAGCACCACCAACACCTACCAGTGACCAGAAACTGGTCTAGTAAAGCATCATTCCAAAAACTATCAAAATACAGCCCTGTATAAAATATTTTTATTACATTTTTTATTCTGGTTTTCTTAAGGGGAAAAAAAAAAAAAAAAAAAGGGTTTTTTTCCCAAGTGAAAATCATGGGGATTTTACAGCAAAAAGTGTGTCCTTTTCCTTGGCAGAGGGCGGAATATCTCAGTCACACTGGAAAACCACGGTGAGCTGGCCTGATATTAGCCTGGATCCAATTAGAAACACTTTTCTGTTTTAACCCAGGTGGAATTGCACAATTATAACAGCAAAAGTCTGTGCCTGAGAGGAAATGGAGAAAGTTGTTCTTGCTGAAGAAAGGAATAAAGGTCTGTTCAGTGCTCCACAAAAATCTTACACAAAGAGGAGAGCTGAGCATGGCTCTGGAACCCAAGATGAAAACCAGGGTTGTGCTCCATGGTAAGGCCAGGTATTGAGCATGGATTCATCCCTCCAGGAGGGGCGAAGCACCCTGGTTTTCCATCAGGGAGAAAAGCATCTTCTCCAGAACATGATGGACACAATCCAAATAAAAACTGCTCCACCCATGCACTACACCTTGTCTGTGCCCAAACCAATGTTGCAAGAGAAGCCCATCCGTTCAACAAGGCTCCTTCCAGCAACTCAGCCAGCTTAAAAAAGGGAAATAGCAGCAGCTGCTCAAAGCCAGCCTCCATCACACTGAGAGGATGTGGCCATGGACACTGCAACAAACTCTGGAGTGGTGCACACAGACATTGTGCTGTGTTTGTGTGTGTTTGTGTTACTGTTCGTGTTGGTGTTTGTGTTGGTGTTTGTGCTTGTGTTTGTGTTGTTTGTGTTTGTACAGCCCCAGATCCTTCTTTGGGTCTCTGACAGTGCCACCAAGTCCCTGGTAACAATCTGCTGCAACAGGTGCCTAAATCCTGCCTAAAGATGCGAATTATTTCAACAGAGATTCATTCACAAACTGCAGTAAAAAGTCTGAAACTTCATATCGAGTGTCATTTCTTCCAAGTAAAACAAAATACACCCACACCAAGTCCAATTACACTGACATTTTCCTTTGAATTACTTTGAAAACCATGAGACAAATAAATTTCATGCATCTCCATGTGTACACTAAACACCAACAAAAAAAAAAAAAAAGGCATGTTGTGAAGCTACAGGATTCAGTTTACAGAACTGAATTAAAAGGGAGCTGTAGTAGGACAGCTCAGTATTTTTCTGTCATTTAATGTGGCAGCATCGCAGGAGAAGCATTTACTGTATATTTGTTAAAATTACCTGTTTATATTTTTCTGTTCGTATTTCCAATGAAAATATTTATATAATTATTTAAAGGCCTTGATGTGTCTGCAGCTCAAAATACAGGCAAATATGGACTTGGATTTGATGACCCTTGAGGGTCCCTTTTGATTCTAGATACTCTATGATGTTATGATTTTTATGTATCATGAAACTGGTTTTCAAGGGTTAACAGCTGAGGGATACAGATAACTTCTTTTTAATTATTTGCTGCAAACTATTTGAACCCTTTTCCTGGCTGCCTTTCCCAGGCCACATTCAGAAGCAGATATACCAAAATACTCTACCATGTGTCTGACCCAAACACAACCAGGACAGGAACCTTCACAAGAGAAACGAAAAAGGAAAGGAAAAGATAAAGAGAAAAAATAAAAGTCTATCCTCTGAAGATATGCAGACCCATATTAGAAATGCAGGAGTTGAGACAGTTTGGACAAATGCCCAAACTTCTGAGAGTTTAATCAAAACTAAACCAACCAATCCTCTTCCCCTTTTGAGATTTGCCCAGCAACAATTACGATCAATTTTAAAAACCACAAGTACTTAATAAAAACTAGAATATTATAAATCTTCTGCCATATGAAACTAATAAAAATAAATAATAATAATAAATTTTAATATTTAAGGTACCCAGGCCCAAAGGCACTAACCTGTATTTGTGCCTCAAGCCAATAGTTCTAGAAATATTTGAATAAATGTAGTTTTTGCAAAAGGGTGTTTTTCTATCCACTTGCAAGGTATTAGACTGATCATAGGACTTGTAATGGGATTATTTAAGACATTATTCTATTTACATGTTCATCTGACATTATTAAACCTCTATTTGTTTCTATCACAGAGAATTTAGAAATATGTTCCAGAGAGCAAATTGTTGGCCATAAGGGCCATCATCAACCTCATTCTTTCCATTTTGATATTAAATTTAACAGCACCAACGCTGGCTTGCACCAAGTGCTCAGCTTGGGCTGCCTACAGCCAAGCAGCCCCACACATCTCTTTGGGAGCACAAGGAGTCACTTCCTTTGCCAGCCCTCCAAGTGATGCTTTTTGTTTCTCTCTGCCTCATCCATCTCCTTCACACATCCATTGAAACGCAGACGATCCTCTAACACTGTGCTTGATACCATCCCAAACCCAGTGGGTGTATAACATTTCAACATCACCTACGCACCACAGAAAATATTCATTTTTAATGGAACTATTTTGGTTCAGCTGACTTGGTTCTAGCGGGAAGAGCTGGGGTAAAACATTAATCATCCCTTTAAAAAGTTTGGAGCTGGCGGCAAACTGCCGTGTGATTTCAGTGCCACGATCCCACAGGCAGTGGATTGTCCCTAAGCCCCAAATCTGGGCTCCTTCCCTACTTCTATGCAGGAAAAATTCCCATATAAATCTTCCAGCGGCTTTTGCCAGCAGTAAGGATAAGTAGAAGCTAAGCAAAGGTATTTTAATTGGTCCAGTTAATAAAAATAATGCACTTTCATGTATGTCGTGCATATTAATGTCTAGGAAATGCTCTACAGTGCTCAAGGGCTGGGTCAGAGCACCCCAGTGAAAGTGGCAGACACTGTGTTTTCACTTAGCATCATTCATTGGTAAAAACACCAAAGCACTAAAGCAAATGCAAACACACATGCAAAAAAATCCTATTTTGGGAATATGTTGGAGCACTTCTAGAAATCACTGAAACTGTTTTCATAATCCTTCCACTTGTAAGGCCAAATGCCTTAATTACCATGAGACCAACTGGCTACAGAAGGCTCAGAAAGAGACATAAAAACATTTCAGTGTAGCTTAAAATAGCTTTTCCTCCTCCTAAAAATAGAGCAATGCACAGAGAAAACACTTGGAGCCCTTTTTGAGACGACAGAGGAGTGTGAGGCCAGCCCCAGGGAGGAGCAGGGATCCCCCAGCACTGAGCAATTCTCCACTGCTGCTCTCCGAGGCCAGGACACTCTGCCAAAAGCATGATGCTGTCCTGTATCAAAACCCACTTCTAGCCTGTGCTGAGTCTGACCAGCCTTGGGGCTTGAGCCAGAACAATTTTTTTTGGGAGGAAATTCCACATTTGGGAGGGAAAGGATGAAGCATTTAAAAAGGTCAGCTTGCCAGCAAAGGAAGGCAGTTATAGGAGTAAAGGGGAGGAAAACATTTCCTGGGTCACTGAGTTTTGTCCAGTGCTACCAGAAGGAACTAATTCATAGATTGTCTTTCACACACCCACCCAGCTCTTGCAACAGGCAGAAATGTTGGGATCCACCTCAAAAAACTGAGCAGGAGCCCCTGGGATGGCCAGCAGTGCCTCTGCAGCTGCTGTTCCCCACTGCTGCAACCTCTGCAAAGGGGCAAGAGCAACAGAACTTGGCCAAAAAGCTTAACCCAGTAGTCCTACTATTTCACTTTTTTTCTTTTTCTCCACTATCTTTTTTCAAGGCATCTGCTGCTGAAGAGACCCCTCTGCAGCACCATTTCATCAGTTCAAAAAGCAATGCAGGGAGAAAACCCAAACTGTCCTGTCCCATGGGGATGAGCCTCCAACCCTGGCACTGAGGACCCAGAGACTCCCACCATGAAAGGAGATTTGGATCCCCTCCTGCAAAATTTTCAACGCAGCTTACTGAAATTTGGGAAGTCCCTCCACTTCCCTGCCTCGGTTTTCCAGCTGCAGTAAGAACATTATTATTTACCCATGCTTGGGAAGGGCTTTGTCATCTTTAGATGTACACACCCCCACTGGGACAGTTCTGACACTAATTTCTGCTTCATATCAGATTATGTGATCGTTATTAACCTTCCAGCTTTCACTACTGGAGGGTCAAATCCATCTCAGCTCAGCAGATGAAGCTCTACTGACTTCACTTACTCCAGGACTGGATTTAGTCCTGGGCATTTTTCAATTTAAAACACACAGGCAAGGCAAAGCCACCACTGCTCCTTCCAGGGGTGGTCTGATTTCATTTACAAGTATTTGTGCTGGCAAGTCCTACATAATGTTCAGATGCAATTGTGTCTGAGTATTAAATATAATGGGTTAGATGTTATGAATAGGAAAATGAGATAACTTGGTAAAGGAGGTTTGACAGCAAGAGTGAAAGAATGAAGATTCAACTTAAGCTGCTGAAAGCCTAACAAGATAAAGACAGGCAGGGGAGAGTTCTCTTAAATGTGATGAAAATAAGGCCTGAAGGGGTGGAATGATAGAGAGGCTGAGGAGTACATGTTTCAAGACAGAAGATGAATGTGCCCAACATGACAGTAACATGTAGCTAAATTAATCAAAGTACCCACAGCACTAAATAGAACCAAAACATATAGATTTATGCAGAAATCCCAGAACAGCAGATGTGAGACTGACAGAAGGATGCTTCCTTTTGATCTAAATTAATTTTCCATATTTTTTGGTCATTGGCTTTTATCATTCTGTGTCACTGGAAATGTTATAAATCTGCCTTTTACATTTTAAATACATGCTGTCTGCTTCAGCGTTGAACCCACAGGTCCCTCAGCACACGCTATTATGTCTCCCCATTAAAGACATCACGGCACATGACAAATATCCTGAAGCTAAATTACCAGGAAAAGATTCCTAAAAATCGCAGCGGCACACACCTGTGTGACAAAAACAAACAGTTGCAACCACTAATATTTCACCTTGAAAGGATAATTTTAAGTTAATTCCGTTTCCATGATTCACACTGGATTTACAGCCTTTGTTTTTGCTGGGCAGATGCAGCCCAGCTCTCAAAGCTCTGCTCACCCTCCTCTGCCTCCCCACACTGCTCCAGTGCTCCCGGCTTCTCCAGGGATTCTCCAGAGTCTCCTGCACTCCCACAGCCTTTTCAGAGGTTGGGGGGTTGAATTCTAAACCCCCTCGACTGCTGAAGGGCAGGCAGTAAATTGGGGGTCATTGCCCCCTTGACTTGGGTTTTAATCAGGGGCTGCCTGTCTTGCTCAGAAGGTAAAGCCCCAGTCAGGGCAGCTGCTAGAGATTAAGTTCGGGCCGGATCAGACCCTGATCTCGCTTGCAGCAGGAGCACAGATTCCGGTGTAGTTTGAGTTTGTGGGGCCAAATCCTGCTCCAGACTCAAAAGAGCGCCCAAACCTGCCCGGCTAGCGCAGGGTAAGGAGCAAAAGAATGTTCTTGGGATGGGAGACCCTCCCCACAACCGGGAGCTGTATGAACCCACTGCATTCATCATCACATCCCAAACACCCGCTTGTTACCCCATATCCTTTAAGCATCCCCTTCCCTTTCAAATGCCCGGGGCTGATTTATCCAAGGGAAGCTGGGGTGTCCCAGTGCATCCCACCTCCCCAGCGGGATCCAGCAGGACTCTCGGGGAGCAGAGGGCTCTGGGGGTTCACAGCCCAGCTGCTGCTCCCAGACGGGCATCCCCTTCCCAGGCTTTGTCTGCTGTGCAAAGGGCTTAGATCAGTTTTGTTCTGAGAGCTGGGACTCCTCCCCACCCCACACCACCCCCAGCCTTCTGAGGGGAAGGTGACAGGGATTAGAGCTTTGAATTCCCTTCTTTATTTTTTTGCCTTTTTTTTTCTTTTTTCTTTAAAGAACTTCTGGATGCCAACATGACTTTTTTGTCTGCAAGAGATTAGGCAAACGAATGCAAAGGGTGACAGAGAGGAGGACTCAGCCCTACCATCCAGAGGCAGGTTTCTGGGAGGACCTACTTTCCCTTCACTCTGCTGTTATGAATAGATTGATCTTTTTTGTGTGAGTGTCACGGCTCAGAGAAGTCAGTTGGCTGGTGCAGACTCAGCCCAAACAGCACCAAGCCACAAGAAATTCTTTATTTGCTTATAGGTAGGTTTACAAGAAGCAAAGAGAGTGAGAAAGAAGGGCATTGCTTGGCACTAACACTCCCTCTATTGGAAAAAGAGTATTTTCCCAGGAATGTGCGTTATATTCCTAGAACAATGTAAATTGAAGTGACCAGCGTGCAAACAAAACATCCTTAATTCACTGGAAAGGGGCTGGGCAACCAGGACATTATCTTCCACTATGCAGAGAGCAAGGAAAAGTAGTACAGTGCAAAAGTTAATCATGTTTTAAAAGTCACAACACTAAATGAAACTTAGAGTTGCAAAAAAAAGTGCCTATTACAGAAAATTGTAATTAATTTACAGTCCACTGCATGGTTTCCATTCTCCTGACATGGCATCCAGCAGGTCCCTGGACAAGTATCTCCTACTGCCACCAAATTCATGGGTTTCTAAACAGAGGGGATCCTTTGCCTTCTGCTGCCCTTAAAAGAAAATAAGGCTATGGTGGTGCACCACAAATGCATTCTGACATGGTTTCTGTGCTCCCCAAAGAGGTTGGCCACTTCTGGCCACCAGCCAGCTCCACAGACAAGGTTTGGGTGAGGAAACTCCTGAAACATCTGACTCCACTAAAAGGCAAGGCTCCCAAAGCTGGGAATTTATTTATCACAGCATTCATCTCACAGGCAGGTAAGAGGAACTTTTCAAGCAGCCTGGATCCAGCTGAGGAGGCCACACTCCCTTCACCCTCCTGGCCTGCATCAGAAGCAGCGTGGGCAGCAGGTCAAGGGGGGTGATTCTCCCCTCTACTCTGCTCCCATGAGATCCCACCTGCATCCAGCTCTGGGTTCCCCGACATATGAAGGACAAAGATCTGTTGGAGTGAGTCCAGAGGAAGCCTTGAAGATGATCACATGGAGTTTGGAGCTATGGAAAAAGGCTGAGAGCTGGGGGTGTTCACCCTGGAGGGGAAGGTTCCCGAGGGACCTCAGAGCCCCTTCCTGTGCCTAAAGGGGCTCCAGGAGAGCTGGAGAGGGACTTTGGACAAGGGTCTGGGGTGACAGGACAAGGAGGGAATGGCTTCACACTGACAGAGGGCTAGATTAGAGGGGATATTGGAAAGAAATTGTCCCCTGTGAGGGTGGTGAGGCCCTGGCACAGGGTGCCCAGAGAAGTTGTGGCTGCCCCTGGATCCCTGAAGTGTCCAAGACTGGATGGGGCTTGGAACAATCTGGGAGAATGGAAGGTGTCCCTGCCCATGGCAGAGGGGTTGAAATGAGAGGAGCTTCCAGCCCAAACCTTTGCATGATTCTATGATTGTTCAAAGCAACATGGAAGGAGTGTGGTATCAACAGGTAACTTCAAACGCAGAGCTCCAACCTTAGAATGTGCAGCTGAATGCAAAATGCTTCATGCCTGGTCACACCCTGAATCACTGGCTGGGCTGGGAAGGCTTTGGGATGCCCTCCCACCTTTGGATGTGGACAGCTGTAAAAGCCAACTCCGAGCATTTAACGTGAGTTTAACAGGTTTAAGCCTGTTTCCCCACATTAGGCATGGAGGCATAGACTGGAAGAAGAGGAGATTAGCACATGGTGCTCACTGGAGGAGAGACATTGGCAAAGCAGGAGGGATTTAATAACTGTTAGCTCCAGCCAAAAAAATAACCTGTTACAGGTTTTCTAGTGTGAGCCATGAAGATCTCAGTATCTCTTTGTATGACACTCAGAGAAAGGGAGGGAAGAGCCTGATTGTGGGCAGAATGTTTGAAAGCTGAAGGAAATTTAAGCAAAAATAATTTGATAATATGGGACTGGATTTGTGAAGAAAGGATACAAAAAAAGAATGATGTCAAAGCCAGGACTCCAACATTTTGGAGGATCTTTGAAAATATTTTTTTTATTGAACTATTAAAAATCAAGGTGTATCACAAAATGAGTGATGGATATTACATCTTTTTAAAGATATCTGAGTTTTTTGAAAGACTGAACATTTCAAAGCTGTCTGAAGAAACTTCCTTTTTCTCTGCTCAGAAAAAATAATATTCTTAAAGGAATGTTGCCTCAACATTGCCATTTTTCAGATATATCTGCAGACAATTTTCAAAAACCTCTACAATGAGAAACACTGAGTTTAACCCAAGTATTGCCATATCCAAGCAGGACATGGCCATAAGAAAAGCTTCCTGGCAATGGCAAACAGAACCAGACAAAATCCTAGAGAACAGGCCAGCTGAACTCGAGCAGAGTTCTTCTCACTGAAATCTACAGATTGCAATTTGTAACTTAAAATTGTATTATCTTCTTCTTTAGCAATATAGTGATTTATACTTCAATTCCCTTCAAGCACCTCATGGAGCCTTGCTCCACTCTGCCAAGGAGAAGTGACAGCAACACAGGACAAGGCAGAAAGGATGAAAGTTGAATTGATCACACTTTTATTTCGGTGAATATATATATTCTTCCACTCCAAGCCTCACATAAAGCAGCCCTGCTTCTATTGGGTTTTTCTGAGACTCCAAAATAAATACACATCCAGAAGACTTATTCTCATATTTCCAGCTACAGCAGAGGCAGCCAGGGTTTTGCTTCTCCTACCTTGGATGTACTTGCCTGTGTTGATTCAGAAGCAGACTAACAGATAGAACCTTAAATTCTGTATGACTCTGTGTAATGTAATGAACACCAACAGACTTTAAATCTCCTGTATCTCATGGGTGCATTTTATTGCATTATATGGCAAAAATCCAAGAAAAAAAAACTTTCAGAGAGAAAAAAATAATCAAAAATGAAAAATACATTGCTACTGAATTTTCTAGCAATATCACAGGAATGTGATCTCCCCTCAATATACATACTGATGATCTATTTGGAATTTTTGTCCACGGTTATGAAGAAAAAGAAAACGTTATTCCCTCAGAGGCCAATTTTCATCTGCTCTGGAATTCTCATTTAAACATCTCAGAGAACACTTTTCCTTCTCTAGATATTACCCACTATTCGTCTGGCTCAAGGCTCCTGTCTGTTACTGTGTGAGCTACATAGAAACAAATTCCTAATCACATTTCTGACAAGAGTCCTCACAATCTGGTTGGCTGCCATCATCCCGTTTCCAGTATTTCACCAGTAAAAATGCAGGAAAGCTTTAGTCTCCTTTTACCCAGCATGTGCAACTCCCATTACTCGGAGTCACCACATGTGTGCAGATCAAGGGGATGGATTGTTTCAGGAGCTGAGCCTCAGGCCCCGCTGCCAGGGCTCCCTTTTGGGTTCCAAGATGTAGATATATGGTGAAGAGTTTGCAAGAGTGGAAGCAAGTGATTGAATCCTCCTCTCCTGCTGATATCCAGCAGGACAAGCTGGGGTGGAGTCCCTGAGGATCCAGGGTCATCACCCAAGGGCGGGGGAGCATTGCCTGGTTTCACAAAATGGGTGGTTTTGACATTAATAACCATAATTCAGAAATTCTCAGAGCCTTTCACCTCAGGGAAGAGCAGCACTGCCACTGATGGAACTGTTATTCCTTTTCTTCCTTAACACCCAAAACACACCAGAGTTTCAGGTTTGGTTCACATTTCATCGCACCCAGAGCATGTAAATATATCTGTGCACATTGGGTGTCACCCTGACCTGTCAGCATTTAACATTTGGGCCTTTGCAAATGACTACGGTCAAGTTCATATTTATATTGAATTAAATATTATAAATGCCCAAACTCAGGTCACAGCAGTGATCTCGATGAATTTGCCAATTCCTTTTAACATTTTCCTGAACCCTCTCACGATATTATGAAATACAGAACTGTACCACATCATGGCTATGCTGCAGGGACAGATAATGGGCAAAGTGACCATGAAACTGGTACTTGGTCTTGGGTGCAGAAATCACCACCAACAACAGTCAGCAGAAATCACTAACTACCAATGTTTATGGATATGGAGGGAACCCTCCCCATGGGAGCAGTTACTTGTTAGGGATGTTCCTGGGAGTGCACACACCTCATCTCCCCTAGGCCTGGACCCAAGAAATGCATTGGCTTGCTGATGTAAAAGGAAAATTGAGAAGGCTTTTCCTGTATGTCTCCAATAAGTTCAGCTCAAGTGTGTCCTGCTCTCTAAACTTCTCCTGACATTACCTTCCTAAATTTCAAAATCGAGTCTTTACTCCTTGCTATCCATTTTTCCCAGCATGACCCCAGTACATTTCAGAGGCTCAGAGATCCTGTGTCATCTCAGCCTCCCCCCCAGACCCCCAGAGAAACCCCAGTATGCTGTGAAATGAGAGAACAATGGGGAGCTGCTGTGACCCATTCAAATGACTGCATGAACGAGAGAGGATGGAGAAGGCAGCCCTGACACTTCCTCTACATCCCTGCAGCACAGACAAACATCACTCTGGAGACATCTCAGCCCATGGCAAGTATTGCTGCGAGGGGTTGCATATGGCTCAGACAAAGAGCACACATTCATCTCCAAACCTGGAGCCACTTGGGAGTCCTGCTCTACACAGTGAACCAAAACAGTCCATGATCCTTAACAAACCTGTAATTGAAAAGTCAACATTTGTCCCATTCAGCAAAACAGTTTCCTCTAAAGAGATTTAAACTTTAGACCACCTGACTTTTTTCAAAATCGTCTGCATGTATATTGTCCCTATTCCTGCTTGAAATATTTTAATTTGGCCTATTTTCCCACTCTCCAACTTTCACCTCCCACGCCCTGTGTGCAGATTCAGTCCTGAGCTCTTCAGAGGGCAAAATTTTGTCAGTGGAAGCTTTGTTTGCCAAGGCATGAGAAGAGACTCTTGATGTACATTTTCAAGAGCTCAGCTTGCAGTTATCCAGCAGACCATAAGCTGTGTAACCAGCTTGGCACACTGGTTGCAGAGCCTTTTTTAAAGTCCTAATTATCATACTCAAGCTATTGTCTATCTACTCTAGCTATTATCAATCCTAATTATCATACTCTAGCTCAGGTTTTAGGTTTAGGCACACTGCCGCAGGTGGACATTTTAAAACACGATGCAAAACATTTTTAAACACTTTTAAAACATGATTTTTACACCAGTTTTCATCATCTGCTTACGAACTCAAAGCTGATTCTGCCTCCAAGAAAACCAACAGTCCATTTCTCTGCTACAGGAACAACTGCAAGACTAAAGCTTTAACAGTCAGAAGAAAAGATTTCTCTCTGTTCTGTCACACCTACTGTTACTTCTGTAATTAATGATTGTGTTTAGTCAAGGAAAAACCAAATCAATGGATGTGAAGAAATTTAAACACAGGTCTTGATTCAGCAATCCATAGAAAGAGATTTATGCTTTATTCATCACACTGAAGACACCTTCTTTATCCAAAACATCTGTAATTTGTCTGTTTAGTGGGGTTTGTGGTTTTGTTAAGATGTGCAGATATGCATAATCCAGCCACACACTGCAAAACTAAAGTGCCAAATTCTTAATCCATTGAGGAGGCAGCAGAACACTACAGCTGTTGACTTCTTGCAAAAACTCAGGGTAGCTGAGACCAGCAAAAACCTTATTTTCATTCGTACATGAAAAAGTAATACCAGTAATAATAACAGTTTTAAAAAATCAGATGCCAAGACCACGACTGGTGTAAGTCAGCATAGCAGCACTCAGCTGATTGCAGCAGTTCTAATCAAAAGAGCAGAGATCTGCCCTAATAACAGCATTATTGATCTTTTCTTTAAAACACACACTCCTATACACACAGCATATTCCCCATGTCCATCCTCTAGGATTATTATAGAGCCATAAGCAAGAGCAACAATTATAGTTTTTATTTAAGAGATGCAAATCAATATTAATTAAAATTAGACAACTGTTTGTGATGTAAGGGCTCCTTGTACTCAAAGGGCACAGTGGCCATTAAATATATTAAGACTTATTACTTAAAAGATTTTAGACAAAGTCAATGCCTCGTGTGTCCTGGGGGACAGTTCAATGCCTCAGTAATGTTGTACAACATTTAACTATAGGTGCCACAATCAAAGGCAAACACAATTAAGTATCAAACAGTCAAATGTTATGTGCCACTCTCTAAAGAATCTATATTGAAATGCTTAATTAAACTTTTTTTTAATAATAAAAAATAAATAAATAATTCCATAGCATGGGCTAGCACCAAAACGAGGGCTTATTTGGTTTTTATTAAATAACCTGCATATTAAGTTGCCTGGGTTCCTCCTGTTCATTATCATGAAGGCAGCATTTGCATTTCTTGATAGACTATTCCTGTTTCCTTCCCCTTTTTTTCTTGTCTTACATCAGTCAGTGGAAAGAGTGCCACCACAGGCCATCATTAACCTTCCAAATCTGCCTCAAAACAAATAGTACAAGAGCTCACTAATTTGAAGATCAAAAAGCCACTTGTCCATTATATAATTGGAATGAAAGGCAAAATGTTGCAGTTCTGAAGAGCACAGTAATTACTAGCTGTTAATTGCTCTCTCGTGGTGGCTCACTTTTAATTAAAAAGAACAGCTCGTCGCAGGCCGATAAGCAATGGTGGAGACCACTGGTTTAATCAACAAAGCAGAAAAATTTGTTTCTGCCGCAGCCAACAACAGCTTGAGAAATCTTCAGATGTCCAATTGAGATTAAAAACTGTCTATTTAGTGCAGTCAGATTTTATTTTAACCAAGGAAATGACTATTTGAAGTCTTCCAATGTGAGTGTCCCCACCACATCCCCGCTGGTGCTGCAGGGACTAATCACTGGCTTGTGGTTGTGATCATTCAAGTAAAGAAATTTAGCTACTTTCCTCTTGACTCCATCATTCTTGGGTAATTGGCCTGTCTGAGGCGAGCAGTTGTGTTGGGTTTTTTTTTTTAAGAAAGAGCTTTAAAGTATGGAAGGCCCACAGACTGTGCATTTAATTACTGTTCATATTTCATGCAGTCAAACAGAGTTTCATTTAAAAAGAAAATGATTTACCTACCAAAAAAAAAAAAAAATTTTAATAAAAAAAAAAAAAATTTACCCAAAAAAAAAAAAAAAAAAAAAAAAAAAAAAAATACAACTACAGCCCTAACTTAACCCACCCCTCCCAAACAAAAAAATAAAACACCTTATATTCACTGCATTGGGTATTTTGTTCCTTTTTCTTTGACGGGTGTATTTACATGCCAAAAACATATTTAAACATCAAAGTTAATTCTTTCAGAGTGTTCTGTCTTTAACTCTTTCATCTAATGACTGTGGCCTTTGAGGGAAACCCCGCTGCATGTCACAGGAAGGGTTTATTTAGTTAAGCAGGTTAGGTAGGTTAAGTGGAACCGTTTTTCCCTGGTTTGCCTCATCCCTCCTTAGCCATGAGCCCATTTGCATCTCTCAGCAGCTTCTGTCCGTGCTCCTCTCCTGCCCTGCTCTGCTCCCCAAGGTGTTGTACTCAGCCCTTTGCCTCCTTGTATTTATTTGCAGCTGCTGAGTGAAGGGCTCTGCTTCGCCTTGCACTCTGCAGAAGAGGCAGAGTGTGCATAAAACCAGAGCTGGCAAACCCTCACCACAACCCCTGCCTCTCTTCCCAGCACTGGGATGGGGATGTCTGACAGCCCTGCACAATCTAATATAGGAAAACAGGCATTTCTATTCAACAGGCTCCAGGCATTATTGTGCTTTTCTGCCTTACTCCCATTAACAGCTGGGAACAAATGCACTATCTGCAGCTATAAGCAGCTTTGGAGGATTGGTCAATTTTGGTTTGAACTTTGAGAAATATTTCTGAGCTGAGTAAACTCAAAGCTGCCAAAGAATATTTTTCTGCTTTCCTTCTCATATTGAGAAAAAAATAATCATTCGTCTTCTTACACAGAAATATACGTGTATATATATATATA
>WEZZ01034386.1:134276-208954 GCA_013400585.1 Chloropsis cyanopogon
TAACTTTTTCTAGTCTCTTTTTGGGCTACTGGGAATCACTACTCTTCCCTGGAAACAGGTGGATTTTTGTTTAGTATTTCTTTCTTTTTAAGGCTTCCTCCTTGAGCAGACTTTAAAAACCAGGGCAAAGTTACCAGAGCTCTTTTTTTCTCCTAGTTCCCCTACTAGTCACCATCATTTGGATGTAAAGCCACTCCCAACACAGCTGCCACCTTTTCCTCTTCCTTCTGACACAGCAGAGCTCTTGGGTTGGGATATGGGGAATGCCCCTCCTAATGCCCACCTTTCCTTAGGGCAAAGTAGAACAAGGATTTGACAATTGATTTCAAAGCAGTGTGATCTGAGTCCTCCAGCCCTAAATTACAGGGTTAAAATTATTCAATGATAACTCTGTGCTTGGATACTGTGTAGGATGCCATGGGAAACTGCCATGGTGTTATACGAATTTTCAAAGCATCTACTCCGTATATTTAAAACAGATCTTGCCATACACCTTCTCATTTATCCACTGATTCATGGACACCTTTTTATTTTTCATATTAAAGTGGTGATTTGGAAATTCCTAATGAATATGGAATCCAGTGTGTTGCATTAAATACTAATTGAATAAACCTGAAAGGATTAGTGCAATCAGTACAATCAGCTCATGATGTAATCTAAAGCTTACAAAGAAAAAACACACCATAATACTTTTAGACACATGTATGCCAAAAAAAGTGAGAATGCTGTACATTTTCTTCAATCAATGCACACCCATGAAGATTTATCTGTCTTTAGGTTGCCATGGACAGACATCTGCTAGTCTGTAAATACGAAAAATTAAAGGGATATATTTTGAAACACACTTGCTTATGTTAGGTGATAAAAAACAAATTTTCAAGCCTAGCTTCTTCCTCATCCCTGGACAAGCAGCGGACAAACAAAATGGGATACTTGCGATCTGCCTTACATTCGGTCACTTCTACCCTCACTTATGAACAAGTTCAGAGCTGTAAAATGACCTATAAAACCTGATCAGGATATTAAAGAAATGAATAACCAAAAACCCCAGAAAATTATTTTTTTCTTCAACTATGAGTTTTCATTTTCATATGTGCGTGTGCAGATGTTTGTGCATATACACACTTTACATAGATACATATATATGTGTGTGTGTATACATATATATGTATATATACATATACACGTGTGTCTATATACATATATGTGTATATATACATATATACGTGTGTATATACGTATATATGTGTATATATAAACACATATAGGTGTATAGATGTGTATATATGCCTATATATGTATATATATGTAAATGTGTATGCATATGTATATAAGTATGCATATATCCATAGATATATATAGATATGTATAGATATATATAGATATATCTATAGATATATATAGACATATAGAGAGAGAAATACGTTTTTTAAACTTTGTCCTGGACAAAACGCGGCACTCAAGCTGCTGCTCCAGCCCTGCCAGGGGCGCTCCCGCAGCCCCATCCAGCCGTGCCCGCAGCCGGCGTTATCCGCATCCCTATCCGCATCCCTTCCTGCGGCTCATCCTGCGCTCGCTGCGGCCGCGCCGAGCCGCGATAAACCCTCCACCTGCCCCGCTCGCCCAGCCGATAAGGCGAGCTGCGAAGACGCCGTGTCCCTGCCAGCTCCTGTCGCCCCANGTATATGTGTATATATAAACACATATAGGTGTATAGATGTGTATATATGCCTATATATGTATATATACGTAAATGTGTATGCATATGTATATAAGTATGCATATATCCATAGATATATATAGATATGTATAGATATGTATAGATATATATAGATATATCTATAGATATATATAGACATATAGAGAGAGAAATACGTTTTTTAAACTTTGTCCTGGACAAAACGCGGCACTCAAGCTGCTGCTCCAGCCCTGCCAGGGGCGCTCCCGCAGCCCCATCCAGCCGTGCCCGCAGCCGGCGTTATCCGCATCCCTATCCGCATCCCTTCCTGCGGCTCATCCTGCGCTCGCTGCGGCCGCGCCGAGCCGCGATAAACCCTCCACCTGCCCCGCTCGCCCAGCCGATAAGGCGAGCTGCGAAGACGCCGTGTCCCTGCCAGCTCCTGTCGCCCCACACCTTTCCTGTTCCCCAGCTTTCGGCGGGCACCTGTCAGCGCGCCCCCGGCTGCCGCAGCGCCCGCCCCGCTCGGGGTTTATCGGAGGAAACACTCGCGCTCGCAGGGATGGCCCCCGCACCGCGGCAGATTAATCCGAGTTGAGTGCACTTCCTTCGGCCAGAGGACACCAATTACCCCGACGGCACCGGCAGCACAATGCGGGCGGACATCTGACAGCCCGGGTCCCGCCAGCTCCGCATTGTCCTCCCATCAGGCGCTGTCAGTTCCCAGCCTTAATTACATCCTGTTTACAAACACTCGGCCGGACTTCAGATGGAGCCTTAACAAAGGTTGACAAAGGTCAGGGCCACGTCACGAGGATGTTATCTGTGTGCTCTGGCTGATAAACGAGGAGGAGGAGGAGGTGCGGGGCCGATTTTGGTGATAGTGCAGAGAAACCACCCTGGGGTCGTGCAAAATACTGAGCTCCGGCCCCTTGGCCCGAGAGGGGCTCGATGGTGCACTCGTACCTGGGATCACACAGGACTTGTGTGAGAGGACAGCAAACAGCCATCATCAACCTGAAAGAGCAGCAGCTGGAGCTGACCAATAAATAACTGAAATAATAACTTTTTAAAGACCTTCTAAGTCCATTTGCATTTCAAACTCTGCGTTGTAGGAGCAGAAACTCCAGCACAGCAAATAAATCCTGACATTTTTCCCACGCTAAGACATCACTGAGACCCTCCATCCTGCTTCCTGGAACACGTGGCAGGGATGGGGACATCCTTCACATCCCCTCCAGCCTCAGGGAAACCAAGGACTGAGTGGGGTCAAGCCAGGTTTCCCCAAATCCATATGTCCCCCTGCTCTACCCTCCTATATTTTCCTTGCACTATGGATATGGAGTTTTGTGCTCTCTTTTGTGCCTGGATGGATTTTTTCTGGTTTTTTTCTCTCTCTCTTTTTTTTTTTGTAGTTAGCTTTACAGCTTTCTAGAGACACCATTAAATTAATCAGGGCTAAGATCCGACATTACAGTTCCATGGTTTGCACAAGCACTTAGTTCACAGCAGCTTCTCAGTGCAGTGTGGATAAGATGCAGAAGGTGAAACACTGGGAAGAGTTTGACATCCACAGCTGGGTTTGTGCGTATGGGAGCAAGAAAATCAAGCATCTCTGTAAACTAAGGTTGCCCATTTGATACCATGTCCCTCCTCCAGTATCTTTTTACTTTATCTTGAGAAAGGTGAGCACAGACATTAATTTAATCTTACCTACAATTCAAGGTGGAGGAGTATATACAAGAGTCAGGCAGCTGGATCAATATAAATACTTGATATGGCAAAGTTAATAACATAAGAGCCTGTCAGCCTAACCTACCCCTTTATCTGTTTTCAGCTATTCTCACATCCTAATTAATGCACCCCCAAATGGCACAGGATCACACATTAGTACCCATTAAAATTAAAACCACAGTCTGTTATCATATCATCCCTCTCATAGGAAATTCTGGATTAACCACATGGTATTAGTCAATAAATAGTCTCACAGCTTCATATTTCTCTGCTGTTATGCCCATGAACTCTGTAAGACAACAGACAGAAGTTGTTGTGTCCATGGCTGAGTTAAGGCACCTCAATGAACACCAAGGAACCAGCTCAGCATCTTCAGCCTAAACAGGGAGGACAGGGTGCCTTCACTACTTGGAAAAAAAAAAAAAAAAGAAAAAAAAAAAAAAAAAAAAACCAAAAAAAAACAACCTTCTATTTAAAAAAATAATTTGAAATCAAATTCTGCAAATCCAAACACATGGAGTGAAAGCGATGACTTGGTGGATAGGCTTAAAATGTTTGACAATCTAAGTGTAGAAAAGTTGAAGGTTTAAATAAAGTCTGCGAGCTTTGCACTGATTACATACACTCAGAAATATTCCTGGCTGGTCCTGAGTGTTTCTGCTTTGCATGGACAAAGTTTTTCCTGCAGAGCAGCAGAGCATTGCCACTTCTTGGGTGCAGAATTAAACCTCAGCCTCCCCGTGCAGGGACAGAGCTTATGTCCCCAGTGAAAAACCAGCAGATAATAGAATTAAAAGTGGCACCGTATGGGATTAATTTTTTTACCTATTTACTAAATAGGCAAATTAGAGAGGGAAAAGATCTCAAAAGTTTGGGTTGGCATTTCTGAACCCTTTCTGAATGGCTGACTACAGCCCTTTTCTTGCCCTCACCTCGGTGCCAGGAGAAGCTCTGGTTCCCAGCAGTGCAGAACAGGACAGGAGTCTCTTGACTTGCCGCTCCGTAGTTTTCAGACTAAGCACTTGCTCAAGCCTATCTGTAGGTACTCAGGAGGGCAACCACCGCTGCTCATTTCTGACAACATAGAGCTCTTTATCAAAAATCAGGGGGCAGAAATGAAAGCCTAGGCTGACCTTCGGAGCACAGCGTTCCCCTGCGGGCACCCACTCTGCCTTCCCCGGAAAATTAGGCTGGGTTGCTGCGGGAGAGCCTTGCTAATGCAATCAAAGACGATTTTGCAGTTAATAAAATGACAGGCTCTTCCTTTCTCAGCTTCGTGACAGTCAGGCTCAGTAAGCCTCCTGTTCCAGACAGCGTGCCAGTCAGCTGCTGTTACTGCAGAGCTGTGTTTAACATCTTCTTAATTAGCCCAATTCCCCAACATCTCAGCCAAGTTTTCTTAGTGAGAAACAGCCTCAGGAATTGCACAGCTCTGCGTCTCTGGGAAACCTGATCATTAATGCACATGCCCAATCCAGCACATCCTGCTTGCTCCAAGGCTGGCCAGGATGGTATAAGAATTGTGTTTGGGCTAGAACCACATCACGCTCCAAATCGCCTGCAAACCTGCTGGTAGCTACAGAGCCGAAACAGCGATCCTGGACTTCCTATGGAATAATGCTCCAAGTTCACCATCAGCTCCGGCCGGAAGGACACCTCCACTCCTCTAATCCACTGCTCTAACTGGAGCCTCTTTGCCTCCGTGCACCAGACATGACTCAGAAAACAAATAAAACTGATTACATAGCTTGTATTTATTTGCTCAAACTCCTGAGTTTCGGACATACACAAATCTCTTGCTGCTGAATTGGTATAAATACAGTACATCACTGGTTCCACTTGAATTTATCCCAACTTAAACCAGAAAGAGATCTGTTCCTCTTTTTTATTATTATTATTATTATTATATCATTATGCCCTCTTTTTTTCTGTTTTCTGTACTCCTTTTTGTTTCTTTAAAGTCAGCCTAACATTTTATAGACATCTCTCTCACAGCTTCCGGAAGGGTACTCCATCTTAAACTCAACAGCAGCACTGACAGACAGGGTTGATATTTTCTTTTCTTTCACAAGTAATAAAAAAGGAACATTTCACTACACATGAAACCAGAGTACTGCCTTAAAAGAACAGTGTTTGTGTGGCTATAAAAAGTTACCCTTTTGCCAGACCCAGAATCAAAGCATTTGTATTTATGTTTCCTTTTTTAATAAGTAAATCCAATATTTTTCAAGTTCATCAGTTTTAGATTATTATTGCTGCAAATCCTATGAATGGGGCAGCTGTGTCTGCTAAGCACACTCGACAGCACTGCAAGGTAGGTCCATGGTTTGTGTTATCATTTGTGATTCCATGGGGAACACTGATGAGACTGCCAAGGGTAAAACCTGGAACTGGCTACTGCATTCCTGCCCGACCAAGTGCTTTCCCTCAGCCTGGCATTTCAGTCATGCCAGGGCATCCCCCACAGGTGTGTCAGTTTTGACAACTGACTGAGGAATCTGTAAAAAAAGAGGACAAACCCAAGGAAAATCCATCATTGGAGGGGATCTCTCCTCTTTCTGTGCACGCTGCAATTGCCCCATCTCACACTGAGGAAAATACCAATGCAAAGGGTGGATGAACATATTTGCTTTCCATCATCATTAAAATCCAACAACTAAAAAAAAAATAATAAAATTAATAATAATAAACATCATCATAAACAACTAAAAAGGACTGTTTGTTCCCTACTACTGGCAGTTTTTGGAGAAAAAAAAAAAAAAGTGGGAAAAACAAGGAGCAATCCTTTTTCCCTCTCCAGTGGGGCTGCCCTGCCAAAGAACCTTTCATCCCTTTTCCACGCATTTCTTGCCTGTGTCCAAGCCCAAACACCTGTCCCTATTTTGGCAGGAATATTCCCTTTCCTCATTACCAGCTGTGAGAGCACAGGGGTGCTCCGAGGGGAAGGAAGCTGGATCCTGGCTCCCAGCACCAGCAGCTCCCCGTGCAGTGGGAGGTGAGGCTCCAAAGCCAGGTTTGAAATACTGAAGCGGCAGGAGGCTCAGAGGAGCACTATGTTGCAGAGGACATGATAACACAGCACCATTCAAGCCCGAGACTATCACTGGAGGATGACATGGGAGATAAGGAAGTGCAGCATTACAGGGCTGCGTTAGCATAGGAGGAAATCGATTCAGGCAGACAAGCTAAATTTATTTACTTTATTGATTTTAAATTTTACATGAACTGCAATATAAGTAAATCTTTCATGGTAATTCTAAATCTTGAAACCTATTGTAAATAACTAAAAGAAAAAAAAAGTCCAATGTTCGGAATAACCATTTCTTTGTACTGAAAGCGCATTATTCTTAAAGCCCAGGACAAAATATTTTGTAATGAACACTTTAAATCTACCTTGGCAGTCAGGGTTGATATTTTTGCTAAAATAAGAGCCTGCTTTTGGTGTACCTGGTGATTCAATAAAGCACAGATTACTTAAAAATTTTTTGAAGGGGTGGAAGGGAAGAAGAAAAATTGTTCCTGTAGTATTAAGTGAAAACAGCAACAGGTTTTTGACCCTGTGGTTCACTGATAAAGCAGTTGAGTTTTAAACAGCACAGGTAGAGCTTCATGCACAAAGAGTTGGCTGCAAATGTTGGAAAGACATGTGATGGAGGGCCAGGGCAGTGAATCCCAACACAGATTGCTGCACCCAGCACTACAGCCCAGACCTACAGAGAGAACAGGCGAGGAAACAAAACACAGGATCAAAATCTCTTTGCCTTATTTATACAAAAGCCCAAGCTCAGACACCAGAATGACAGGGGCTGGAGGGAAAGGTTTCATTTTGGAGTTTTCTCCCACCCAAAGCAGCAGCTCACACTACCCAACTCCACCAGGGAAAGAAATCCCAGAGCTACAGAATGGTTTGGGTTGGAACAGACCTTAGAGATCATTTAGATCCAACTCCCTGCCATGGTCAGGGATGCCACTCATTAGATCAAATTGCTTGGGTGGACACTTTCAGGAATTCAAAAGTGTCATAACACATGCAAAAAAAAATTGTCATCTCCTCCAATGCTCAAACTAATTGATGAAGAAGGAAAAAGTCTGAAACTCCCGGTCTGGGGTGCAAATCTCTTCATGCAGGGAGGCAGCAAAGATCCTGGCAGGAAGAGGGAATGCCAGGCAGTGACAGCTCTGTGTGGGGACAACACCCACCAAAACCCCCCCAGGCAGAGGGGACAGAGCAATGCCATGGCAAGGGGAGCTGGAAAAGCAGCCCTGCGTTCTCAAAATAACCCTCCAGCAATGCCACACTTCAGATACATTTACTAAATAAAACCCCCAAAACCTCTTTCTAGCTTTTCCAGCCAGCTGAGCTGGGAGAGGCAAGTTTGTGGCAGCAATTTTTGCCAGAGGTGTTTGGATTGTGCAGCCGTGGGCAATCTGCCAGAGACTTGAGACAAACAAGGCTTCCTCACCCCAAAAAATTGTAGAGCATCCTACTAGAAACATGTACAGATGCACATCTATATGTACATGACACAATATCCCAGACAGACAAGGATACCTGTGGACAGAACCCCTTTATCTTTTAGCAACAGGAAAAATACAGTGATGTTGACAAAAGCACTCATCCAGTGAAGCTTTTTTTCCCTCTTGGGGCTTTTTTTTCCCCTCGTTGTTGTTGTTTTCTAAACTAATCCATATTACCAGTGCCTTTTGATTTCATTATGTTAGATGCTATTAATCTGGATATATGATTTCAACAGTGAAGAGATGGAATTTGTCATCAACAAAAGGAAAACATTATTTTTAAAGGAGTGAAAGATTAATGTTCCACCACGGACTACTTAAACCCTCTACAGCAACAGCACTATAATATTAATCCAACTTTGATGGGTTTTGCATAAGGCTCATAATTAAACATTTTCTTTTCA
Source organism: Chloropsis cyanopogon (assembly GCA_013400585.1). NCBI lineage: Eukaryota > Metazoa > Chordata > Aves > Passeriformes > Irenidae > Chloropsis > Chloropsis cyanopogon. The sequence continues at coordinate 142,611 of WEZZ01034386.1, forward strand.
ATACTTTATAGAATCCCCATCTGTTTTTAATGGCATCATTTTGATGTTTTTCTTAATAATTCTGGCAGCCTGCTCTTGAAGCTTCAAGCTTTATTTTTTGTTCCTAATGTCTTCTTCCACAGTGGCTGTATTGTGCCAAGGCTGAATGCAGGTTTTGGAAGCCCACAGCTCTGCCGTGTCCCTCCCGCATTCCCAGGCAGCACAAGGCACAGCAGAGCTCTTTGAGCTCTTACAGCAGGCGTGGGATACCTGGGAACATAATGGAAATATTTCCACCTTCCAGCCCTTGGCTGGGCAGTAAAAGTCTCCTTCTGGCACCCCTTGCCTTCCTGCACCAAGGTGTCCCCTCCCAGCAGCACCAGCTCCAGCTCCACACACCACTGAACCAGTAAATAAATAAATTAATCAATAGGCAGGCTTACTGCAGGAAACTCAAACAATATTGGATAAATCAAAGGGATGCAGCTTAGCCACAGCCCTTGGATTTCCTTTCCACACTGATACCCAGTGAAGACAGGGGAAGGCACCCCCATCCCCTCTCATCTTTAGGTATTGAAATTAGGGGGGCAATATCAGCCCATGGCACAAAACCCAGTCGTGTCAGGGGTTTAAAACATCCATCAAAATTACCTGATGGAAACCTGGAATGTGAGTCTGGCAATGGCTTCTGCAAGAAGCATCTGTTTTCCATGAGAAATATTGGGATTTTATCAAAATAAACAAAATAGAGACTGCACCTATCCAGCAGTACCTTAAAAAAAAAGTCAAGAAGTAAAACCAATTTCCATCTTTGGTATTTTTTTTAACTAATTCTAAATGCATTTTGAATGTCTGCCCAAAATGTAATGATTTTCCAACAGAACATCATAAAAATATTTTAATTTTTAGCAAAATTTCTGTTTGAGATTTTTTTTTTTGCTCTTAGCATTTCTTGCTCTTAGATTACACTACTTTTCCCTCCAATATTTTTCATTCTTTTATATTAAATGCATATTTGGTGACCTCCTGTGGTTCCCATGGATTAGAACAGAGGAACAGGATGATTAATGGCTTCAGTTTAAATATTTTATACTCTCTGTAAAAACAGTACAAACTGATGGATGTGTACATTGCTATTTTCACTTCAGTGTCAGGGTCTCCTTGATTACATTTTCCCCTTACTTTTTCCCCCGCTACCCAACATTACTAACATCTTTTCCCATGGAAAAGGGACCCGAGGGCTCCTTGCTCCCAGGTTTGGCACAGGCAGGACTCCCACACGTGAACAGATACTGCCCTAATCAGGGCTTTCAACCTTGAGGAGCTTTTAAATGCTCTAAGTGTATTATAATGGTCTCCTGGTCTCAGGACAGACAGATGTGAACCACAGAACTGAAATGTTTCATCTTTTGGCGCCTTTCAGTATGTTCCATGCTGTGCTTCAAGTTTGCTGAAGGATCAGAATTACTTCAGTTCTAGGTAATATAAACAGAGTGATCAAAAACATTTAATTATTCAGGGTCAGCAAATCTGGAGAATCTAATAGTAACAGACAGAAATAACCCTTCCAACCACTCTCATTTTCACTAACTATTATAAAATAGAGAACTGTTTAATTACCAGAAAATATCATAGCAGAAAGACTCAGCATCTTCCCAAGAGTCTTTCCCAGTCCACTCAAATGTATTTGGCACTAAAGCATAATTTAATTTTCCATAGATGCAGGCGTCCCCTCGTACCCACAGGCACACAAGCAGCTCAGATCCTCATCTCACGCCTCTGCTCAAACGCAGGTGCAGCCTTTCAGAACGCACCATGGAAGGAGACTTTCACACATTATTTCTGTACCTGTCACCCTGAAATGTGATGATGAGGATGATCCAAATGGAAATGACAACAGAACCGGGCTGCCCCATTATTTCCCCTCTTTAGCTCCACGTTATGTACAGGTGTCTGGGCAGCACGCTTCACAGCGCAGGGGCACACATTTCCCCACGCTGCTTTTCCTTCCTCCAAGGGGAATGGGGATGGTGCACAGACCTCTCCCAACACCCTGAGCTTTCTCTAGTGGTGTTTTTGAGAGCTGCTACAAGTATATGCTCTTACTCTGAACGACTACATGGCCTCAGCAGCAAAAACGTGCAACCAGAGATTGCCCAGATTTAATTAGAAGGGAATACAGGGGTTTGGGAAAATATCATTTCAGCTGGGATTCATGCACTGCAGTGACCTGGATTACAGCAGTTTGCTGATGACACCCAGTCCTCGTGAAATCACATTAATTACGCTCATTATGTGTAATAAGAATAAAAGTCCCCCCAGTTAACACACTTACTGCTCTAAGGGATGGTTTTACTAAGCTGAAAGCAATTATCAGAGCATTCAATGGAAAAGGGCAAATTAAATTGAAGTATAGGAATGATACTTGGGATCAGTTAACATTTTACAAGATGTTTACAAGGCTTTATTCTGTAGTCAAGAAAGTAAGTTGCCACAAAAGTAAAAATTTTTTTAAAACTCAAACAAAGAGAAAAACATATAAAACAGTGTCACTTAGAGGGGAAGTGGGAGCTGATATAAATATAACAGAAAAGAGGGAAGCTAAGAGCCATAAATGTTAATCTCAAGCTATAAATTACAGACATTTGCCAGAGAAAAATAATGACACAAGAAAAACTCAAATTTGGTAGGAACAAAAATTATCTGAATTATGATACTTTGGCTAATCGTCAAAAATAAGGTACAAAAGCAAGAAGTGCTCAAACAGATTCTTCTGCAAAATCTTTGGGGGAAAATGTCATAGTACAAGCACACTCAACAGTGACCTAATCTCAAAATAACACAGAAGGGAATTGAATTTCAGCTAGGAAAGTCAGACTATTTTTTTTAATATTAACTTATCAAAAAAATTGGCATGCGAGAGTTTTACAGCAGCTGAAGGAGACATCCCCTGACCTGTGACTGTGGATTTGCAAGTGCCAGTTTCAGAGGGGTGAAGGAACCCCAGCCTTGATTTGGAATCTGAGATGAGGCAGAGGGAGCAGCCAGGTAGAGGCAAATTGAATCACTACCAGAGCAGGTAAATTACATTGATGTTATTTCCTTAACAAGGTTTTCTTCCTTAGAAATTAATGGATTTAGAGTTAATGCTAATTAATATGCATGTACAGATAATATGTCCCTATCAAAGTAAATAGGGGTTTTTGTTTTAATTTATCTGGCAAAGGTAGTTCTGGTCACATAATATTCCTAAACTATTCAAAATGTTTGGCTGGATAATATTATTAATTTATATTACAGTATAAATCCTTGGATGATATTTTAGAGACTGAAATATGGCAAAGGCTACTAGTAAAGGCTACTAGTAAATGAATATATTTTCTCTGATAACAGAATTAAACAGGGTGAGACTAACACACAACTAAAAGAAAAATTTAAATCTGCAGCTGCAAAAAGAAATCATTATCAAGCAACTAGGACTTAGTTAATCCTAAGTTAATTTCCCAGGACTCCCACAAGAGTGACTTTCTGGCACTACCAGGATCACAGTTTTTAATTGATGACAAGGAAGAGACACCTGGCAAATATTCAGAAGATGCAAAAACTGAGGAGCTGCGAGTAGGGAAAGCACCAGGGCAGCAGAGGGATCAGACTCCCCTAAAAGATGGGCAGCTGGGACACAGCTGTGATGCCACTGTGGTGGTACCAAAGAAAATATTCCTGGAAAACTGCCATGAAGTGTGGCACCTCTACTTCGAGAAAGAGCGTGAAATGTTAGAGAAGATTCAAAAGAAGAGAGGAGCAATAAAAATCCAAAAGCCAAAATGTGAGGGGAAGAGCCTCTTTAGCTTGTTGGGAGAGTAAGGGGAAAAAAGATCCCAGTGACCTGACCATGGAAATCTCTGGAGCTGAATAAATGGATGCACAGTGAGAGCAGTGACTGGGAGCTGGAGACACTGCAGTGAGGAATACAACCAAAAATAATTGTTAGTAAAGTTCCCCCGGTGCTGTGCTCACCCAGGAAACACTGGTGCATGACACAGAATGCCAGGCTGGAAAAGCACTGGTCCCTTCCAACACCAGGATGGATGTGACCTCAGGATTGTTATCTGGGGTCTTACTGGAAGGAACCAGAGGAAGAAGACAGCATTATTAGTAAGCGATTATATAAATCTGTCTGATAATGGAACCAGCTTTCTTTGTCTGATTAAGATCTGGAACTGTGGCTGTGATTTATCATTTTTATACTATTCTCTTCCCCCAGGCTCCAGGTCACAGTGGTGGCATTGCCAAAATTTATAGCTCATGCTGCTCAGCGGAGATGTAGAGCCTTCCTGACATTTTCTTATTTGGAGCACCTGGCTCTCCTTGTTTTTGCTCTGCTGTCTGCAGTGGTGAGGATTGCTTGCCATTCTCCCACATGAACATTTTGTAAATAAGCTGAATAAGAAAAAAAAAAAGAGAATTTTCAAGGTTTTTATTTTCCTATCCATCTGTGGTACACTGTGGACAGGAATTGGCAGCTCTTGCGTGAAACACTTTGCTCTGATTACCAGATTCCTGAACGAGGATAAAACTCCTCCTTTCCAGCTTCTGTGTGTACATCCTCTCCAGAAACCTTACAGCCAGGCAAGGAATTCATCCTTACAGCCACAGCCCTGTAATTCCCTGTGAACCACTTAAACTGCATTTAATTTTATCAGTTTTATGGTGAAGGGGTTAAATCTCAACAAGACTCATGGGCAGGGCAACCTGCTCTGGGCATCCCTCAGCCCCTGTGAGCAAGACAGCACTGCTGACCTCCACCATCCAAACTCAGGAAGGAATACAGCTGAATTTCGGGTTTATTTTGGGCTAGAGATGTTTTGTCGCTATTACAAATGCATGCTGGATTTCAATTATTTGCCTTCTTATTTGGGAATGGTGTTGGCTCTCTCATTCCAGCTTATCTCTGCCACCACAAAGGCTGGAAACTTCTTTCGTCTATGTTTTTGTGGCTTGTTTTTTTTTTTTTAAACAGAAGACATCATTGTCACTTATTCACAGTACTGAAGGAAATGGGGCTTTGAGAAAACCACCAAATATGGCCAAGGCACTGCTGGAGGACCTGCTCACTCCCCAGGGCACTGGGGTTTTCAGATCTGCCCTGGCATGCTGCATCACTGAGAATCACTCATCACCTTCCGGCAGGACAGTCCCTGATGTGATGGAATTCATAAACATGAACCAAGAGAAGGAAGGAACAGAAGCCTTGTCTTCTCCTCCCAGACAAGGAGGGGAGATGAAGAAACATCCAGGGCAGCTCTCAAGAAGAGACACTTTAATCCCACCATCACCTAAAAGCTATTTGCCTAATTCCAGGGTAAGAGGCAGGAAAGACACATCTAGCACTGTTTTTTCTAAACCATCAATCCCTGCCTACACCAAAACAATCCTTCCTCAGAGAAAAAAAAATATTTTCCCTCTCCCCTCTTACCCAAGGTTGATCCTGCTTCACTTGGGGGATGAAGCTCTGCACTGGCTGGGAACAACCCTTATATTAATGAAAAAGTGAGCTTTTCTTCAGGGTATAATTAGAGTTACCCAGTAAAATTATCTGCACCCATAGCTGTAAATTATTTTGGAAGAGGTTTTGGTATAATACATTTAGTTTGGTTAAAAATTCAATTTATAATTCAGGCGTCAGCAGCTGACAGCCATCACTGGGCGCTGTTAAAAAAATATCCTTTTAGGTATTTCTCATGTCTTCATTTTATCACTTAAGCAACTTGTTTCTCTGCACCAGGTACACAGGGAAAGGCCATCCTCAGACTTCAGAGAGGATTAGACTCAGTCTAAAGCCTCAGCTTTCCAAAGCACTTAAGCACCTGCTTAACTTTAAGCACATGCCTATGTCTATCCATCTTTTTTTTTTTTTTCCTTCGAGAAAAGTCCTGAAAGTACACAATTAACCATGAACAGGTGCTTAAGTCCTATTAAAGTCAACAGTGCTTTCAAATGTCAACGGAATTTAAAAACATGCTTAAGTGTATCGTTGAATAGGAGCCCTAATGCGGGAAGAAAGAAGGGGTTTTGTCATCATCTTGGCAAAAGCCATAAGAACACACTTGCAATTCAGAGGATTTTCTTTGTCTGTGGCACTCTGCCTACTCTGTTACTAAAGAATTTGTAAAGAATGTTCCTGCATTACTCAACCCCTCTCACATTTATTGACCATATTTCCCATATTAATAATCCTCAGTGTAACTATACCCACCCCCCACCACCCTGCCACTCCAAAAAATCTCAAACATTTGTTTAGTATCACAATGTCCCAGGCTGGAAGGAGGGGACAGGGAAGAACTGGGATTAAAAGGAGGCAAGCAAGATATGTTCAGGTCTTAGGTTTGCAGCCAAAGACAAATCTCAGGGAGATTTGGGAAATGCTGGGCAGGTGGTACATCCTCCCCTAAACCACAGACTTGTCCTTTTCCCTTATTACAGCACAAGCTGAACTTAGAGAAATCAGTAAACTCTGATTACAGCTGTTTTAATTTCCATCCTTACCACCACCTCTTTGTTCAGATGAACACACCTTCTTCATGGAGCTGTCAAACCATCCCTAAATGTGCACACGTGGTCTGAGCCGTGGCTCCCAGGGTGCTGCAGCAGATGAGGCTGTGCTCCAGCCCCGTGCCCTGTTTTAAATCAGTCTCTCTGGCTTGCATTCAAGCAGAGTGTTACTTTTAGAAGCTGTGCTGCTTCTTTTTAATATGGTTTCACTTTGGCTCCAGCTCCACAATTAACCAGAGAAACCCTCACTGATGCTGCAGTACTGTGTATCACAGGAAGCATTCCCAAAAGACATTTCCTTGGAGAAGACATTCATCTTCTCTCCAGTCACATGTATTGCCCCCTCAGAAGCTACCGTGTGGTTGAGAGGAAGATCTACCTTCGGTTCTCTTCAGTGCTTACATATGGAGATACCTAAAATACTCGAGAAAACAGTGCTTTTTATATTACTGCCAGTAACATGCCATATAGAAAGATATTAAAACAAATTCTGACCAACTGGTGGTAGATACAGTAACAGACGTACCCATTGTAAAGAATTCCCAGCGGAGACTGTGGAAATCTTACAGTGATTGAGTCGCACTGGGCTGGAGATGCGTTGAAAAACTTCCAAATGGTAAAATATTAGAAATACTATTTTGAAATATTTACCAGTTAAACACTAAAGTACTGTTACTGGCTGACCTTTTCACAGCAGTTGTTTCTGTTGTACTTTTGTAAAAGCAGCCAAAAGTTTAAGGGGAAAAAAAAAAAGGGAAAAAAAGCTTATTTTCAGTCTAGCTACCACCCCTGACCTGTGCAATAACATCATAATGGAAGAATAATCATTGTAAACAATGCCCATGGGAGCCTGTTGGCTACAGCAAGGGATGAGAGCAGCCAACTTCACTGCTTTTCTTTACTACATCATTGCATTTTTGTCTGCGTATGGATAAGAAGAAGGTTCCACTCAATGCCAGTTGATGGAAAGTGCTAATTGTTGACACATTAGCTAATTGTTATGATTGCTTCTTAACAGTTTGTGTCTAGGAGTCCAGATTTCATCCACCAAAGTGTGAAGATTCTTTATAGCAACAAGTGCTGTGAAAACATTCACACAATGAGGTCCTAATCTTGTGGATCTCTCAAGCAAGTGACAGCCTGGCAAATGCGCTGTCAAAGTGCAGACACTCAGGAAAAAAAAAAAAATAGGAAGAAAAACTAACTCCCCTCGTCCACCCCATATTTCAGACACATGTCATCTGTTGTTATCATTAATGATCTGTTTTTACAAATAGAGTACCACTATGGAAAACTGAGAGCAGGCCAATCAAAATAAACCCAGCAAAACCCATAATTGTCTACTGACAATCTGGGCTGCTCGGGATGTAAGATAATGTGGGTGTATTTAATGCAGAAACGCATTATGTGCCACTCTTTCAGACTGCCCTGTTAACTCCAGACCTTGATATAACACAGGAAGGCTGGGAGCAACCTTCTAATGGCAGATGTGTTCTCCTGAACCCTACCTAAGCTCAGGTGCTAAAAAAAATATACAGTGGGAAATCCTGGCACCATAAATGCCCATGACAAAACTCCTGTGATTTAATTTTCCATTAAATTTCCAAGATTTTCACTAATTACAGTGTTTGGGAAAGAAAAAATATTTCAAAAAACAGAAACAAATGTCTAGTTCTAGTTCAAATGTCTAGGTCTGAGCAAACATGGCTTTTCTGGCTCAAGCAGGGTTTTCTCCCACTCCTACACCAGCAAAGGTGAGAGAACACGTTCCTCCTGTTTTTACCAGGGTCTCACCCTATGGCTTTATTTGGGGATAAAGACCCTGCTGCACCAGTGTCTGCAGGTAAATAGTGAAAAGGCTGCCTTTGTCTATGTCTGAAGGGCTCGTGGTCCTTTGCAGTTTCTGCTCTGCATTTTTCTGCTGGCTTCCAGCATGTTTCACTCAGACCCCAGCACGCTCCCTGTGCTCCCCCTCTGCCCTTATCCATCAGTCTTTCTTATCCAGAAGGTCCTACCAAACTTACTTAAATTACATGCAACAGGAGCAAAAAAATCCCTTCCACCTCACACTTCATCAAAATTTTGTAGACATAAGAGGCATTCTTGATGTAAAAGCTTTTTTGAATAGGCTAAGAAATAAATCAAGTGGTGGGCCCAGGTGCACTCAAACTGCAGATGGAGCAGGAGTACAAACTGAAACCTGAAGATGACACCTCATCTAGCCGGAGGGCTCCTCAGATGGCACCTTAATATCACACCAGCCTGTACAGAGAGAGTGGCCAAAATTCACTCAGCAGGTGTCCAAAGAGCTTGAAGCCATAAGCCTCATCTGGGTTTTGTCTCATCTTTACAGCTTTTCGCTATATTCCAGCATTGAATACGCAATACCCCTTAAAAAGAGAGCAAGAAACTCTCTCCTGTCTCCCTGAGCCTCATGAACTTTCGGGTCTGGCAAGGAGAGAGCACGCAGGGCCACTTGTCTGCTTCCTCCATCCCTGGGGCACGGCAGCAGGAAGCAAGCTGGGAGCAGATTACGCCTTGGCCCGACTTTTCCCACTGGTTGGCGAGAGCCGCCGAGTGAGAATGGGGGCAGATGCATATCGCTGATAAAAGCCTTCAGCGAATTCCCATCCTCTGCTCGCAAGGAGGGAGGAGGAAGTTGCCGGGCGATTGTGACTCCCAGCCGCGCTGAGAGATAGCGGCGAGCCCGGAGCAGAGACGGGAATGTTCGATTTGGGATTGCTGCCGTTTATCGGGCTGCAATCCGATCCCATATTTAAATGGCATTCTTTTTTTTTTTGCATCGAATAGCCCAGCCATTCCACACCAAAACTGCATGAGCCTGCTCAGTAAAAGCTATAAACTGAGCTGAATACTGCAACACTGAAATTTATTCTATAAAATTTAAATGACACATTTATATTGATAATAGGAGAAGCAAGAAGTTTCTAAAGAATTAAGTTGTGTGGAACAGAACCAGGATTTTTTTAATTATGAAAATTAACTTGATCTGAATAATTTTACCAGTTCCAATAAGAAACATAGACGAGGCTTTCCAGTTACTCATAAGAAAACATAGTTTAGCATAAGAATCTGCGAGTTCTTATAAGAATCTGTGAGTTCTTATTACTTTGCATAGCTTTTGTATTGCAGGCAAGCTTGAAGATTCTGGATTCCCATAGTGCATTTCCTAAAGATGGCTCTCTTATTTTTAAACACGTAAGGGGGGAAAAAATTCATTCTAAAAAAAAAAAATCAAAACAGACAAGTGATGCTGTCTACAGAAAAAGACAACTGGCAAATGGCACATTCAAAAAGGGAAGGGATTTCTGCATGATGCAGTGCAAAAAGACCCATGAGGCACAACCAACCACGGACATACCCTGAAGGGGTGGAGAAACCACCCTGATGTTCACCTGCAAAAACCAGACTTCCACTTCAAGCCATGTACTTTTGCACAACAACTTTTTTGCAAAAAAAAAAAATAAATAAAAAAATAAAAATTAACTGCTTAAAAAGAGGATAAATGGACTCACTGCAGGTCTAGCAGTTTGTAGCTGCTTTTCCACCCTCATCACACTGTGCAGTGAAGCACCTCCCTGTGGACTGCAGTGCCCCAGCCTGGGGCTGCTGCCATCCCATGCCCGCAAGTGCCAGGGCAGTCCAAGGACAATCTGTCAATCTGCAGTTTGGATTTCCTGACTTGTGTTAGTTTAGTCATAGCTTTAACATGACTAAAATATAGACTTCTCTACGTTCATCTGGACTGTCCTGCGGCTGCCAGCCACAGCTCTGGTTCAAATGCTAAAGAAAACATCACAGTGAGAGACCTCTCCTCCATGGGACAATTGACTCATGCAATGGCCACGGCTCTCTCTGGGTTGGGAACAGCAAACAAGGTGAATGAGGTAAGGGAGGTCATTCCTCATAGCAATGGTCTCAGGAGAATGGGAGAATCCAAAAATAAGACATTTATTGACTGGATGCCCTTGAGCTGGCAACCAAGCTGGAGTGGTAACAGAGCCAGCAATGGACATTGGGCTGGGCTTGCTGCTGCCAAGCAATCCCAGTAACCAGCAAGAGTTAGCAGGAGAGAGACTGTGTGATTTAATAGATTAATAAATAGGCCAGGAGCCAGTCACTCCCAAGTTTTAATCCTGGCTATGACATCAGCTGGAGCTGGAACCCATGATGTGAAATTTGCACTTTTGAGCAGGGATGGATGTAAGGATGCATTAACTGGAAGGTGAAGCAGCCACTGCCCTACACCTGCTTCCATTCCCTGCCATGAGCATCACCACCAACCACAGCACAATGGCACAATCCTCAAGCTCCTCACTCACAGCTGGACCTAGGGAGCAAATCTGAATTTCAGGCTTATTCTGCAGCCAACCAGTGCATCCATGTCCTGATGGGGAAAACTTGGCTCTGAGAATCTTAAGTGGCTTAAGCTCTATTGAGCTTAAGGGAGTTATTCCAGTCTTACAGCCTGGCAAGCCTGGTTTGCTACCCTTGCTTCTTTTAAATCCTGCTTTTAAAAGGCTTAGTACTGACATTTACAGGGAACCCTTACTACAGCCCTGGCCCATGGGACTGGCAGTCCTGGATGAACCTCTTTGGTTGTACAGATCTGGATGCTGCTGTAAGGTGCCAGCTGACAGCATTGTTACTCTATAAAATCTGTATTGGCAACTTGCTGGAGGTTGATGATGTCTGCAAGTTGTACTTCCGACAGAATAAAATTTTCTGGACTCTGATATGTCTGAAATAAAGGATTGTAGAGGCTTTTGTTTTCAATTTCCTGGAGGAAAAAGGTTATAAAAATGTTTAAGAGAGGAAAATCTTAGTTAAAAGTCATTAAAATCTGTTGATTTGTATTATGATAATCTCAGTTTTCACTTACTGGTATGATAGGAACAGAAGTTCTGGCAGGGCAGTGATTTGAAGGTGACTGTGTCCATTTAATTCAAGTTTGGTACCTCCTCTCTTGCTGTACCTGCCTGGCTTCTGTGTGTTCAGCAATCAGAGTAAGAGCCAATTGATTTGAGTTTGTAATGATCCCACAGCCCTGGAGGTGCACTGAAAGGGAAAAAACTCCAGCACCCTCTGCTGTCTGCACACATCCTATGCCAGGAACCACCACCACCGAGTCTGGACGTGTACAACACCCACACCAGCTTCACACAGGCTACAGAAACACCCTGGGAGAGGCTCTTAGGGGACTCAGCTTAGATGCCCAGTTTGAGGTGAATGCCATCCCATGAGCTGTCTGTCAAGCACAAGGGAAATCTGAGCCATCTGCTCAGAGGTGGGCATGCTCATGGACACCTACAGCAGGCAAATCCCAGTCTGTGAACTGGAAGGAAAGGAAAGCTTTGGCACAAGGACACATCACAGCAGATGGTCTTCTCGGATGTTTTGCCCATGTACATGCAGGTTAAATTTGGTAGAACAAAGTGAGAAAATTCTGTTTGGGCTGCTGGGAACAAGTTCTGCTCCCTAGCAGCCAGAGAAAGGTATGAAACTCCAAGGAATAACATGACCAGGAGGAGCCAGAAGAGCAAGAACTGCCACACTGGAGAAGCACATATTTACCATTAAATATGGGCTCCAAAAGGCTTTCTCCCAACTAACTCACTCAAAATAGCCTAATTTCAGCAACTATATTTTTCTTGTAATAAACCACCTTTCTCCTGTTCACCAGCACCTGGGAAGGAACAAGACCTGCCAAAAAAATATATTCTAGAGAAGTAACATTCAGCACCTTTAATATCTCTAAAAGTTACAGGTACCTGGCAGACTCTGAAAGTCCATGCACAAGGGATTCTCATAGAAAACTTGGATGAATTAATGCCTTCAGTCAGAAGGAGCAGATTCCTTTCCAAAATCCATGTTTGTTTCAGTGAGAAGAATCAGGCACTTTCACGCAGCATCAGTTTTGTTTGTTGAAGAGATACAACGCATACCTCTTCCTGTGATTTTGTCTCTTGGAGATAGGAGTGAGTGCACTTCTCCATCATCTCTGATGGGTTTTTTTCCTTTAAAACTACACAGCTCCCCAAAGGAAACACACAAATGCTCTTAAATGTCATCTGTCAGAAAATCAGACCATCCATTGGCACTACAAAAGCACATGTGAAATCAAAGCTAAAGAAAACTTGCTCTTTTAAATGAACTGAACTAACATCTTTGTTCAGTCTGTATATGCCAGTAGCAATTTAACTCCAGAAAGCAGGAGTTTCAGTCAGCTCAAGCTGCCATGATTCACCACAGTGAATGATTTTGCCTTTCATGGCAAACCAGGAAGTGGCGTGAATGGCTTATTTTCCTGCCCCGATAAGCTCCAGCTCATCATTTTGCATATTTGTCTTTGTTTCTTATTTGCCTCTGACATAAAAATAATCTGAAGAATCAAAGGAAAAGAGCTGAACAGGAATGATGATCTCAAAAGTTATTTAGTCGTCTGCATCTGTGTGGGAGCAGCCGCTCTCACTTCCTGCCAGTCACCTGTCTGCTTTATTTTTTCACATCCAAGGACATTCCTTCAAGACAGAGCTTTATCTTTCTGACTACTACTCAAAAATAGCAGAACTGAAATGCCAAATAAAATTGGAAAGCTCTGTTTTGGACCAACTCCCACCTCGCTTTCTGGTTCAAAACAGAAGTGTGAAGTAAAAGAGACATCACTTCTTCCAGCAGAGTGAACATCGGTGCATCTCAACACTCAGTCAGCACATCTGGGGTTTGACCCATCTCATTTTCTATGTGACCCGAGCAGGCTGCCAGCGAGGCTGTCTGTGAGCACCCAGAACCTGAAGACGAGATTCATCTTCAGCTGACATTGAACACTGCTCCACATGGGCAACATTTCTGCAAAGCTCCCGAGCCATTCCTCAAAAGTTTTATTTTCCACAGCCCACATGCCCACAAAGCTCACACGTGGTGACAACCATACATCACCGTGAACGTGTTCCAAGAGCTCTCTGTCTTCTGCACACATCAAGAGGTTTCCAGCTCTACCTGAAAGAAACAATGATTTTCCTGCACGTACCTACACTGCTCCTGAGCTGCTTTCTGGAATGGTTTCCCTTTTGTACCAGCTGCAGAAGGATTTCCTGGAGTAAGCCACTAACCAGGGCTGCATGAGACTGCTCAGCTGCCTTTTTCCAGGAGGTCCATTGGGACAGAGGCATGGCTTTATTGCTACAGTTTATTACCAGAGTCAACAGCAAGGGTCAGCAAGCCCAAGGCTTGCACTACTTGGGAAAGGGCCTGCAACACACCCTCAAAGAGTTCTGCTGCCCAGTCCTGGGAGATGTAGGGTGTCCTTTTTACACTTCTCACTCTTCTGAATTCCTCCACAGACCAGCTGTTCACTTGGGGAATGTTAATCCCTTCTTTTGCACCCCTTTTTGTTAGCATTTCCCACCCATACCTGGCCAAAAAGAGAGGTGTTTGTAAGATGCAAACATCCCCACTGCCAAGGTCAGCTGGACACCACAAGGTGAGGATGAAGAACGTGTTTGGGGACCTCCCAAATAGTGTCCCTTAAATGGCTGCTGCAGACAAATTCCGTACCCTCATTGTGCTGTGTCCCAGGACCGAGCGTCCTCCTGCTTAACCCAAGCCTGGCTGCTGCAGCTTTCAAAGAGGAAAATTACCACAGCTCAGCCTTTTCCAACTGGAAATGATTATGCTTTTGTTGCTACCGAGGGTGCTCCTTGGCAGGCAGCCCAGGCACCACAGGTAATGGCCGCAACAGGAGGTGCCGCGGAGACGTTGGCATTTCGTGGCAGGGGAGAGAAGGGGGAGGACACACTATCTGAGAGCCCCACACAAACAGCTCAGGGTAAACCCATTTGTCAGAGTGGCAAGTGACCTTTTCCGTTCACCTGTGATTAAAGAACCAGATTTCTTCATTAAGGCAAATAAACCAAATTAAGACGGCTGGGTGCAGGGGATTCAAGCAGCTTTTGCCATCCCAATCCTTGAACCCATCTTATTAGAGCAGCCTGGGAAGTGGAAGGAGTAACTCAGGGCAGGTCAGGGCAAAGCAGCGCTAAATCTGTGTCTCTCGACCCGTTGTTAATCATCTATTCTCTTTCTATAAATGAATTTGGAATGTGGAGCAAATCATACTAAAAGATTTCTCCTCCTTGCTGAATACTTCAGGAGCTTTAAGGAATTCAGCTCAGGAGCAATGCTTCATTCAGGGCTGTTGATTAGTTCCACCGTGGAGTGCACTAGACAAGACAATAAGTAGACGACAGACACAGTGATTCATAGATTACTCTGCTGAGAGTTGCAGGTGTTTTGGGATAGAATGAAAGGAAAGGAGGTTGGGTCAGTTCTCAAACCCCCTTCCTGTTAAAGGATTAGCATGGGTAACCCAAAGTTATTAAAATCACTCTCATAAATGTAGAAGTTGGAGTTTTTGCTCTAAGTTTCCTTCCCCCCGCCCAGCTCTTCCCAGCAGAAACAGCAAATGGAGTTTAGAGTTAATAGCAGCGCCAAACTGAAAGCAAAGAAAGGAGCCAGATCCTCACCTGGTATAAACAGGAAGAGCTTACAGAAAACTTTGTGTAGGAGACCAAATAATGGATTTAGCCAAAGCCCTGAAACTTTTCTCACTTCCCAACAATAGCATAAAACATGTTCAGTTACTTAAGATAAAGGTATAGGACTACACGACCCCTTTCCTTTATCTATATGAAGTATAAATACCACAGGGTAAAAGGTGAGAAAACCCTGCACCTTGCTGAAGCCAACAGAGGAGAATTCCTGCCTTAGCCTGGGGAGAACAGGAGCACAGGGGAGGCACCAGCCTCAGCACAGGGACACAGGAACAGTGCCAAAGCCACATCCCCTCAGTGGCACATCAGCAGGGAGGCAAGGCAAAGGGTTTTCTCTACAGGAGTGCAAAAGGGAGGGAGCAAGGAAGGGAGAACTCATTTAACCATGTGCCCTGCTTAGCTAGAGCAAAGAGCTGGGGCTGCTGCAAGCACTCAGCCACCCACATCCAGGGAAACCAGTTGCCACCTTCTCCTAAGATAAACTAAAATCCACTGTTTCTCCACTCTTCCATTGCCACTTCCCCCCCCACACCACTCTGCCAAGCCTTGCAGAACCCTGCACTGACGTATATAGGCCCTCGAGGAACCAGTCACCAACATACTTTTGAATCTGAGGCTTCAAATGGGAATGCAAATCCCACATTTCATGCATCATGGGGTGTTTTGGCAAGGAATGAAAGTCACCTAAGAAGCAATTGCCATAACAGGATGATGAGCACAATGGGAAGACATTTACAGGGCTAAACATATTATTGATGTGTCAGGTTCGACAGAGTTTCAGGACAGCAAGACACACAGTTCACATCAAGAACATGTTTTCAACCAGAAGCACAGTACTCTACTCTGCCATGCTACAAACACTGCCTAAAATAGACATTAGGAAGTGTTATGAATTAAAAAGCAATTTGTATTTGGTGTATATTAAGAGCAAGACATTGTGTCCCTCTGGGATTTTGACTTGAGGAGATTCCAAGTATGTAAAACAAAATAAAAAAACCCCTCAGTGATTTTTTGTCAAAAAAAGATACACTAAACAGAGAAGATAAGTGGTACCATGTAGTTCAATTATCCTATCTGTGTTTTTCCCTTTTAGAAACACATACAAACCAAACTCCTTTTTATCTTTGATATTTGGGGGGATTATTCATTTTTAAAATCCACCTTCCTGTCTTAAGACATGCTGTATGGCAGCATTCATGTTGACTGCCACAGTTTTTCAAGTTATCTTTTACTTGCAAGTAAAGCTGTCTTGTCTTCCTCTATTCTTCTTTCTTTCTGACCTGCAACCATGAAAGCAAATTTGGGCTGATAAGAGCAGGTCCCAGTGAACATCCCTGCAAGTGATGGCAGCAGCTCCCCACTGCTGTCCGTGCTCTCCTTCCCACTCCCAGTTAACCCAGGGCTGAGCCCAGGTGAACAATTCTCCACCTGCATTTCTTGCAGCCTGGTTGGCCAAATATGCCAGGTGATGGAGCAAACCCCAGGAGATTCTGGAAGGAGACCAAAAGCTGAAGTAGGTGCTCCATCTCCAGCCAAGGCCAAGCTTGGCTCAGAGCCCACAGCCAGGGCCACGGGGCAGCTCTTCCATGCTGGATGGGAAGAACAACATCCATTTAGCAACTGGCCTCAGCTTTTTCACTCAGCCTGGAGGGAAATTCACGCCTGCAAACAGCAGCTGGGAAGGTCTGAGCTGCACCATCCACATCAAGGACACGCTCCCGGAGCGGGCAGAGGCAGGGTGAGAACTTGTCCACGTGTGTTTTACCCCAAAGTCCAGCACAACAGTATTTCAGTGGAGGGTTAAATAAAGTTGGAAAATAATCCATAAAGCACACTTTGATGTCTTTTGGGACAGAAGGCTCTGTACTGTGCACAGCAGGGTGAGCTACTATCGCTGAAAAGAAAAGCTTCAGAATACCGAAATGTGCATGATCACTCAGTACTGAAGTTACTCCGTGATGACCCAGGATATAAATTATTTGCTAAACAGAGGATCTGTACACAACCCAAACATGCCAGTCAGGAGGCTGACACCTGATCCTGGGTAGGCACAGTGTGGAAAACCAGCCCCTGGCAGCACCCCTTCAGACCCCAGCGTCCTCAGCTGCCAAAGCTTAAAACACACTTGTTTGTAGTTTGTCATGTCATATGAAATTGAAATCTTTCATTGCCTGGCTGGGAAAGATAATAGAAAGCAACATTTCAAGGTGATCTACCCTTCCAAACATACTCTTTAGCAAATTAATAATTAACCAACTATTTATTGGTCAGCTGATGCTGCCCCAGATACGAAGTTTCAGACAATGCACCAGTGAGATCTCACATGGCTGTACTTCTCTTAATTAAGCACAACTGGAAGGATATTTTGGTTAACCCAATTAATTTGGAGAACCTTGGGGTAGGAGCAGCAGGAGTGCAGTGATGCAGCTCTGCATCCCAACTCACCCCTGCAGGCTTTTCCTCCTGCTTTCCACCATCCCCAGCTGACCTTGTCAGGGAGCCACTGGTCACACCTTCAGAAAAAGCCTAATATGTGCATAGGCTGTGCTCTGGCTCAGGGACCATCTCCTTCTGGATTTGGCCCATACTTAGACATCTCCACATGGGATCGGGCATCCTTTCTCCCGGGTACTCCCCAGCCTGCCAACTGCTAAATATCCAGCGTGCCTGCAGCCCCCTTGTGGAATGAGACCGAAAAGAGGCATTGTTTTAACTTAAGAGCACGGAGTTATTTTTAGCTGCTGCGGGGCTGATCCCGCAGGTGCCACAGGCTCCTGGGGCAGGAGCAGCTCCTGGTGTGCCTCGGGGTGCACTGGAGCCTGATGGAAGACTCAACTCCACATCATATTTAAACAGCAGCAAAATGTTTGTATGGTTTCTCTACAACCCCTCAGCATGGGCTTATGATTGGGTTTTTCGTTTTGGTTCAGCTCGAAATTGGGGATTTTTCTTCAAGCCTCGTTTCCAGCCCTCCAGTCCAATTCTCTGATCGCTGCAGGACCAGAAGCACTTCCAAGCCTGTGCTGCTGCTTCAGGCTGTCCAAGCACCTTTCTCACTTCCACTGTTTCCCTGATAAAACAAATTGCAAGAGATACTAAGTCCCTTTTAATTTCGCTTTCACTGAAAACACCTCGTGGTTCCACACCCTCAAAATCCCAGGTGGGATGCAGAAGGCAGCCAGTGGTCTGGGAGCAGAGCCACGGGCTCAGAGGCACCCAGAGAGAGAAGCACAATTAACATGCAGTGCTTCTCCAGCAGAGCATATCAGGGAGAAAGTGGGTGGAAAAAAAAACCCCACACTACAGTGTTTCTAATAAACTAAGAAACTTTTTTGACTTTCATGATGTACATATGGCCGTTAATTTCCATGTCATGTTATGATTTTTGGCTGAGCCAACAGTATGTATGTGTGGATGGGAGCAAGCAAAACAAATGCATTTTGTATTCAAATTTATACAACTCCATACATTTTTATGCTGTTTATTTGAAAATTAATTTTGGCTTAGGCCTTAGAGACAGCAAATGTTGTCAAGATTTGAGGGCTACCTGAAAAGCCTTGGGGACAGCATTACCCTTATGCATAAGAAACAGCAAAATAAAATAAAAATAAATGAATTTCCAAATACGTCATGGCTAATCCCTTGAGCTGACCTACAAATGAATTATAGAGGGTTTGCTACAGGACTGAGTAGATCTTGTGATTTCACTGAGAGATTTATCTTATTTTCCAACTTATTTTCATATCTTATTTCCTTTTCTTTTAGAATTAGACTGTAAATAAAAGAGCTAAGACCGAATGAAGCTCCCTTTCACCGCACTCATATTGGATTGATAAATTAAAACGGTGAGATGAGTTTTGTATGACCCATCCTCGAGGATTTGGGAAATTTAGCCGATGCAAAACAAGGCATTAATTTGGAGAGGCCTAGCTACTTACAATGCTTAGTATTCTGACAATGATGAATGGCATCATTCCAAGCAAATGGTAATTTCACTTTTTGTGACAGTACTTTAGAGCAAAACCGACTTTCTTCACACAAAGAATTTGCAATCCTATTGAACAGAGGCTGTACCTGAATATCAGAAATCCTTCATTGTTTAAGTATCATCTGATATTCTTGATTGGCTCCAGACTGAAGGTTGCAGTTGAATTAGGGAGAACGGAGGTTAAGTCCTAACCTTGAAAGATTTAGCAGCCATTGAAACACTGCCTTTGGGCACTTATTGGCCTGTATTTATCAAAAAACTTTTCAATTCAATGAGGGGAGGGAGAAAACACAAAACTTGTCACATTCATCAAGTGAAGCCACTGGAAAGACATCTACAGAAGAACACCCAAAAAGCATAATCTTTCAGAAGAGCTGATAGAAATGGTAATTGGATGGGATGAAGAATAATACTTCTAAAGCAAGGGTATAGAGAATATAGCTAAAAAAATCAAGGTCAGGAGAAGAGAATGTATCCTTTTCAACTTAATAAAACTTACATTTGCCTTTTGTATTGTGGAAAATATTCCAGGTATCATTTCTAATTTATTTCTTCACAAATACTTCTGAGTGAAAACAGGATTACAGACAAACTGGCAGCGTGTTTTCTTTTAGCTTACGTGCAGCAAACATAAAAGCATTGTTAGTAGATACAATTAGAAAAAAAAAAAAGGCACAACACAAAACAAACTCCAGCATTTCCCTATTATTTAGAAATGTGGCTCAGCCTTCAGAAACACACAGAGCATCTTTAAAAAAAGCTTCTCCCTAAGGCACTCGAAAGCCACCTTCTATGATTGGCAAAGAGCACTGACATTGTCTCCCAAACAGGGAACAGAAATGATGAATCATAAAAACTTGATTGCACTTCTTCCTGCCTCCTCACTAACAAGCTAATCAGAGACCACAACGAGTGTCATGTGTAAACGGATGAGTTGTCCAGGGATGCTATATTGTCCCATTTTTATCTTGCACAAACACCTCTGGCCTGAACTTTGAAGGCTTTTGGCACATTTCTCAGGTTTTGTATCAGGGGTCCTATCCAGCTGGTGAAGGAGGGGAAATACTGCAGTGCTCTGTTGCTCTGCTCTCCAGGGCTGCACGGATGCAGGTGTCTCCTTACTGACGAAGACATCAGCTAAGGCAAAAAAAAAAATCTGCAAAAGGTCATTATCTGCACACACGAAGCCTCCAGGCAGCTCCCTAAACAGTTAACAAACAGCACCTACTACCAAAACATCTCCATAAATAATCCCTGTAATGAAAGTAGAGATGAAAGCATTCGTTAATTTTCCATAGTCCAGGGAATTTGGCTATTGATGCCTATTAATCCAAGAAATATAGCTTTATATTTGCTAAGAGCATCTCCAGATGTAGGGCTGGAGGAATAACCTGTGATTTGTGATGTCAACATTTTCTCCACCAGACCAGGTGCCATATTTTTGTGTTATAGCACATTTAGCAACAGTGTTGACTGATCTACTCAGGGCACTATCAGCAAGGTTTTCCCACTCCAAAGTACCTGAAAAGCAGCATTTGCCAAGCAGAACTGCAGGTCATGCCCATTTCAGAAACATTCACCTCAGCATATGGTGGGAATAGGTCAGACATGATGAAAAATGCAACCAAGGACAAAAATACATAGCAGCAGTCTGAGAATCTGTAATTTGGGGTGAAACCTGCCATCTGGCCTTCAACACCTTGACATCAAGAAAGCAGTTACAGGGGTGCCCTGGTGTGCCTAGGCATTTGTGGACATATGGTATGTTTTACCATTAACTGCAAATTTCCTTACTTTTATTGTTTTCTGTCACAAGCGTAATGTTTGCTTTAACACAGATTTGTTGCATGAGCATATTTATTGTAGATTTCATGGTTTTTTCCCAGCCACTCCTCACTTTTCCTTGACTTTTTTTGGTCTCCACACTGGTGCAGGCCATGCCATGACATCCAGGGACCCATCCTGGGAACACCAACTTTCCTGTGGGATTTTGAGCACCCATTTCAGCATTAGAAATGCTCCATCCCATGACAGGGGTCTGCACTCCAAGCCTCAAATTTTCCTCCACACTGCTCAAAAACCCCTTTAAATCACCATCCAATTCCTTTACACTTCTACTTAGCACGGGGTCCTGCCAAATCCCCCCATGCTGACCACCACCCTGCTGATGGCCAATCTCCTTAAGTACCTTCTTAAAGCTTTTTATTTTCCTATCCAAGCCAGACTGGACATTCAGGAACACTTAGCTCTGGCACGAGCAAAGCCTGCATTGCCCTTCCTGTGTGCACCATGCTGGGTCTCCTCTCTTGTCCCATCCAATAACCCCAGGAAGAAAACCAGCAACTCCGAGGAAAAATCAGATATAATCCTGGGCAGCTCAGTGTCACATAATTCCTACATGGTCACAACTGCAATAAAACCACATCCACCTCAGTGTCTGAAAAGGCCAAGGAAGGATTTTTCAGGACCTGGTCTGTAACTGCAGAGGCACAACCTGGATGTCCACAGTCCACACGGTGATGGTGAGACTGCAGAAGTCATGCTATTGGTGATGGAAGAAAGAGGTATTCACAGGATCAGTGCTTTTAGGTAAAATCTGAATTCAAACACGTGAAAATTAAACATATGTTGACCATAAAAAGAAGAACTAACCTCTAACATCCAAAATAAATTCCTGTATCACCTGTAGTTATTCAGAGACAGATTTTGCATCCCATCTCAGCAAGCCTCAGAGCTGCTCTTTGATATCAGAGTAAGTTTTGACCAAGCAGAAGTTGAGTAAACACCTCAGGATTTGGCCCTCTGATGTTAAGCAACCAATCTTAATTTAGAGAGTACATTTCCCAAAATACATTAAAAGTCTAAGTCTTTAGTGCAGCAGGCTCAAGGAAAGCAAACAGGACATTATATTTGTGGCAATGGTGGTGTGGGTGATTTTCCAAAAACAGGCTGGTTTGTGGGAAATGACTGAATTAATTGCTGCCCCACATAAAAGGAGTGGATTCTACAATGATTTCAGCATGCTTCTACGAATTTATTTTTCCGCCTGATGCCACCTGTTTCACTGCCAGCCCCTCTAGCCACATACCAAGGCATCACTGGGGGGGGGGGGGNAGCAAAATTCCTGGGGACCATCTGCTTATTCATAACCCCCAAACCCATATTTCTATCTCAGCATCATATCCGCCCTTATTGGGGGCCATTGTGCGCTAATGACCATTATTTAATTAACAGATGAAGAAGCCCTGAAAGCCGCGCCAGCAGATTTTGAACTTGA
Organism: Chloropsis cyanopogon; assembly: GCA_013400585.1. NCBI lineage: Eukaryota > Metazoa > Chordata > Aves > Passeriformes > Irenidae > Chloropsis > Chloropsis cyanopogon. The sequence goes on from WEZZ01034386.1 coordinate 164,980, forward strand.
TCTTCTCTCATTTGCTGTCAGGCAAGACCAGATAAATGACAAGTATTTCGAGAGTCTGCAAAGGCCCTTTAGAACAGCTGCACAGGCTTCACCCCTTCTTTGCAGCAGGTTTCTCACTTAAGAAAAAAACACGCTTCATTACATCGCCTCTTACTTGAGCTGCAAGGGTCTATTCAAGGAAGATAAGCCTCTTAGAAATGAAGTAGCGTTGAATTTAGGTTTTGAGTGACAGGAGGAAGGTTTATCCATTCAGCAGACAATACTGCTTTCTCTGCATTAATCTAGGAGGCGGACAATGATCTGTTTTTTAGGCAGCATCTCATCTCTTTTCCCACAGCAGAAGGTGATTAGAGTTCGGAAGCAGGGGCTGTGAAAGAAAGGCGAGCACTATCTCCCCAGCCCTCCTGTTTCCTGAGCGGGCAGGAGGGAAGTTCTCGGCCAAGTGCATCAATCACAGGGCTGGCACTCAGGATGTGCCTCTGGTCAGGGGCTGACCAGGGGCTGGCAGGTGAGGGCACAGACACCCTGACAAAGTCCAGCCCTGATCTCTGCAGACAAACACACTTGCTCAGCAGAAGGAGGTTCATAACCCCATGTGTCTTGCGCTTGGGAAAGGGGGGAAAACTCTATGGTGCGAGCCATGTGTCAGAAATCTCTTTTTATTAAGTGGGTCTAGCCAAAGGGGTGCTTATCAGTGATAAGCATTGGCATTTCTCAGCTCACCAGCAGCTCCACCCAGGAGAGCTCCCAACACTCACAAAGAGGGTCAAACTCATCTTGCCTTGCAGAGAGGGGAGCCAAGCAACTGAGAATCAGATTTGCCTGAGACCACAACAGTACCCAGAAACTTTCACCTTCCTCCTCCTCCACATGACCTCCCAGTGAACCACACATGACCAAAGAGACGGGAGCCAGCTCAGGGAGTCTGCTCACCCCATGCACACTCCAGTAATGATGGTCAAAGACAATTATAACCTATTTGTGCATCACATCACCTCCATTTTCCACGTTCAAGAGACAGCCTGCAGTTTCAGCCACCTCTCCACTGGGAGAAATGAGCTACCAGGAGGCCACATGAGAGCAGGGTGGCCACAACCTGCTCAGCAGCACTGGCATTTTCCCTGCTTTCCCAAGATCTGTGCCCCCACCTGTCAGGCTGGAGGGGGTTTAAGCACTTCAGCATTTCAAGCACACAGCCTGAACAGGCAAGGAAGCAGGAGAGGCAAACATAGTCAAGTGTGAATGAATACACTGCAGAAATGCTGGTGCATGGGACAAAACACTGAGATTTCTAAATAATTATTAAGCTATTCATACGTGCATCTTCCAACATACAAAATAACCTGCGACATCAACTATTTCCTTCAAGTAATCCCTATAGAATTTAAATGTTCACAGATTAATATTGCAAATATTGACTGGCCCACAGAAATCAGGTTTCTCGTCCCCATTTGACAGGGAACCCAGCAAAGGTTATACCCATAAGCAAAGGCTGTTGCAATCCACTGGGGAAAAAGCCAAGACAAAGACATTTTGGGGACCCCATCCCTGGCTGCTCAAGGATGTGTTCAGAGCACAGCAAGCAAATTAAAGTCTACATGAGCTGAGCAGTTAAAAAACAAAAAATTTCCTAAAAATATTTCTGCCATCTTATGTAAAGCCCCAGGGACACTATTTTTAAATAAGCAAAGCCTCTGTAAGACAAACATTTTCTACATCAGAAGGACTTTGTTGCATCCCAGAATGAAGCAGCTAAAGGGAATCCTCTTTCATTGCCAGGACAACTCTGAATAACTTTTAAGGGGCAAGACAGCAACCCTTGCTGCTGTTAGCAACAGCCCCCAGACCCGACTGCAGCGTGCTGCAGAAACACAGCCAACCTTCCACAAATAAGGAGCGTATTGACACATTTTCTCTTCACCCCTTTGTGCTAAGCCTGTGTAACTGTGCTTCAGTGAATGGCTTTTTGTTATTCTTATCTCCGCGCCTCAAAATTCCTCAAAACACATCTGTCACGGCACAGCTTGAGAGCCAGCCCCGAACAACTCCGGTGTCACAGCTCTCCTGTCTCCCCTCCAACCTCCCAGGTGGGAAGAAGTTTGCACAGACATTTCTTTTGCTCATCAGAGCATGGCTGGCGTGCCGAGTCAGCACCACGCAGACCCACGTCCTCCCCTTTTCTCCTTCTTTCCCCCACCCCATCTTTTTCTTNTTTTTTTTTTGCTTTAAGGAGATTTAATTGCTTCATTTCAGATGTTATGTTTAACCTCAGGAAATGGTACTATAGACATGGCAAACAACTTTCTGGTTGTTTCCAATCAGTACCATATTATAAAGTACAGCCAGTTAAGAATCCTATTCATTTTCTTGCCCTGTCATCTTGATCTTATTTGAATGTCTGGGGAGCAGGAGGTGCTCGCTCAGCCCCACGTTTCAGAAGTGGGGGCAGGAACGTCTGTGCAATGTGTTAGAGACACTGAAAGTTTTCATTTTTGACTCCTTAATGAGAGCGACCTTTGCCACGGGCTGATGAGTTCCATACCTGTCCTGGTGTGTTTTCTGAAAACATTTGACACTGCTCACAGGTTTGACGGGGATATGACTAATGAAGTCTTGGTATAAAAATAATGGGCTGCAATTGCAAGTCATTTGTGTGAAACCAAACTCCTTAAAAACTTGTCTCTGCTCACTTTCTGTTTTCTAAATGAGTCAATAATATGAATCAGATGGCTTGAAGGAATAGACCCCCAAATATTTCCTCTCTCCCTTCTATAAATTAGCTGCCATTTTGTGCAATTTTTGTTGCCTCCAGGCACGGTTTAAATTGGACTGTAGTTACTAGATTGCTGGAGCTATTGCAAAATGTGTAGGCTAATACATAATACCTTGTTTTTGTTAAATGTATAGTAACAGCTCTTCTTGTGAGGTCAAGAGGCCCAGGCTGCTACTACTTAGAATGCATAACAATTTTATGTAAAGTAACGGGGAGGCAAGCAGCAGCATGAGTTTCTGCTGCAACTTTTAAATAATCAAAAAACTTATGTATTGTTTTCACCTTTTTTCTTATCAGCTGCAAAGGAGAGTGATGCCTGTTGCAAGGCTTTAGGCCCTGCTGTGGGACTCTTGTGGGCTAGGGGAATGCAGCAACCAGGAACCTCCCAGATTGATCACAGAAGGGCATTTTGGAGACAAATCTCCATGGGTCATCCTCCACCATCAAAGTTTGAATCCTCCTTTCAATTGAATAGGTACATCATGAATCTGACCATCTGGGTAGTCAACTTAGAATATATAATAGAATATGCACTGCAATGACAACAACAAAAATACCCTGAAAGCTCATTAACCATGCTATATTCATAGCACAACTGGATGTACCACTGGCTCTTCCAATTTTTAGCATCAGTACTGAAAATCTGAGGTTTTCTTTAAGCCTTAGCTCTTGGAGTCACACAAATATATGAGGATTTTAACTACTATAAGCAGCAGCTTACATCATGACAGAAAATGACCTGAAATTCTCACCCAAGCTATCCTAGAAAACTCAAAACCTTGAAAAAGAACCTAAAGAAATCCATGTGCTCAAACTTCCATACTTCCAAGGCACTTAATTCATGAGTTTTGATTGTCAAGAACTAGAAAACCTGTTACAATTACTGTGAAAACTCCTGTCATAAACTACTCTGATTGATTTTAATTCATCCTGACCACTATTTGTTGACAGCAGGTCCATACAGATCCCAACTTTCTCTAACAGATATATATAATAAAATTATTTCGATTCCCCCCTGCAATCTGTGGGCTACAATAAAGGGCAAGATAAAGGTATGATGAGGCTGTATTCACATGCTCTGGTGGAAAAGGGTTCATAGCGTTTTGTTTTAGAGCCAATGTGGCCTAGAAGGGGCCACCACTGCAGGGACCTCCAGCCACCGCTGGGAGTTTTGTTTGCGTCGAAACACGCAGTCAAGTTATTTTATATAAGATACTATTTTAGCCTCATTTGGATAGGCAATTGAAAGGCAAAGGCCAGCATTTTTTCCCTTCAGTTCAAGGATTTCTAGGTACCCCACACAAGCACAAATACATGTTGTACCCCCATACGTGTGTGAGCGTTATGGACGCGTGGGAGGAATAATCCACGCGGGTCACAGACATTTCCCATTCCATCCCATGAGCAGGCTCATTAGACCAAAGCTCATTTGTACTCAAAACGTGCAAAGTTAGGAACATGCATAAGCCTTTGCAGGACCAGGGCTTAAGTACACACTCAACCTCAAGCTCCAGGTTTGGACATGCTGTTCTTCAGCCCCAGAACAAACGCAAAGCTCTGTACGACTAAATATAGCCGGCATACAAGAGATTTTGTTTTGTTTTCTTTAGCAGCTCCCCTGTGACCCAACAGAAGTTACGAAACCAAATGAATGTAATAGAGCGTTCATTCCCTGCTTATTGATGTTGCCTCACCCTTGGGCATATTTGCAAAATTTCCTTCTACATAATAAAAAATGGCACGTCGCTCGCTGCGGCCAGTCGGGCCGCGGGCCGGCACCAGTCAGACACAGAGGCTGCTCGCTGCTAAATGCCTGCTGCTCCTTCAGGACAAAGGCATTCCTGGACTCAGGTAGAGAGGATATTCAGCAAGGATAGTACAATGGTTTGTTGGTGGTGTTGCCCAGAGATAGAGCAGTCTCTTAGTGGGGAGTTTGCTCACAACACAGATCCACTCTGTTCAGTGGACACACGGCTTCCCTTGGAAGAGGCACACATCCCATTTCATCATCTTCTTGCCTGTATAAACAAACACATCTACTGTCACTGACATTTCCTTGCCTCCAGCCCCAGGCAGCTGCCATCAATGGTTCACACATTAGACACAGTTTGGCAGAAATAGCAAGAGACCAGAAATCAGAGTCCACATTTTTCTGTCTTCATTCATGGATTCACTGATAAATCCCCTTTAGCCAGATTGAGTTGCTTTGCTCCTTCCTTCCCACAACCTGTGTGGATGCAACCCAGCGCTGGAACGAGAGCATTCCAACACACAAGTACTCAGGACTCCACCTCACCCCCAGGTAGGAAGGGGACCTGGCAGATGGTGAGGGTTCATATGGGTGCCAGCTTCACAAAAAATAAACCATAACCACAAACTGTAGCATTTTAGTATCCACAGCTATCAAACCCTGTGGTCAGAAAGCACCTCACCTAGCTTTAGGGAAGGCACTTCTGAGCAAGTGGGCACCCAGGCTCCTGCTGCAGTCAGTGGAGGAAGATTGGAGACCATACCCCAGGGGGAAGGACTTGCTCTGGTCTTCTCACTCTCACCCACTGAGAGGGCTTTGAGTGCCACATCAAGGTGGAGCCAAACATTCAGGCAGCTCAGGCTAGCTCAGCTGAATCTCCCCCTCTGTGGCAACCTACAGAGAAGTCCTCTCATCCTTTCTGTTTCAAAAGCTCTCGTATTTTCCATTAAAGTACGTGGTATCAGCCATGAAGGAGCAAGGGTCCTTGGCCAAACTGTACAGCTCACTGTGGGATTTTCTACTTTCTGAACTCTGTCTTTGTTTTTGCTGGCTCAGGCTCTCTTGTAGGTAACTCTGCACATATTTTCACCCTCCCTGTGAACCACAGTGCACACTGAAGCTAAACCTAATTTGCAGTTTGGGTATAAACGAGTAATTAGGCATCTACTCCTGCCAACATTCGTGCCAGCAGTTTAAAGCAGGTATGGAATTACTAGGTTAAAATTGCACCTTACACCTTGACACCAGCTCTGAAGATGTTGGTCCTGGGGCATTGGACATTACATAAATATATGCACAGCCAGGAAGAAAATGGGGCAAGCCAGCCAGGATTCTTTTTAATATATCTCCTTAATTCAAGGGGCCCATTATATATAGTGCTCAGGACGGGAAAAGGAAGACTCGTACCCTCTTGGGGGGGTGGGTTATGGTTTAGCCACCAACTTTCCTTTTTGCTCACACAAGGGCTAATTCATAGGTTAAGTGGAGGATTATAGATGATAAAAATGCAGCAGCCCTTTCCTTTCCTCCCCATGCTTTGCATGTAAAGAGAAAGAAGGCTTCTCTCATCCCTTCTGCAAAAGTGTCGACACATTTCCATAGCTCTGTGAGAGGACCTGCCATTTCTGTCACTCTGCTACCCCTTGTCCTTTTGTCCCCACAGCATCTTATTTCAGCTTGGAGAAGAATAATTCATGGCTTCAGAAGATAAACCCAGATTTCCTAGGAAATAGTTCCATAAGAAAAGCCTGGACTGTAACCATGCCTGGGATAACATGAGCTCAGTTCTCTTTTTTCACTAGTTTGTGAGTTTTGCCACAACTTTGAGGAAGCAGAATCAGTCCTTTACAACATGTCTCTTTCAAAGCACTACCTCAGTGCACCAGCACCTGCAAAGTCACTTGGGGTCATGCTTTGTCAGTAGGAACAAGGTGACAGTGTGGAAATTCAAGGACTGGCCAAGTATCAGCCCATCTTCCAGTGTCCAGCTGTACTGCCCCATCAGAGCAACTGTTTGCCCTTGCCTGGCAAAACTTCAACTGAATACCACCTTAAAGAAATCAAAAAGATTGTCACAATGGCCTAAGGATGCAAAGAGTCACACGGAAAACAAACATGTGGGAACAGAGAGACCCGCTGGGCTGCTGAGGATCCAGAGTTACAGACTGGAGCTGAACTGTGACCATGGATTTGCTTAAAAAACACCCTGCTTGTCCTGAAAATTTAGGAAAATCTACAGGCAGATCCTTTTTGTATGTATTGCAACTCAAGGACAAGGTACAGGTTCTGCAGGTTGCTGCATTTTTCATAATATGCAATTAAGCACAACAGTAAGTAAAGCTCAGATATAAAACCCATGTAACCTTTTTGCTGGCATGAACATTAAGGTTTCCCTTGCCTTCCAGTAATTTAAATGCTTTCCTTGATAGTTTTCCCCTTTGTTTGTCTCGATATTTTTTTTAAAGGAATACTTGGAATTTTAGCATGAGAGCTGCAAGTTGCCTTTTTTCTTTGACCCTTCCCTGTTAAAACCTTGACTTTCTTTGGAGCACACAATGGAGACATGTGCTGGATTCCCAGAAGGAAGAGGGAAGTGGAGGAAAAAAGTGAATTTGAAAAATGTATTTTTTGCGGAGGATAAATGCACATTCCACCCTTGTTCTTTTATATAGGACTCTCATCTGTCTTACCCAGAAACTCTTTGGGTTTTGAAAAGTAAAGTGGGGAACAAAAAAATGTCTTTTCATGAAGAAAAAAAATAAAAGGTTAGACTCATCTATACATGTTTTTTCATGTATTTTCTCTGGAAACATGGCCAGAGCTCAGTTTCCACCTTAGGTACATTTTCCTTACTTAATTAAACCCTCTTTCCCCACATGACAAATGGGCCCTTCTCAGGAAAGGGCATGATTGCAGGCACGGGTGAAGTCAAAGAGGGCATTCTTAGTGATTAGACATGAAATACAGACTTGGAAAACAGAGGTTTTGAATGTAAAGAGGGAATAACTTACTGCATCCTCAGGGTAAAGATAATTTATGCATCCTTTGCCTAAGTGAGTTTTCTCTATCTGTTTATTTTGGGTTTAAAAAGTCTATTTATCTGGTTGGGCGTACTTTTAAAAATGTGCTTCCCACGGCCCTACTCTTCTGTTTAGTGCTCATATTTTTCCCAAGCCAGATTCATTAGAAATATGGCCTGGATGATATGTGAGCTTTCAAACGTGGCATGCAGAGCAAGCACGGGCACCAGTGGGCCAGGTTTGGGGCCAGTGACTCTGACCAACCCCAAAAGTGCACACTGCCAACATGCAGGATACGAAAGTCATGAATTAGGAGATGGAGGACCTGAAAATCCTAAGATAGTTTTTGTTTAATGAGATACTGGGCTGGGTACTCCAGGCAAGATTTTCAAGCACGGCTTTTCCACAAGTGGTGCTGGAAACTCACTGTATTTTAAATGAAAATTGGGGTTGCCCCAGTTGCTTTCCCTATAAAGGTTTGAACTGGGAGGTGTCACCAGCTGACACTGGCAGCCTACATGAAAATTTGGGAGGTTTCTTCCTTTCGTCAGAGAGGCACAATGAGCACCAGGGAAACAACAAGGCTTGAGCTGAGGAACTGGGGCAAAATACAGGGCAGCAACACAGAGGAACTGAATATATTTAAGGGATACCAAATGTATTCAATTCCTACCACATCCTAGCGCTCAAGGGCCACTTATTTCCTCAGCAGTTCTGCTTCTACTTAGTTCAGATAGTGCAAGTTCCTCCAGTTTAAATGGGGAACTAGTGTGAGCTCAGGGAAAACAAAACAAACGAAACCCAACCATAAAACAAATTTATTCTTGGTTGTCCAAGTGACTTCCAAGTAACATGGCTAACATTGGATTCAAAGGGCACTTGCATAAGAAAAACCAGAAAAGGATTGACAGCCCAGCAGAAAAAGTGGCCAACCAATGGTCTTAGTCAAGTTTCCCCATTTTCCAATTATAAAGAAGACTTCTAAAGAAATCTGTGGAGTGGAACTTTTAATTTCTACCAGGCATTAAACTGCATTAAAGTGTCTGGCCCACTTTTAAAGAATAAATCAATCCCTCACTAATTTATACTCCTCATACTTAGTTCACAGGATCTCTCTCAATCAGGTGTTTGTACTTCAGAAAAGCAGTGATGTCTGCTCAGGTGTGCTTGGGTTGAAATTAACCATCTAGAGAAGATTGGTTGTGTACAGGTGTGGTTTAAAATTGGGATCATTGTTTGAAATAAAGGACTATGCATGACTGGCATTCTTTTTCCAGTTTTACAGACGTGCAAGGCTGCAGCAGAAATGTAGAATTGGCCATGGTCAGACCTGAAGACACATTCACCTGTGATTTAATGAGGGAAAAAATTCAAATTCACCATAGAACACATGAAAAAAACCAGAATGGAAGTCTGCACCATGGAAATTCAAAAGATTCTGGTTCAATCCCATATTCTGCATGTATCTGTGGGGTTTTCCAGCACACGGCCACCCACATGTTGCCCCACCACACATCACAGCCCTTCCACCTCTCTTCTGATGGGTAGTTTTCCAGATGCAGACAATCCCCTGCTTGCTCCTCACTCCTGCTTACCCCCAAAAAGCCTTGCTTGCACTTCCCTCCCGTGATGAGCCCTCCTTGAAGCTGATCCACCACTCACACGAGCCACCAAGGGCAACGCCAGCTGCTTCCTTCTGGTGATTGCTACGTGCCAAGCACTTGGAGTAGGAAAAACTACACAAAGCCAGGCCTAAAACCAGGAATAAACCCAGCCTATACCCACAGCTCTTTTCTGCCATGCCTTAGGGACTAAAACACAAGATCCAGCCCTGTTCCTGCAGCCCTCCCTCACGTGGCAGCAAGACTCCTTGCATGAGCTGGCTTACACAGCAAAAGAGCTGCAGGATCGGGCCTTTAATTGCTTAAAAATACACTACCCACCAATAGTTACCTAATTTAGCAGAATATATTACCTCTCTGCTTCATAAATCTTAATTAAAGCTGTTAGTTTTCCTATTATATGATCAAGAAACGCCCCATTAAAGTTAAGCAGTTTCTCCAAGTAATTATATACGTTATGTGGTGTGAGTGTAAAGATGGATATAGCGTTCTGCTACCAATTATTTTGCATACCCTGAAAAGCACTATCTATTAAATAAAAAACTTGCAAAATTTCATTAATGCACGATTTTTTAATCTCCCAAAAGTCCAAGATGTCCCACAGGAGCTTGTATACTCAGTGTTGGCTCCTTATAACACAATTTAATCCTCACAAACACAACTAAAGTATTTAAGCATTTACAGAGGTTGTCATAAGTGCTTTACTTATTTTCGATCAAATTCAAGTCTACATTTAATACAGTTAACTGTGGTTATTTAATTTCAAAACTCAAGAATCCAACCTCAAAAATTTATAACAATATAAATTTAGTTACATTGATATAGGATATGTATGCTACTGGGAAACCTTTTTTCAGTAAGAAGTGTAGAATTGTAAGACCTAAAAGGAGTTATTTTTTTAAAGTAAGCATTATTTCAAATAAACCTTGTCAGATTTCAAAGAATATTTTCCTATTGATCTGCAAAATGATTCCATAATTTTTAGTAGTACGTTTCAATCCAGTGCTAAATGCTACCAAAAACTAAATGGATTTTAATTACGCTTTCTCTTTTGGTAAGAATTTCATGTAAATACAGAACAAATATTAAACTGAGATCTTGCAAATATCTTAAATGCATTATTAACCAAAGCACTTCATTTCCTAGCAACTGGCTAGAGAGAATGAAATTTGGAAAATTATTCTTAGTTCCCCATAGACAGTGAATTTATTGCCTGACCACATTAACAATTAAAAGGTATTTGCAAGATGTTGGATGTTAAAATATAATGGAAGGAGCTTAACATCTGCTCGTATACAGCAAGGAACCAACTCCCACCCCTAAAAGTAACCTAATCAGACTTGCAAGAATGTAATATTTTACTTTTAAGCAAAATATTATTCTTCAAAAACTGCAGAGAGTCAATCAGGCACATTAAGGAAAAAAAAAGGAGAAGAAAAGCAGAGAGAGCAGCAGCCCTGTGTGATGCTGGTAATCTTTGATCCAATACAGTTTCATATCATCCCTCAGAGCTGACAGTGCATTATTAATTGAAACATTGGGGCTGTACTTAGCCCTCTTCTGTAGGAACTGCAATATAATTATATCCCATAGGCAGAAATACTATTTCCACCCCTGCCCCTGAAAAAAGCACTCTACAAACTGGCTTAGAAATGTGTGAAACAAAGTAGTACCCACCACTCTATTCACAGTATCAGTACTTGGGTGCATAAATCATAATAAAATCATAGTCTGAGGAAACAGATATACAAAAATCATGTTTGCTCTTTTCATGTAATATGTTATGAAAGCATCTTGGATAGATTGATTTCAAATAATTTGGCTGGGTTTCCTTTTATAATCCTCTTTTTTCCCTGTTTTTAATTTTTGCACAGATGCAGCTACATAAATAGCAGTATTTCCTGGAATCCCCAAAACGTCAAACCAAACATATTTTTCAGTATTAAATTATTGCATTCCATTATATCATTACCACTTAGAATAGGCTATAAAGTCATTGATTGAAGAGTTTAATAGCAATGCCTGATCTTTTATATACCATACTTTCACTAATAGAAAATCGGCTTCTTCTGAAACGTTAGCATGTTACCCTTTCTTGTAAAGCATATCAAATCACATTAGTGAGAAAGTTGCCAAGTCAAATGGAAGTTTGGTGCCAGTTTTCCTCCTCTTTTTTCCTTTTTTTTTTTTTCCTCAAGAGGCAGAGAAAGAGAGAGAGTGTGAGCAAGAGAGGGGGAGATTAAATTTCTTACTAAACTTGTGGCAGTGAACATAAAATATAATAATACTCCTTTAACATTCCTATCATGATTTTGGTCCTAGCACTTAAACCAGCTGAGGACTGAAGGAGTTAATGCTTTACAATGTGCAATAATTCAGAGAGCTGGCTTGCACGATTTGCAATACACTTTTTGCTTTGCAAGATAGACTCCAGCACAGACAGATCAACAAAAAGAAGTAGGGGGGGTGAAAAAAAAGGACAACTCTACAACCAATCAAACCAAATGCCAGAGCAGAGGGCAAAGGGATATGGAAACTGAGAAGATAGACTTCCAAGTCCTTTCCTGAAAGTGCTTGGATTTTGAGGAGAGTCCAACATTGCCTGACAAAAGTGTCTTTGTGCAGCAACACTGGGGAGAAGGGAGGAGAGCTCAGGAAACCTAATGAAAACAGGCCAGGCCTTGTACATTAGACCCCATGGAGAACTTTGAATCATACGAGCTGCAGACAAGCCCCGAGTATGTAATGCCAAATTAAAGACCACCAAATATGGGGAGCATCGGAGCAGCACCGGGGCGGATGCGCTCCTGGCGTGGGCCACAGCATCACCCGGTGCTTGCTTCCATCCCATCCCATCCCCTGCAGAGCCAAGCATCCTGGGGCAGTGCACTGTGCCTCCCCCACGGGGACTTGTGGCTCATTTACCCACAAAAGAAAATAAAATGCATTTCTTAAAGCCGTTTTCTGCAGTCTGGTTGAATGTTAGCAGCGTTAACATGCTGGCAGAGGATGACGATCTGCAGCTCCCATTGCAACACCCTGACTGGGGCTGAGCTGTCACCTCCTCACCTGCCCCACACCCAATCCTGCCTGGCTTTCCAGCATCACTCCTTCTTTATATTTTGGGAAGATAGTGTATTTATTCTTCTCTTTAGAGGACTCACAGGTCTTTAGCAAGGTGCAATCTTTGCAGCTCCACCTCACAAAGCACGTAGCTTGTGATCTGACCAGCAAGGCAAGAACAAGCAGAAAACTCCTCGTGCCCAACCACCAGCGTGTTCCAGAATCAAAGTGTAGGTGTTTGTCATTCTTCTCCCACCTGCTCATCCTTTCCCACTGGTAAAATCACAGCACATCCTCTCCACCTTTCAAATCAGGCAGGGTTTGCTTTGCATGGCACCTAGTCCCAGATTTCCCTGCCTGCCTCTTCAGGCTCCCCAAAGCATCCTGTCTGTACTTTCCACTCATATGAAAAGCATCCTGATCCCATTTGTCATTCTCACACTGCCACCCTCTCCCTACAGGGCCCTGCATGGAGGAGATGGCACCAGATGATGTTCCTGAGCTGTGCTGAAGTCCTTATAGCAGTGCTTAACAAAGTCACAACTGTGCTTTCGTACAGATCAGCAAAAAAAGCTGCAAATAATCCAAAAAAGAGCAGAGGAAGACCTTACATGGGCCTTGATTTGTGTCCTATCTCTCCCTTTGACAGCCCATGCTCCTCAGCTTCCCCAGCCCCTGGTGCCAGGACCCAGCAAGAGGCATGAGCCCTGGGCAGGGGCAGACACTCCCACCATCCCTGCTGCAACACAGCAACAGGCACTTATCCCTAATTATTTAGTCCTATGCAGAGATGAATGCATTTTACCCTAAAAACATTGGGAAAATCTTCTTTTAAATAACCCAAGCACTCTGCTCAGTGCTCCTTCAGCAAGGGAAGTTCATGGACAAAGTGGATGAGTGTTGCCCCATCAATGTTGCTGAAAACTCTTCATTTCAAAACCTCTTCTTAAAAAAATTAGTGGTTGAAAACAAACAAAACCTAAAAAACAAACCCTAAAGTAACATTTTGATTTAGCTGGAAAAGACCAGCCCCTTTTTAGCTCTGAATAATAAGTGTGAAAAGAAAATCCCTGATACTTAAAGTAACATTTAGAAACACGGATGCTGTATTTCCTCAGCAGCAACTGAGCCAACTTCTTCACTCAATCACCTCAAGTGTAGAGCAGCACCAACTGCAGGGAGGTCACTTGTGTAAGTGACCTCTGTTGGCCAAACCCAAGCATCTGTACCTGGCAGAAAGCCAGAGCAATCTCCAGCTTTGGTGGGATTGCCCTGGGTTTGCACCAGTGTTGCCAGAGGAAACACATGGCCCAACAATTCCTTAAAAACGCAAGGTGGTTGCTTCCCTGACTCCACTGACACTGAAACTTCATTGAAGGCAATGGCATTGCACAGACTGGAGATGACTTCAAGTTCTGGCAATTTCTTTTGTGCTGGATATTTCTGGCAAAGTTTGCCTTTCCTTTACACAATAGCAATCTTGCTGGATGCTCTCTTGACACCTGTCTGTTGCAAGCTAGACCCACAAGACAGCAAACTCTTGGTTTTCCAAAGTCTCATAAGAAAAGACCTTTGTACTATCACAGCTATTTGAATTCAGTTGGTTCCCCTTTCTTTGCTTCTTCCCTCTCTGCTGGAGTGTGTGCTGCTCTCCACTACTGCTCCAGAGTTCATTTTCTCTAACTTGGCCTAATGGTGACCCAAATGTTGTGGCTCCCCAGAGCCCAGAATGCCCTTCATCTCTCAAGGTATTTTTTCTTTCATTTGCCAATCACCACCCTTCCAGGCCTTTGTGTCCCATCAGATCCTTGAAATATCATCCTTTAAGCAGGGACAGAAAAGGCTGGTCATCTCTTCCACCACCTTTCTCCTCCCAGCTCCCCTTGTTCTCCTGCCACTGCCCACGTTTTCTTCTCACTCTCACATCTGTGGTGGCACAGCATTTAAATGGTTCAACACACCCACAACTGGCTGGTTCCTCTCCTCCTCCAGCGTGCGGCTGGTTAGATAATATGGATCTATATTCAGCACGAGGGTTCATGGATCTATTGATTTCAAGACAATTTAAAGTGTGTTTGGCAAGTTACCATATGAAGACAGCCCTGTGGGCAATTCTTCATCCTACTGCAGTTGATGGGATTGTTCAAGTCAACATCAGGACCCAACACAGCATTTTTGGTTCGTAAGCCTTGAATATTTCTTTTCAGGTAATCAAATTTACAGTCAGTCTAGTCCCAAAAAGACATCTGATTATTGGTAATCACTATACCTACCAGGGCACCAAAACCATACTATATTTATCCATCAGATGTGATCTTTTATCGTGGATGGCCCTATTCCAAATTTTACAGCAGGTTATTTTCACTAAAAAGAAAATGGATGCAGCAAGGAAATTTCTAACATTACTCGTGCACAGTAATAGAAAAATAATTAAAATCATCTTAATTGCCTATTTGGAACTGACTAATTCAGAGCTGAAATTAGGATCACCATTCTGGTGGCTATGACAGAATATACCACTAGTATTTTATAAAGTTCATTACATCACTAGATATATTAACAACATATCTCCAAAATTTCTCTCTCCACCATCTAGAGTAAAGTTAAAATAAATATTAGAGGACACAGAATACGAACAAAAAAAAAAAAAAAAAAAAAAAAAACAAAAAANAGACCATAATACTACCAGACTCTTCAAAAATCCAGATTTGGTTTGAAAGTTAATTAATATTTATGGGGTATCTGAATCCCAGTTTTGACTGGACTGGACCAAAACCTTTGGGTCCTTTGTTATGTTTTATAAATAAGTTTTTTCCATCATTAACACGAGGCTGGTTCATTTCCACTGTCATTTACTAAAGGCTGGACATACCTTGGGGCTAAAAAAGAGCAAAGGTGAGGGTGTCTTGGCTTTGCAGGGGAGTGGTGGGAGAGGGACCTCTTTGCCTGCACACCCAGCACCGCGAGGGCTTCCCAGCGCTGCTACTAAATCAATACAAAACACCAACACGGAGCACGCATCTCATTTTTTAGAGCCGTGTGTTTCCCGAGCTGCTTATTCAATCATTTTAACAATTTCTAAAACCGCGACTCGCGCCGCACGTGTCCTTTCGGTGGGAACCATAGGTGATGTGATCAAAGTTAGCCTGCACCTAATCAGCACGCGAGACATAATCAAGAATCTTTTTTTAAGACGTGTTCAATTCAGCGGAGGGCAAAGACTATTAGTCTTTTCCTTATTTACTACGGTTTGGGTGAAATTCCCATTTTTTCCATTAATACCATTCCCACCATATCAATTATTATAAGGTGCACTCAATAACGCAGCGACGCTATACCTCGAGCAAAGTGTCTTTCAGTGCAGGCTCTCAAGCAAACAAGATTTACATCCTCGTGCAAGATCCACGGCTCTACCAAACTAGTGCCATATGTCTCTTTCTTTCCGTCATCGCCCCAGTGACAAAATCTGCCGGGCAGGTTCGACATGGAAAAGAATGTCGGAAACTCCGCGAAGGAAAACAAGCGGCAAAAGAGAAAGTTGGATGGGATTGATTAAAGCAACACTTTTAAGTGTGTTGAAACAAATTTTTCCCTACTGTGGCAGAAGAAATCCGTCACAACAGATTTAGTCATAAATCGTCCTATCGATACGCAGAGAGGAGGAATCTCATGGGGAAAGGTTTGGTTAATACATTGAACATCTCAAATCTGCACCCATTGGGCAACCTAAAGCAGCAGCACCACATGTGTGTGCATCTACAAAACCAGCACCTCCACTTTCCTTTAATGCAAAATTCCTGAACACCTGGATGCTTCCATGTCGTGAAATAAATGCTCGTAGAATAAAAATTTACAGTCCCTCACATGCATTAAATTTGTTTAAACAGTTTTTCAAAGCAAGAGCCTTTTTTTATCTTTCCTTTTTCCCCCCCCCCCCCCCTTTTAAATGGCGAGCTGTATTTTATAATGGAGCGCCAGCTCTCGGGCGAGCCTCCATTCTTCCAGCCCTGACAGACTGTTTGTCAGCTAAACTCCCCTTGTCATGTATCCCCACCACTGCCAACTCATGCACGGAGACCTTCACTTTTACTGCTACCACTTGCACCCTGCGCAACCTTTGTCATTGATCACTGATCCAACCCAGTGCCCACATGTTCTTCAAGTGCCTACACAAGTAATGAGGTACTTGTGGTGTAAAATTAAACTGTCAACTGTCAGCGATTGATAACCACAGCGAGAGCTGACCTAGAACACCTGCACCCGTGGCCAAGACAGGTGTGACACGTTTGATCGCTGAGCCCTACTAGTCAGCGTGACCCGGCGGTGTCCCTCCATGGATTCTGCCCCTGACAGAGATGCCGTATTTCAGCCCCGGGTTTCCACTGCTGGTGCAGGAGCAGCTCCCTCCCCAGCCACCACAGAATCTCTCCTCCACCACAGTGGCTGCAATGTGAGCGACACCACATTTTGGTGATGACAGGTATTTATGGCCATGGAGCATCTTTCTACCACCCCATCTTGTTGTTCCTGCTCTTCTGATTGCTCTTCACTGCAACTTGGCAGGAGCACCCACATTTATCAGCACTGTTCACCCCCTTTATCAAAGCTTTTGTGAGGACCCAAGGGCTCAATCAGGGTCTTCATTCCCATCGGTGCATTGATTTAGGAACAACGTGGAGTAGAATTTATGGTTATTTTTATAGTATAAAGCCCCTGGATCTGCTTTTGTGTCATTACATGGCAGGAGCATAGAGCTGAGTGTTGTTTTGGCATCGTTTAAGTAAACTCAGTCTGATGCTGTTGGAAGCATGGAATAGGAAACCTCCATCCCCATTCTCATCCATTCCACCACTGCCATGGAGAAATACACCCCTCTTCACCCAGCTCTAATTAATTTTAGCTGTGTTACTACACAATGTTTAGCCTTCAGTTCATATTTAAATTTTTTTACTCATAATTTTGAGCTATTGATTTTCATTTTAAGCAAGGAGGGGCTTTTAAGGCACACACTGTCTTTTAAAACCCACTGAAACACATCAGAAAATAATGGCAGGAAGGTTTCTCCCCTCCCCTCCAACAGTTGCACTATATTAAGTTCATGTGATGAGAAGATAAAAATCTATTAACTTGCTGCTGACCTTATCGACACAAGGATCTCTGCAGACATTACAGGAACTATATCTCTTCTGACTTTTACATCCAGAACCTCATGCACCAGCATCCCAAACCAAATATAAAATCTTCATGATGAGTGAAACAGTGACACATACTCCAACTCCGGTCCTGCCGGCTGGCAGGAGACACGGGGTCCTCTGGGGCCCAGGACCAGCCTCTACTTTCAATTTGACTTCAGGGGCAGATTTTTCACCATATGCTACTGGGGGCTCTGAATCAAAACTGTTTCCATAGGACCATATGCTACGAGGCAAATGTGCTGGATGCAGAAAGGCTTTCTGCTCCCCCATATCACCATGATGTATTGCAAACATAATTAAAGGTGAGTAACGCGGGTGCTCCTGTTTGGGTTAATCATTCCTTTTTACAACTGAAGCCAGTATAAAACAAACCAATTTTCAAATTAGACCAAAAGTCCATCTAAATACACATTGCTCACACACTCTCACACCTCCCACATTTCCATGTATGCAGCAGACTCCTCCGCTGCTCAGACAGTAGGTCCAAAAGAGCAAAGGATTTAAGGTTTTTAATTTTTATTATTATTAAATAAAAGCAGAGCATGGACTCATACCTATCTGTGATGCTTCTCCCATTTTAGCAATCAGTGAAATGGGAACATCACAAGCACCATCACACTCCAGGTGCCAGAAGGCAGGGATCAGGTGATCTCCAAAAGGCAGCAAAGGTGTAGGTGCCACCAGGGTGGCAGCAGTCTTTGTTGCCCCTCAGCTCTGCCTGCTGGGAGGCAATGTATTTCCAGACCATTAGAAATGAGGCTACACAGGATGCCAGCAGGACTGCACCCCAAACAGCCCCTGGCTGGATTATATCAAGTGAAATTAGAACATTGCGACACCATCAACTTGTGTTCACAGGGTTTGCCAGTGTCACCAACAACTAAATTTCAGGAGAATTATTTCAATAGCACATTTAAGGGCATTTTGCTTGATCTGAGCCAACTCCAGGGGTAACTCAGATACAGCTCAGCAGGTGAGGTGTCACAGATGCCCATCACGCACCAGAGGCAGAGCTCTGTGTCAGCAAAGCTTGCCATCTCCCAGCCCACAAACCCGGCCAGCACTCCACCCAGCTCCTCCACGCTTCAACTAAAACCTAGACCCCAATGCCAACAAATCATGAAACAGGCAAATGTTTTCAGAAGGTATCTGGAACTCAACTGAGCTGCTCCTGAAGCTGCATAAGCAGTTTCCTGGTGACAAGCCAGTGTGTGCAGTTATCACCTCCCCACCAGGGAGGTGTCAGTGCTAAACACAGGAGAGTTTTCTGGGACATCCCATGACTCACATCTCCTGACCTTATGCCCTGCTCTGGCCACCCACTGCAGGAGATGAACTGCTGGGCCAGAGGGACCTGTGGTCTGACCCAGCACATCTGGTTTTATGTTTGGGAGTGTGCTCACGTAATTTTCTAGCAGTACCTGGAAAATCCTCAAGTGTGCTATTAATTTGAAAGGCCAGTGTCCTTCCAAAGCTCCTGGCATGCCAATGCAAACCACTTGAGGAGCTCCAAGCTGGAGCAGTGCCCATGCCCCATCCCTCCCCACGGCTCCAACCCCTCCACGTGTTTCACTCCAGAGAGCTCAGAGGAGCTCGTGGTTAAGACAAGGACTGGCCAAACCACATTCTGTATCCCCATTTCAGCCCCCTGTGTTCCTCCATGATCTCTAGTTTCATTTACGTGTTACCCAATTTACTCTTATTTTACAAGAGCTAATAGCAACACCCATCCCACAGAGGTGTTGGGAAGTGAATGAGGTGGTTAAACACGCCTAAGCCACATTCGTATCACAAGTAATAAAAATACATTACAAATGCCTAACAATAAAGAAATAACATGACTCAAGCCACTGCTGGTTGTGGTTGTGGTTTTGTGAAACAAAAAAATCTTACTGATGGGGAAAATTGCTGATGATTTGCTTCACGGAAAGAAAAAATAAACAAGTACAGTATAACATGGAACAAAGTTACAGTTTGATCGATGATGCTCTTTATATTAATAACCGACGCGGGCTGAAAAATTTGGATGTCAATTTAAATGTTTTCAGGTCTCAGAGATGGAATGTAGAGCTCTGCATGCTGAATGCAACAGTCCTGACAGGAGGATTGCAAACAGCTCATGTTCATGAACTCCAGGTGCCAACATCTGATACTGGAACTGCAACTCCTTGTATTTGCAAGCAAACCCTCATTTTTATTGCATATTCAGCTTTCTGTTGCTTTACTGCAAACAGGATTGGAAATTTGGGCACTAAAAGGAGAGCAGATACGTTGCTTCTCACCGATGCTCCCTGCAAGACTGCTGAGATCAGACTGCAAAGCAGCCCAAGGAGAGATCAGTATGTAAAGTATGTCTGGAGCACCACATTCAGCTCACTCCAGCATGCGCCATCAAGGAGAAATTAATGATACGTGGAAAGCTCATTCCAGATGATCACAGTGACCAAAACTCTTGGACCTACAGACTCTTATTTCTTTTTTCCCTCCTGCACCCAGAGAGAATCCCTCTTGTTTTTATTTTAATCACAGAGCTGACTGGAAAACCAGAACTTTCCCCAACCACCCAAGTGGAAGCAAAAGTGCTGATTTCAGAGCAATAAGGGCAAAACAGAACCCAGATCATGCACCTCCCATCCTGGGGTTTTGGAATCAAGAACAGTGCACACCTTCTGGCATCATAAACAGATACATAGAAGTAAAATTCAACAACTAAACTCTTGGGTATTCCTTGGGACAAGAAAAAAGTCAGTAAGAAGTGACATCAAAGATAGGTTGTTTACATATTGGGGGACCTGTCTTCTCGTCTCTTCACATTGATTTTTACGGTACAAAAATATTATTTCAGTGACAAGGATGTAAACCTTATTCAAAACAGGATTTAAACCATATCCTGCGAGTGAGGCATCTCTTCAGATAGCCTGCCTGCACTTACAGCATACCGAAGGCATGCTGATTTTCTTCTGCAGTGTTTGTTAAGAGGGTCACAATATCAGGAAGCAGGAGAAGGCTCATCAAAGCCTCGTTGCTCGCCTTCACCGCTCATCAGCTAGACAGTACCTTGTTTTTTAAAGCTGGGCGGAAATGCATCTCCAGTGACCCATTGTTAGAAACTTCCTTTTGTCTTTAAGTTTGCTGGAAGGAGTATGGGCCCCTTTTAACTCTTTTCCAATAGGTAATTTCCCTTAATTAGGGCTCTCATTACAAGTGAGAATTTATCAGACATGATTAAAGAAGCATCTTGTCTCTTTCCTATCGTCTCAAAAAAGGGCATATTTTGATCTCCCAGCGTGTCTTGCAAACACAGATAAGCACAGGCACTGAGCTGGGAGATCACAGCAGAAAATTGGCCTGCTCAGAAAGTTCATGTTTGGAACTCGGCATCCTCAGAGCTTCCCTCTGAATGGCAGGGTGTCAGAGCTGCCGCGGCGGGGAGCGGGGAGCTCCCGGGGCGGGCAGGAAGCCGGGCAGATGGGACTGGGAGCCGAGCTCTGGGGCTTCGGGAGCCACAGATCCTCCACAACCCCACAAACACTGCACAAATCACCGTCCTGCACGTCCCTGGGCTTCCCTCTTTCAGAGCACCCATTCCAGGCAACCATTCCCTCAATAGAAAAGGGCAACTCTTACCTATGCCCATGGGATTTTAATGAAAAATACCTGAATATGGCCATTTTGGAGCACCCCTCAATGCATTTCCCCCAGTTGAATGTGTGAGAGAGCCAACACAGAGCTCGCTGAACCAAAATCCTCCACTCACATCATGAGTTTTCTCTACAGGTGCAGCCTCTGCCATCAATGCCCCAAACCTGCTCCTGATGCCTTCTCCTCAGCATCTGCTTTTCCAACAGGACAAAAATCTCCCACTGACTTCCAAGGCAGCCAGATTGAGCTGGTATGTTAAAAATGTACTTGGGCTCCCAGTAATATTATTTACTTTTAATAGGCATGCGTGATAAACTCGTGGCCGAGTGTACTATTTTATGGAGTAACTATGGAGATGCAAGTTATTGTTTGCTTCTGTGAACCAACCAATAGCACCAAAACTCACAACAGCAAGAATATTAATTAGCACCAAGAGAAAACGTGCTTTCCAATTTCCAAATTATGGTATGTGCTTACAGTCATGAATGATCTGGTGTTTACACTCACATTGAGCACAGGGTGAGCATTAGTCTGACAATAAAGAAGCAATAAGGAATTTTCCAAACATTAAAAACATTCCTAATCCATGAATCACCTACAATCTGAGGTGTCACAAACATTCATCTCCGTATGTGTCACCCACAAACATCTGTCCCTCTTCCCCTCGCACGAACACGCATTCCATTCAGCCACAGATACAATCAGGCTTTAATTTTATTTTTCTCACATAATGTTAATCAAGAGCTAAAAAGATAATTTCCTTCTACCACAAAGCAATTCCACTGTGGTGGAACAAACTGTTATCTTAAGTTTCACAGAGCAATTGTTCAATAATTCCTGTTTGTGGCTCTTTTCCAAATCCTTGAGAATAGCTCAGGCTGCCAACCCTCCTTAAAAAAAAAAAAAAAAAAAAAAAAAAATCACAACAGAAGCCGAAAAGCACTTGCTGTCACTCAGGGGTTCAGTGGTGGCAGGCTCGGCCATTTCTCAGAAGAAACTCCAGCTCTGAGACTCCAACATGCAGAAATGCGCTGTCTGTTTGAAGACAATTGCCTGGAAAGATACAAGCTCCCAGACTGTAAATTTGTCGCAGCACTAGCCCTTCGAGATGGTGTTATCTTGGCTTGGTGAATTCAGTGAATTGAAAGCTCCATGAGGAAAAATAATAAGAAGGATACTTGGCATTTCTGCAGTGTTTTCTACATGCAAAGCACAGAACGAGCTTCGAGCTTTTAATGTTTATTAAAGACTGGGAGGGTGTTTTGTTGCGTGAAAGGAAACTGATAACGTGGATTTCTTCAGCAAAAGTAATAAAATGTTCTGTTTCTATGGAAAAAAAAAATTCAAAATAATAACAACAGCCCTTAGTCAGAAAGTACCCTGCATGTCAAAATCACAATTAATTTTAGCCCGTGATCTCACGGAGGAAGGGACAGTCATTTACTACAGCTCGTACAATGAGCAGCTCAACAGGGCACTGCCCTGCCCGTCGGTGGGAGCTACATCAGACAAATATTAGAGCAATATTAATCACCATGACTGAAAGTGCAGCACCCAGCTGCCATTTCAAAGTCTCTGGGTCCGAGCCAAGTGAGGAATAGGGCAGGGAGGGAGGCACAGGGGCTCAGCCCAACAGGCACAGGACACATGGAGCTGAGATCCCACCTGACCTCCAAAACATCCCAAAATAGCCCCATGACAAGCTGGCCAGGATTTTCCCAAGGGTTTGGCCATGGCTTGCTCGGGGCAGATCCTACTGCTGGGCAAGTCTGGTGTTATCAACATCACACTTGAATCATGTTCAACCCCAACCCTAAAGGAAGGGCAAACAAGATGGGTTTTGCTACAGAACATCAGTATCCACAAAGACAATCTGTGTAAGTGGATTAACCACAATTTTTGGCTTCATTTAAATGTTTCTCTAAAACACTTCCGTTTTGGTACAACTGTTTGTAGCCAATGAAGTTTTTCTCACTCTAGAGTGGAGTAAAATTTAAAAAAAAAAAATCAAGCCCAGGCCTTCTTTTCCAGCTAAGAAGAAAAAAACACAGCCCTCCTCCCCTGGTTAGAGTAATACAGTAGGTTTTTCAGGGCTGGAACGCACTATTTTATCCAGTCTCTAAAATTTTTGGACTAAGAACAGAGCAGAGAACAACCTAACCATTCTGGAAAGATGCTCTCCAGGCAAAAGGGGGAAAACAGACATAAATAACCAGCAGCTGCAGAAGAGCGCAGGACTGCCCCCCCGGCATCCCAGAGCACTGGGGTTATCTTACTCCCCCTCCAAAAAAAAACCCAAAACAAAACTCCACAAACACATTGCCATCAAAGATAGGCATCACATTAGCTTTTTGACCTATTAGAGCTTACAAATCAGATTAAATGTATAGAACCATGCCAGCAACAAGGATCAACAAGAGCCTCTTGCCATGATGTTGAAGCCCCATGGAAGGGAAACCAGCTGGGCTTTGCTGCTGCAGGTGGACCATCCTCCAACCCACCTAGCTCAGTGTCTCTGCTGTGGGACAGGGTTTTCTGTCTGCTCTGGATGAAGTTCAACAAAAGCAAAATCAATAAGGACAGGAAGAGGGGAGATGCCAGATCACATACTGTATTTCTAACTATTCTGGCCTCAGCCATAGAGGTTAAACATTGAAATAATTGCCAGGAATAAAGATATTTGTTAATTCCTGCTCTCTCCTGTGGCTTGCCAGGCAAAGCAGTGTTTATAAGGCCAGGTTCTTTTCACAAATCCTCACACAAATCCCACTGAGATTAGCTGGGGTGCTACACAAGCCTCCCAGACCATTGCATGCTGGAGACCACACCTCTCATTCCAAATCCAGGTCCCCACATTCAGTAATTTACCTATTCCACCCCAATCTCTCACGGCTTTACATCCCTGACTTTACCAACGCCTTTGCCTTTAAGTTCCTCCTGGCTCAGAGATGCAGACACGGGAGAAGGGCCACCCTGGGCTAAAACACACATACATGCACATGACTTAACACCCTGATCCTCCAGGATAAGCTATGAGCCTGTAAATCACCACACTTCCAGAAAACAATAGCCACCTCTTGTTTAAATAAAGCTGCACCTGCTACATTAACATACCACCGAACAATCGCTTTGTTTTTCGCCAGGCATCCAGGCTGAAGCCTCGCTGCTTCCTGACCCATATACTGAAAGGGTATTCTTAG
Source organism: Chloropsis cyanopogon (assembly GCA_013400585.1). NCBI lineage: Eukaryota > Metazoa > Chordata > Aves > Passeriformes > Irenidae > Chloropsis > Chloropsis cyanopogon. The sequence goes on from WEZZ01034386.1 coordinate 189,245, forward strand.
AAGGGGAGAGGGGTTTCACAGAGCGCACCAGTTTAGTGGTGATCACCTTCCTTCCTTCTTTTGTACTGGGGATACGTGGTTTTGTTTAGCTTTCAACAGGTTTATTTCCACCGAGGCTCTCCAAGACCTTGCAGCCCTTCTTTGGCAAATGTTGCCTCTTTTTGTTTCCTATCTTGGGCAATCACAAGCTCTGAAGCGCTATTTGGGCCATTTCGAGTAATTTTTTAGCAGATTTTTCTCCCATCCAAAGAGTTTGGGCCAAGCAGGTGCCAGCTGAAAACTTCTTTGCCAAATGTTCAAACGTTGCTAAATTGTTTTGTTCTCCTCCACAGCAGGCTAATTATGATGCCTGTTTCAAGCTTATTTATCTCTACTCAGTGATTTTTTTATTGATTGTGCTGGAGTTATTTTGCTCAAATAATGTGCTCAGTCGTGACTGAAAAATGGACTGTTGGAGAGGCTGGGTCACGGATGCAAGGAGCAATAAGAGTTTTGTAGGAGCAGGCAGTTGATACAAGAGCCAACTTCTCCATTTCACAGAGAAACACAGTGTCTCCAGTGAGGAGCATGGATGGGGCACTGCTAAGCCAAAAACCAATTTAATTCCTGAATCTGAGCCCAAAGCAAACCCAAATCCAGCCCAGCCAGTACAATTCTGCTTAGACGTGCATCTCGAAACAAGCACCCTGCCTCCACGCCTGTGTCCACCCACGGCCAGGAGCGCTTCCTCACGACCAACTTTCCAGGAACACAGTGCCCACTCCTCCTCACATCCTCCTGCTGGACGCCTGCCCCACGCCACGCTTCCTGCTCGTCCCACACTGCTCTTGGCCAGATCTGGCACCTCCCAGTTCACGCAATCATTTCCACTCTCGGCTGCCTGAAGCCAGCGAACTTTGTGGGAGCTGTGCTCCACGGCCCCTGTCAACAGTAACATCAAAGTTCCAGCCTTTTAAAACTTCAGCTGAACTTATAAAACACCATCTGGGTTCAGACCATCCTACACAATCGTAAGAACATTTGTGCTGCTCCCGCAGGCACTACTAGTAGGTTACTCCTCTTCCTTTTATTCAAATTACAGCACTACAGCCTGAGCATTGAGTGGCTTCTAGTGGAGCAGCTCAGAATTAAAGAGAATCTTATCAAACTGCATTTCAAGGCACTACTTGGAGTTTCAGGTGAATCCTGGAAGCCAGGTTGCATTGATAGTCTTCAGTGAACTGACTGACCACCATGGGAACTGGGATTTCCTCTCACACAAACCAACAAACACCCAAGTCCACACCAGCACCCAGCACGACTCTTTCATAACAACAAACCTCTGCATGCCTCATCTACAAAGTGCCCAACCAGTCCACTCTCATTATTGTTCCTTTCCAATCAATATATTAAATTACTTTTTAAAAGCTTCCACATGCAAGACATGACATTTCTCTAAGTCCCATATACTGGAAGAAATTACTCTGAAAGCCAGGTTAACCTCCTTGTCCCTCTATCAGCAAGATGTGTAACCCTATACCAGGGAAACAGACACCAGCTCTCCTCAAGATCTGCCCTGACCAGCACCTGCTCTGCTGCACCCTCCCCCTGTGATGGATCCCAGTGGACATCTCTGGCCAACACCTTGGCCAAACCCCCCAGCAGCACCACGTGATTTCACTCTCTCTTGACCAGAGAGCCCAAACTGGGATGCAAAACCCTGTGGGGCTCATACCAGGACCAGCACCAAGATGGCCAGTGGGAATCACCAGTGTCTGCAGAGTTTCACCTCTGGGTCTCAGCAGTGACCGCAGCCACCCGTGCAGGAGTTGTCACTCTGCCACAAGAAAGGCCACCTGTGGGACTGCCAGGTGCTGTCCCAGCCTTTGCAGCACAGCAGCAGCTTGGGGTCAGGAGGAACCAGTACCTCTTACAATGAAGGGAAACTGAGCCAAGCTCTGGACCAGTCCCTTCCTGACACAGGGACATTTGAAATATGGGTCAAGAACAAAGCTCTCTGTTAATAACAGTTTGTCTCGTGCTGTGAAAGACGTGCAATATTTGGTTCACAAGCTGAATTCCAAACTGCCTGGCCATTTTCCCTTCAACTTTCCAAATTTATTGTAGTACAAGAGCTTGACTCTCTTTATAGTGTTTAAGTGACTGACACATCACTCAGTCATGGAGACTCACATCGCCCATCTCCGCTGTGTCCCAGGGCAGAGCCAACTCCTGCACGAGCACATGCTGCCCAAGTACAACATCTACCTGTGCATCCACAGGACAGGCGATTCCTGCTGAGCCCTCAATTATCAGCCTCCTTTTTTTTTTTTTTTTTTTCTGTGCTGAGGGCTTCTCTACTACCTTGCTCCTCCCAAAAGCCAGTTGGGTCTATCACCAAACCCCCCAAACACAGTGATTAACCCTGCAGGCATCTGTGGAATATGGATGGCAGAGAAGCCACCACTGACAGCATCTCCCAAACTCACAAGGGTCAGAGGCAGAGTCTCATCACTGTTGGAGGTGAGAGAGATACCTTCATCCTCCTGGCAGGTGCCTGCCTGCTGTAGATACAACCAACACCTGCCAAACAGAGGGATCAGCTTGTGTCCCAACAGGGTAAAGAAATAAATAACTGGGGAGGGGCTGTCATCTGGCCTTGGAGCAAAGCCTAGAAGAAGCACCACTTGCATCTTTGGCCCCCACACCCTTCCCCTGCTCTAGTCACTAGAGAGTACTTCTTCCCTTCCCTTTTATCAGTCAGGCTCACAGATTGAATGTTATCAATTGACAGCTTTAAAGCTAAGGAATTGTATAAATTAAATACAGTCTGAAGCAAATATACTGAGGAGCTAGAATTTATATACACACTAGATATGGGAGCTCTTAGTTATTACCCACTTAAGGCTATGGCACTGATGAATGGTAAGGCCACCCCATCCCTGAAGGCACTTTTCATTACCCACAGTATAGGAATATTGAGAGAGTGTGTGCATGTATCCAGCATGACTGCTCATTTCCATAGTTCTCCATCAGGTTTGCATTCAGTTTATAAAATAAAAAATTACTCCAGGGACACATTTCACTCATTCCAGAACCCTTTCTCTCTCCCTCTCTCCCCCAGCCCATATCCTGGCTGCCTCTCTCCTTCTCACAGCCCCGATACTGTAACAATGCCTTTAAATCTGATGGTGCTTATTAAATGAAACAACTTAATTACTATCAATATATAATGTTGTGTACTTCAGCCTCAACCAAGGCGTCTGATCCCATTCTGCTCCTGACCTTTAATGGCCATCAAATCAAAGTAATTTTGGTCAGCTCAGTACAGCTCTGACACATGCCCAGGTCAGGAAGATGAAGGGACACTAATCTACCATGTTACCCTGTCCATTGTTTAATACCTTTTTCAATAGAATCTAATAACTGGAGAAATGCCAGTTTTCTGTCTAGTTTGGGTTAAAACCTCTTTTGCTGGAAATAAATAATTATGGAACATACTGAATAGCCCAGGGTTTACATAATTGGTGCCTCTTAGTGCAATATACTTGCCTTTGAAGTTTGCAAGGAGAGGAATTTAGGAATTCAAATCAGCGGCAGCGCTCCTGAGTGCGCTGCGCTCTCCATCTTGGAGGGGCCAGCACCAAAGCAGGCTTAATTAAGGGAAGTGAAAACCACTTTCGATTCACCAAGGTAACACAACAAGTGCATTGCTTCCTCTGAATTGAGGGGAAAATGGCAGGAATGCTTCCACTCAACGGCAGCTATTCTGGAGGCTGGGACTCGAGTCCTTCGGAGGGGAGGGGGAGGAAAAGAAATCTGTCATAAAATAACCAGTAACACAGCACCCCTTGCATAAAGACAACAGGGGTGTTTGGGTTCAAGCATTACTATTTATACATATTGTTTCCCTAGTGCTAAACAAAACAGGTTTTCCCATGCCAGAGCAAGGGATGCTGCCAGGAGAACTAGACACCCTGTCTGGATCGGACAAATAGCTTGACCTATCAACAGGGCAGCTGGATGCAGCAATATTTTACAGCAGGCTCACTTTGCTAATGCACTTGCGCCAGGCCACTCTCAAGGCAACCCACACTCCAGAAAAAATTTAAAAAAAAATGAATAAATAAACCCCAGCAACTTAACCGCAGCACAAAAACGTCACATCAAGGCAGATACCAGCGACTCTCGGGCAAACCAGCCCTGGCTGCATCAAATGCAGGGGCAGGAAACTGGGGAAGCATTCAGGGATTGCCAGGTTTCAAACCAGCCCTGCCTCTGTGCTGGTGAAAGAGGGAGGCTACAAATCATATCTGCCCAGCTTTTGAAAACACCAGTCACGGAAGCTGAGCAGAAAACACAGAAGGATGTTTTTGTTAATTACCTGTTTCTCCACTGCCCATTCTTTACCTGAAGTCATTAGTCATGTAACAGAGCGGGCAGGTAACAAAACCCAGAGACAGAGATTTATAGGGCATCTCTCAACCCCAGGGTCCTGCAGCAGCTTACAGGGTTGGGATTACATCATGCCAGAGCTCTTCAAAGGCTGAGGGGCCAAAACCGCCCTTGGTGCAGCCTCCACCACCCCGCAGGTGCCGCTCCAGGTCATGAGGAGTTTTGCAGATCCATAGGGGCAGACTCCATCCCTCCCAGACCCCATCCAAGGGGAGCAGAAGCAGAATGTGTTAGGCTCTGTGCAGCTCAGCCCCTGCAGTGTCCATGCAAGGGAGGAATGCCATCAGCTCGGGGGGAGTTGCACGGGTGTAACTCAGTGCGGGATTTGTAATCAATCCTCACCCAGACACTTACTTGAGAAGGAATTCAGGGTTTGGCTGTACATACACCAGAATCACTTCACAACCACTGAATACATTTATGATGTAATTGAATCCCTCAGTGATTTTTCTTAAAGACAAACCTTATCCATTTAGGGTCGATTCTGCATCATTAAAGTTAATGGGAGTTTTGCCACTTACTTCGGTGGCAGTGGGGCTGAGTAGGGATCAGGGCAGAGCAGATTCCTCCACACAATGCATCAGCTGCATCTCTGCCTGTCAGCTTCTCCAAGAGTCAGGAAAGGAGTATTTTGCCGTTATTTTCGAGAAAAGTTTACAGTTACAGGGCACAAACACCAAGACTTGATCAGGAGCCTGTGACCAAACTTTGCCCTCATCCAGGCTGAAGTAAATCCCGAGGGAAGCTGCTGAAACCAGCAGAGAACCAGTCTCAGCCTGGGCAGTGGTCAGCAGGACACAGAGGTGTTTCAGCACTGCTTTATGTGCTTCCCCCACACTGGCTCTGCAAGAAGGTAGTATCCTCTCTCCAGACACACAAAACTGAAGTGCAAAATATCCTTTGATTCAAAAGTAAGCACACAAAAGCATTTTTCCTCATAAACTGCCATGCAAACCTTTTCCCCGCCAGCCATTCTCTGTGTCTGATCCCACATCTGTTTGCCCTGAGTGGAAAACACTGGTGAGTTTAAATGGCATGAGTCAACTCCCACAACCAAGAAGGGCACAGCCTAGACCACCAAATCACAGCTTATGAGTCTTTCCTAGCATATTCTGAGATAAAAGATCTCAGTTTTATTCAAACAGAGCCAAACCCTGCTGATACCTAATTTTGCTTCTATTACCTCATTAATAACCTGCAGACATTTGCAGCTTACACTTCTTTATGTCTGCATTGTGGTTGTCATACCAAGGCACAAGGGCTGTATCTTGTTGTATTTGTTTTGGGTTTAATTCCCAGTTCTAGTCTATGCCTCTGCCACCTTTGCAGGGCTGAGCTCAATTAACCCTTTTGTGTTCTCTTTGCAGTGAGCTGCAGCAGCTGACAAGCAATACATGATCTTTTAACAGTATTAATGTATTCATGTGAAAATATTCATTGACAGCTTTATGTAGCGTGGCAATCACTAAAAGTGGGATTTAAAGTGCAAAAGTGGCATTTAGTAGTTGAGTGTAAGGGCTTGTTCATGTGTCAGTTAATTGCAAACATGTTTAAAATGTGTATTTTCAGCTAAAACCAAACCTGTATGTTCAACAAATACTTTTCATATTGGTCAGACTGGCAAAACCAAATACAAGTTCAAGTAATTTGACCACGTCAGGTAAACTCTTTACAAAAAAGGTTTTAAATGAGGGATAAAACTGTTTACAAGTTTTTAACTGCAAAATATTTCTTTTCTTCTTGTATCTTGCCAATATCAATAAAGAAACAACATGTATAAATATATATAAACAGACACTTGGCATAAGAACACATTTCATGAAATATGAGTAATAGAGCAGGAAAATTCAAAGTATATTTCTTTTTTTACTGTACTGAATGGACAGGTTACTGTAAAGAATACATTATGTGCAGATGGATGAAAACACAAAGTGCACGCAGGATACATAGGATGTGAACAGGGTGTTCATTTCCAGGTAGAAACGCAAACATTTTGGTTCATTTCAGATCTCACTTACACTGCACTATTTGGTGTCATTTCATTGACTCCCATGTATTTGGACTTGAGTCCAGCAAAGCACTTAAACACATGCTTAGCTTTAAGCGCACAATAGTCCCCTTGAAGTCAAATTAAGCACATATTTACGTGCTTTGCTGGATCAGGGCCATACTACAGATTTACACAGATGTAAGTGAGCTCAGATGAGCTCAAGCCACAATGTTTGTGTCCAGATTCAAATCCAATTGGCAAATGCTTTCAAAAGCCGGAGGTATTTGGATTAGGGGTTTTGGTCCAAGCCAATCTGTAACTTTAGTACCTGAACCCGCTTTTCTTGTGCGCCCAAGACTCCCATCGGCATTAGTGGGAGCTTTGGAGGCACAAGAAGTACGAGAGCAAGACCTCTGGGACTAAAGAGCCAATTTACTTAAACCCAAATTATAACATTTTTTAACCTTTAGATTAAACCAAACTCCCACCAGAGTTCAGCCCTCGCTCCATTACACTTCTCACCCAGCATTTGGATTTTTTGTTTATCGTATTACTATTGCTTTTGGCCAGCATTCACTTCATTATATAACATTAACCTAGGAAAAACTAATGGGCACCATCAAATAGCTGTTAACATAAAGCACTTGCAAACAAGTGCCATTAGCGGACCAGCAGACAGCACAGGAACTCATTTATGGTACATCTGTTAACGTTGGATAAACACAGATTTACAATTTTTAAACGGCCAATGATGCCTCAGTCTGGTCAGAAATTAATTTACAGGTTTTTCACAGACTTCACAGGTCCAGCAACCGGGTGCCACAGGCTGAACCCCCAGCCATGGATGAGCCAGCTAAGAGGTGCTAGAGCACACACTGACACACATTTTCACCCACATGCATGCACCAGCCTTTCACATGGCCAGATTTTTCACCTGGAGCATCAGACATGCAAGTCCCTTTCTACATGGAAAAAAAAAAGAAATCTTCAAAGCATCGGGAACAGAAGTTTTCACCCCCCACTCTGTAGGTTCCTGCTGCTGGTATTGCTCAGAGCAGAGGTGGCTGCTGGCTTTGGGAAGCCTGTGGTTCCCATAAATGTGGGAAACACCAGCACCAACATGGGAAATCCCCCTAGCCCAGCACAAGAAGCTGGAGAGCCCTTTCAGCAACTCCTGCCCTCTCCAGAGGATGCTCCTGATCAGCAACAGCCTCCAACACACCCCTCACCCTTGCTGTGGTCAGCAAAGCCCCTGTGGGACAGCTCTGCTGGTTTTATCAAACAGCCTTATAGGATTAGCACACCTTTTCTTGCTTATTAATCAAAACCAGAGTGAGGTGGTGCTATTCAATCACTTCCACCACTGCAAATGCAACAGGCAAAGCTCTCACAGCACAGAATGTTCAAGAAAAAGGCAGGGTCTGAGCACTCTTAAAACCATTTCCCTTCCTGCACCCAACTGAGCAGGGCAGCAGGAAACTTAGAAACACACTGGATCCTGCTGCTGCCTGATGGTCACCCAAACCTGCAGCCAGCAATTAATTAATTTTTTTCCTTTTTTATAAGTGTTTCTATACATCAAGGAAAGTACAGACAACATGGCAGAATCATAGTGCTGGAAGAAGAAACAGCAGAAGTGCTGGCATTAAAGGCTGCAACACAAAGTGAAACTAGATGTGGCATCCAACACCAATTCCCATAACGTTTTAGCTATGGATGGGGAGACTGTGCTGGGAACAGAGTGGTTTGTCATTCCCCTGAGCTAATCTCCAACATGATCTGAAAAAGCACACAGGGGAGGAAAAAAACCTCTTCCTCCCATTGCTTTGGGATTTTGTAACCAACACTGAAAAGAAAACCAGCGCCAGTAGAAACAATACTAAACAAGTGAAAATCTTGCAGAAAAAAAAAAAAAAAAAAAAGTAGTTATTTCTCAAGGAAACATCAAACCATTTCTTGTAGCCTCTGCCCAAATTACAGGAGAAATAACATTTTGACACCAGGTCTGGGATGACACCTTGAGACTCCTGTTATAGCATGTACTTACACCCAGGAGATGGAAACACCCCCACTTTTGGCTGCAGGCAGCAAAAAGCAGCAGCACACTCTGCCAAAGCCCAAAATCAGCCCCTGGCCCAAGCCCACCACTACAGGAGCAGTACCTGAGATCACAGCTTCACACAGAGCTTCACCTGGAGCAGGGTGCAAAATATTCCACGGTGTCCTACAGGACAGACAGCAAAACACTTGGCAGACAGAACTCCATCCTCTGCCCAGCACGGAGCTGACCTTTCTGTTCCTTAATTACCTTGCAAACAAGTGTGAAATAGAGGAACCAATTTCACCATGATGTGGCACAACTGAGCAGGTCCCTGCACAGCTGTGTGGAGGTGAAGCTCAGCAGATGCACAATCATCCTAAAAATCTTTCTTTTCTCTTTGTAGTGAGTGACCTTCACCCCTGTATCTCCCACCACGCCTATGTCCCATCCCCTCTCAGGCCATCTGACACGTCAGGTGCACAAACACACTGCATGAGCTTCTGAAAACCTGAGAAACCCTGTTGCAATCAGGGAAAGAAATCAGCTGGACAGCCTGGGTACTTGAAAGGCTGTGGAGGACAACATCAGGTGGGGCACAGTCCCGGTTTGTTAGTACATAATTACAAAAGCAGATGTCCTGCTCTTCTATATTGCTTTTTGCTTTTTTTTTTTTTTCCTTGAAAAATGTTGTACCTTAGTTAACTGCCTTTCTTCACTCGAACATTCAGGAAACCAGAAATTATATAACTCCAGCCTAAAATTTACTTTTTCTCAGAAGGTGTTGCACATCTCAACAGAATTTTTAAAGATATTATATGATTTTTTAATAATCACCAAGATCAGTGTAGCTGTAATACTGGAAAAATACCCTAAAAACTGACACAGCACCGAGGGCTAGAAAACACAAGAATGACTGATGAGTAGTCCTGATAATTCTGTATATCAGGAAGTGGAATGAGAGATGGATAGATAACATAATGTTGTTATATAGCCACAAAAACAAGCCTATAAAGATATTCCCAGAAATTAAAGCCCGGGCTGTCTCACCACGATTCTTTGCTGTGAAATAAATGATACCTATGGAAGAATGCAAACCCCAAGGACACGCTGAAATACAAAAAGGAGAGAAAAAAAATCCTTATTTTAAAGAACTAAAACTATTTTCCACTTCTAAGCATTAGACACTAAAGACCTTGACAGAGTGAAGATTGCCCTGTATCTCCTTTCCCCACCTCTGGCTGGATCCCAGGAGGAACAGCCAGCGCTGAGTCCATCCCCTGCCAAAGCGGGCTCTCCTCTCACACCAGTTTTACACCAGTTTAGCTCCTGTGCTCTGGGGCTGCTCCTTTAATATTCTGAGAGGAAAAAAACCCTTCAAGCCATTGCTGTCTGTGAGGCTCCTGCAGCTGACAGAAGGTACAGTCTGCAGAAAAGGTCTGTCTCCTCTGATGGTCGAGGAAAAGGTATCATGGAGAAGAAAGGGAAAAGAAGCCTCAAGAATGAGAGAGTTTGGCTGAAAACCCCACCAGTAAAACATACTTTCTCTTGCTAGCCTCCAGCAGAATATGTCTTCAAGCTATTGGCAGATTTGGACATACATAAAATATCTTTTGCTAATACATTTTCACATTAAGTTGGTCCAGATACTTTCTGAAATTAAGTACCTTCTTCCAACTTAACGTGTATTAGCCATGCACTTCTATTAACTCAGCCCAGTGTCAAAACACAGCAGTAGAGGTTAATATTTGGACATAGCTGTTTTTCTAGCCATTCATATCACTTTTATTTCCTTTCCTTTTTTGTTCTTTCCTTAACCTCTTTTTTACTGCTGTTAAATTCCTTGCTTTCATTTTTGCAGGAGTTCAGCCTTCCAGCCCGCTCTCCGATGCTGTTAGACATCAGCTCAGGCTCAGACTTATTACTTCTGATATGTCACTCTTCAGGCAGGGAGCCTAAAGCAACACTGCTCCCTCCAGCCCTCGCAGGCTTCAGCTGGATCCTCACCAACCCATGGAGCACAGCTATTCCTGCAGCAGGAACACAGAGGGAATAGATGGACCTGAAGAGTGAGCCCAGCACCTTAATTTACACCAAGCCTCTGAAACAGGAGACTAAGCAGGAGGTCAAAGTGCACAGAGGTGATTTAGCCATGTTAGCTTGCTGAGATCCTGTATAAATATATTTCTATGTATTCGTATGTTACTGGTATAGCACTGGGGAAGGAGAGGAAAGCAGGAGAACAGCATATTCAGGGCTTATTTAGTATATGAAAAGCACCAATCATCTCTTAAAACAGATGTCCCAAATTATTCCTGTGCAGAAAGGTGCCAGCAGAGCGGATTTGTGTGCCTCCTCCTGCTCAGGGGTCTGACAGCAGCCCATCAGAGATGTCCCATTTCCCAGTCCTCTTCCCCTCACCATCCCTGCCTACTCTCTGGTCACCTCCACCTTATTTCCAGTGCTACCTTTGCTGCTGACAGTGAGACACAGCCCTTCTTTCCAGGAACACTGGCAGGCTGAGTTTGATGGTTACTGGCTGTCCTATGTACAAGGTGCATCAACAAAGTGGGCAAAAACACATCAAATATTTTCTTATTCTCTCTACTCTGTGGCACCAGGAAGTGCAACATATGAAAAGGAAATTCAGTCATTGGAATGAATATTCCTTTTTTTTCTCTAGCTTCTTCACCTTTTTTCTTTCCCATGGTGGTCTCTGCATTCCCTTGTTTCATTCAAGCTGCATAAATAGCACTGAGCACTGATGAGGTCTAAATTCTGTTTAAAACCCCAGAAAGGGCTTTTAAGGTCATATCTGAGTCCTCAGACCAGTTAGAACTGGAAGAAGAAATGTCTGTGATTTAGTGTCTAATAAACAAACTGCCAAGGTCAAGATGGCATCTTCTCCCATATCCCCAACCACTTCCCTCAACATTTTGAGCTGTTGCATGTATCAGCAGTACTCCCTCCAGAGCCCAGCCATGTTTAATTTCCCTTCGATGAATGACTTCCCAAAGAGAAGTGGGTGTGAATTATTACACTGTAAAATAGATTTTTAAAAGATGAGCCATGCCAAGTGGAAAACAGTTATTGTGTGAGGAGCAAACATAGTGGAGGTTCATCCTGTGAATTCTGGACCTAGGTTTACACATAGCCAAAACTCTGAGGGACAAGTGATTTTAATAGGCTGGTTTAGAAAATGAGCCTGGAGATTGTGATGAACACCTCACCTGTAAAAACCAGGGCTCTTAAATGTATTTCAAATTAGAAATGCTTCACCCTCCAAAAATAAGTGTATGTGGCTCACCCCTGGACCTGGGTCAAACTATTCCTGTTTCTTTAAAGGACTATCCCCTCCAAGGGCTATCCAGCCATGCTGGGCTCAACCTCCAGCCTTTCACAGCAGAGCTGAGCGCTGTTGCCATGTCCTGCCCAGTGGTCTGATCCAAAAGTCAATCCAGGTCTGATCCATCTTGGGAACCTGGAGTGTGTGGCAGTGCTTCCCACGGCAGATCCAAGCACTGGAGGACCTCGGCTTCTAATATTTCTCCCTATTTACAAAACATTATATTGAAAACCGTTACGCTGGTAACAAAACTGCAATCAGGAGTCCGGAAATTGCTAAATAAAGCCCATTTTACTGCTTAACTTCAAGGAAAACCATAAAATTATCAGTCCTCTCTTTCCTCGATATATTTTCTTCGCAGTTTGCGATGCTCCGTGGGGTATTTCGCTATGTGAACTCCGTGACGGTTTGGCTCCAAATTATCCGAACATAAAACTGAGCTTATGGAGCCTCACTCAGAGGTTGTGTGGACCCTTTTTATTGGCAGGGACTTAAAAAGAACCTTAATAAACCTTATAGGCTTGAGGGACTTTTTGGTTGCTGGCTCTTGCCAGCCACACTGCTCAGGTCCCTCTCGCAGCGCCCGCGTGGAAAGCGGGCTGGAACCACAATCCAGGGATTTTATAGGGCTGGATTACCTGCCGGCGTTGCCTTCTTCCTTCCCTGAGAATCTCAGGGCTGTTTTCTTTGAAAGCAAGCAGGTGATGCTGCAAGGATACTCATAGCTTAATGCAGCTTGATCACCCAAGATTATGGACACGGCCAAAACCAATAGGGTCAGCTAAAACAGAGCCAGGGAGACATTTGCTGGTAGGGGGAAAGGGCTGGTGTGATTAAAGCTGAAGCACGTCCACCCGTGTGCAAGCCATGGGGTCCTGACTCCGTGGATTTTCCTGAAAGCATCCATTTCTCCTCAGGATTTTATTACTGCCTCCAGTGATGCTGTAATTGCACGTGTAGGGCAGCAGGCCCCAAGTTTAATCTGCATTTCTCAGGGCCTAAGCTCTGTGCGGGCTGCCCGTGTTTGCACAGAGCTCAGCACAACAGGCTGGCTGCATTCTGTGGCTGCTGTTTTAATTCAAGTCATAATAAATTATAATGTCAGGTTGGAAATAAATCTTCTGTGTTTGGTCCATGACTGATCCTTCAGCTTGGTGCATGGTAGAAGCCCCAGCTGGGAAGGTTTGCTGCTTCCTTTCCTGGGTCTGACTCTGCCCCACCCCTTCTGGCTCTGTCTCAGCTCAGTTTTCACTCAAGGCATTGGTACAGTACAGATAATTTCACCTTTTCTCTCATTCTGAGGCTGGTCACTGATATTAAAGACACTGCACAGGTTTGTTCACTCAGATCTCTCTGATCCGCATCACCTGGAGTGACCTAATGCACCATTTCTTCATTTCTCAGTTACTTTGGCTTTATTAGGAAGCACAAACTCCTGGACAGTAATTATTCAGGCAGAGCATAGATGCTTAATAGCATTTTCAAAGGCAGCCAGTGACTACTGAAATATTGCTTTCTATATGAACTGGAAGAATCAGGACAAATATCTCATGCTGTTTATATTTTACAATTAAGAAGTCTTCATTATTGCTGTAAATCATCATTATCATAGCATGGTAACACTGAAACAGCAAAACTATAAAGCAGTGCAGTTAGCTCAGATACAGCTGATATCACTTTGCTTTTCACTGTTGCATATTCTTAGACTAATGCTCCATGCCAGTCCCTGTAGCCAAAAATACATCAAGAGCCTAAAAAAAGTAAAATAGAAACATCACTTCAAAATTATTTCAAACAACATATTTCCTTTTTTTTTCCCTTCATACAGAGCCACAAAGAGAATGGGAAAGATTAAAACTCACCAAAAGCATTGCTTAATTCCTCACCAAGGTGCAAGTAAATAAAATGTGCCACGGTAAGTTCAAATCGCAAAGAGTTTTCAAGAGGGGAAGGTGAATCATTTCTGTCAAACGTTGGAAATGTTAAATGGTTTTTAAATCAAAAATATAGGCACCACCAGTGGCTCAAGCTGTGCTTTAGACATGTTTGGGGTGATTTTTTTCCAGCAGTTGGTGCTTGTCTCTCACATACCTTCTGTTTGTCTGAGATGAAATCGGGAGGCCATAAATGGAGCACTTACTGGAGGAACCAGGTACCTTCAGCAGCAGAGCTATTTGTTCAGAAGGTACAAATTCAGGCTATTTGGAGAACCACAGTACCTTGGAATGGAGAGCCCTGCAGTGCAAGCCACTCTCCCACACCCCCCAAGTGACCACCACAGCCCTCTGAGGAGCTCAGACCCATGGCAGAGATGGGGCACGGTGGGAAACAAGGATTCAGAGTCACCACAGTCCCCCCATCAGCAGTGTTCATATTTCATCCTAATGCCTAAAATGACTCTTAAATGAGGCCAGATTATAGGGCCAACCTAATTCACTTAGACTGATGTAAAACCAGGTATCTGTTACAGCATCACGTGTTGGGACTCACCACAGTGCAAAAGCTGCTGATAACCCCCCCTCCCCTAAGGATGAAGGGAAGCAGATTCCTCCCAGCCAGACCCAGTCCAGGGCCCGTTGAAGTCGGTACAAGCTCCTTCAGCTCCAGTGGGTTTGGGATAAGGCCCACAGTGAGCTCTGAGCCAGCTCTGCTGCCAAAACGCAAAATCCTTTTCCATTGGCTTTGCCAGTTTGGTGTTAATACATGTGTGAAGGAGCTTGGGGCAGGGGAGGAAGTTTTTGAGGGTTTGTTTTTTTTAAACTGAGGAATGATTTCACCCTTGCCAGCATGTGGACTTTGTACAAAAGAGCAAGAGAAGAGGTGGGAGATCTTTTTCTTGAAGCCATCAGCTCCCTGCTGCAGCATCCCAGCAGAGGGTGGATGTGTCCATCACAGGAGCCCCTCAGTCCCTAAGGCCAGCTTAATCCCTTCTCTGTGCTGCAGAAGGGCAAATCTGGAGTCATGGGTGGGCATCAGTACAGAGCTCTGCTCACCACACCCAGCTGGAACAAAAGGGGGCCTGATAAAACATGGGATGTGGGAGAAAAGTATCCCTTGGACACCAATGTGAGCCTCCAATCCCACTATAACAGGACCTGCTGCAAGCTGGTATCATTTTATCCCATTTTCCCTATAAAACAGCACTGCCCTGAGCCATCCTTCAGCTTTCTCTGCCACTCAGCTCTTTCCCCACTGCCTAGTTTTCTGTTGCACATGTCCCACACAAGATGCTGTTGCCCCTTTGGCTTTCCAGGGGAAGGGCTCTGCCTTCCTGTGGCTTTCAGAGCATGTAGCCTGGCCGGTCTCAGAATTAAACTGGGGCTTTTCCAGGCTGCCTCAGTATAAACAGTTTCAGTAAGGCACATGTTATACGGTAAGATCATCCTAAACCAAACATTTTCCCACTGCACACAATAAACATCCATAATAAATTACATTATACAAAATATATTTATGGCTAATTTTTTAATTTAAACCACCTGGGAAATTTTTGTTAGGCTGGTTGATATGAAGGTCTCAGTATTCTGGTAATCTAATGATATCTAATAGACAAAATAGTATGATGTTACAGCAGCCTCAAAGCTTTCATTTTCTGTATCCCTCTCAGAGATCAAACTGGCAGAACCCATATTTTTTGAAATTTTATACATAATTGGTGATGCAATTGCCAAAAATAACCTATTCATAGAAGTCTTGCTCTTCTGGTTTCTAACTTACTGTAATCACGGAACGGAGCAGCACACTGCTTTGCAATGGAATATGGGTTTGGGTCAGGGAGCAAGGGCTACGATTGTGTGGCAGTTTCCATTCTGTGGATTATTTTACAGGCAATTTAAATTTAGTTTGGAGTTTAAACAGGGCTAAAATGTAGTGCACCCATTCAGACATAAAAGCAATTCTTCAGAAAAGAAACAAAGCTGTAACTTGGGTATATTTCTTTTCTGAACCAAAATTTTGCTCCAATAAAAGATTTTCTAAACAAAAGCTATCGGTGTCAAAGGAGACAAGAGTGCTTCTGTTGCATAAATTAAGCCCAGAACTGTAATCCTTCCACCATAAAACTCTCATGCTCATCACAGATCAGCCAAGATTTCCAAAAAGACTCAAGATCATCACAGATCTCTCCCTGGCCAGCACAAATCCCAGCTCAAGCCGTGCTGTGGATCTGCAACGAGCGCTGGCGGCTTGGTAGTTGCTGGACTCATTTTAAAGTGCAGCCCATAGCTTTAGCTACTTCCTTGCCTCCTGTTGTTCCTGGGACTTGGAGGCCATGTGGTACATTTCAGCCTTAACTCTGAATTTCCTTTATTCGGAGATCAAACTCTGACATTCCCTCAAGGTAGTGGGGGTTATGTCGCTGCGTATATCCCAGTTTAAAAGATAATGCTTCACTGAAACAGACCACAGCATTAAACCCTGAAATAAAACGAATTGTATTTCACTTCCCAACTCTTATTGCTGGATTAACTCACATTTCTTTCCCTTTGTTATATATTTAGCACCAAATACAATATTCATTGCAGGCTAGCTTCCCTCCTCCCACAAGTATCCGTGGCTGCCCTTTCTTCCAGCAGCACTGGAGAAGGCAATGCCTCGGCATAGCCTGGAAATGCAAACAAAAGGGAGGGAACATAAAGTCAATGAGTGATCAGACAGGGTTTCGTTATACCCTGAGAATTTTGATTTTTTTATTTAAAATGCCAGTGCAAAGAGACAGAGTCCTGGAGACAACAACACCCACTTCTCCTCAGCTTCTCCATTCCCTTCCCCACCTTGCTGTTTCTCTGCCAGCAAACACCTCCCTCCAGCAGATCCTGCAGCAAAGGGGTCCTGGAGGTGCTTCCTGATGTTTACTGGTCTATATCATGATCTCTACTGGTCTTGTCTGGGTGTTAAGAACAGCAGCAGTAACCTGTTGCCCAGGAACACGGCAGGAATCCCCTGGAAATCCATCACAGAGCAGTGATCAAACCAGACCCTGCTCTCTGTATCCAAACCTCAGCTCCTACACCCTGATCCTCCTTCCCATCTTTGGAAACCCATCACTGCCTTTGCCCTCAGACCTGGGCACTTCTGAGGTGCAGTGATCCAGGTGAGCAGTGCTGAGGATGGAAAGCACTTTGAGCCAGATGTTGGTTCTGCGTTGTCAGAGCTGAACCTGGGTTTTTTAATGACCATTTAAAGTGCATTCCTGTGATCCCAGCCTTGAGCTTATGTCTCCATATGAAACTGCACTGCTTTGACTGGGTGCATAGATTATAAAACCAGGAAGAGTGGTCTGGTCTGCTACCCCTGTATAACACAGGCTACAGGAATTCCCTAAATTAATTCCTGTTTGGATTAGCTCATATCTTTTTAGAAAAACAGCCAACCTTAATTAAGACAAAGGAATTCCACTGATGTTGAAACCCACCCAGCTCTCAGTAAATAGCTTTACTGGTTAAATACCTTCACTGCTTAAAATACAAACTTCATTTCTAATCTGCATTTGTCCAGTTCTAGCTCTGTCTACTGAATAACATGACACTTGCATCTGCTAGTTTGAAAACCATGTGGGATTAAACCTCTTTCTGCTCTTCATAAGCCACTTCTTGCCTAACTAAACTGAAATGATGTAAAACTGATTGTATTAAATTACAGCAAAAGAACACCAACTTGCTCCAAAAATGACAGCAAACCTAGTTAAATTTTAAATAAACAAATATTATGAATTCTTGGTTGGAAACCTAAGTGTCTGAACAAGCCCTTCCAAAGCTAAAGTACATTTGTTTAAAAAGTGGTTTACTGCAAAGCAAGGCAATTTCTGTGGACAAGGTTTCACTAGCTGAGATTTATAAAACTCCATCTGCTTCCCCGCTGCCCTCTCCTCATCCACCTGGGGTGGGAGCAACCACCAACACTTTCTTTCTTCTACCACATACCTGTCCTGGCAGAAAATTCGTTCCAATTTCTTCTTCAGCAACCCAGACAGCTTTATCAGGGAGCTGTGCTCCCCAGGACAGGCAGAAATACCTTCTCTGTCCAGCCACCTTCACTTCCATGGGAAGGCAATAAATATTTTACAATGGATATTCCTGCCACGGAAGCACACAATTAGTGTATTTGGGAAGCATCCCAGGGAACAACACCCAGGCTCCTGCACATCAGTGCTGTGTTCCCTACATGCATCCAGAACATTTCAGAGCCTTTGTGGGTGTACAGATATTGGTGTCAGGGCTACAAGTACTCCAGGAGCCTGTGCATACCACAATCTCTCTCTCAACTATACGCTGTACATATATTAATTACAATTACAAATATCAAATGGATTTACCTGTTTTTCTCTGTATGTGCATACACAGACACGGCTGTTATGCACATAAATAAATATATCCCCGTGCCACAAGCAGAAAAGCATGCTCTGAACACACATGTGTGCACACATCTCCATAAGCACAGCCACATCCACTCTTAGGTGCACTTAAATAAGTAGGTGAATAGGTGAATATGAACACTAATAGCCATTTATGGCAAACAACAATGAAAGCTGTCCCTGGAGCCCGCCTAGGGTAGGGCAGCCAAAATGATTGAGTATGTACAGGGCACTGCTGCAGCAATGGCACTCACTTGGGCCTCCTTTTAGAAATGATTAATATTTAACCGACTTGGTGAACCTGGCTTTGGTTTTAGCTATGATTAGATAACAGGCTGCACAGAGCTGTCCCACTGAGGACCTGGTGGGATGTCCGAGCAGCTGCCAGTCGTGCTTTGCAGGAAGACAGACAGAAAGTGAGAAGGGGAGAAAGGGAGAGATAGGAGACAGTGAAAAACAAAAAAAAAACCAAAAGTGCTCAGCTCCGTTTGTGTTTGTTTGGAAAGAAAAGGGGGAAAAGCAGCCCGAGAGGCCGGTGTAATAAGATGCTGTAGCTTTCATGAAAGAGGTGAAATAATTTTAAACACAGACACACAATGAGTTTATTTATTTAGAAAGTTGTTAAATAGAGTCTGGGAATTCAAATATTCAATGTTGACATTGTACAGAGCTGGCAGGGAGCCAGCCCCAGCTCTCCAGAGAGACCCAATGGCCACGGCGCCCAGGCCCTCGCCCCTCCCAGCCCACTAACTAGGTAAAAGCCATTAGTTATACCCACAAGCAATATCTGAATCCCAGTCAAATAATGTTGCCTCAGCCAGCCAACTTCAAAGGCGTGTAAGTGTGTTTGGCTTTTTAGTGCTGGAACTGCAGCAATATGTCACACTTTTGAAAGAGTTTTGTAAACAGTTCCTTCCCCTTTGTAGAAACATTTCTTAAGTTTCTTGTACCCCATGTAAACAGCGTTAATTAACAAGGGTTACATTTTTCATTTACGAGCAGGGCTGTATTAATAACGGGCTCGCCTTTCGGACCGTCCTTTTCCTTTGTGTCCTTTCTCTGCCCTGCGCCGCGGCCGGCCCGGGGTGGCCGGGGAGCAGCCAGGAGAGCAGAGCTCAGCCCCGGGCTCAGCCCCGGGCGGCAAAGTTGGTCCCAAATTCAGGGGTGGCTGCTGGCCCTGAGTAAGAGAGAATGATAGAAAGTGGGGAGAGGGGGGAAAAAAAATAACGAGGGGGGAAAAGGGAAGAAAAAAGGAAGGAAAAGAAAAAAAGAAAAGAGAAAAGAGAAAAGAGAAAAGAGAAAGGAGAAAAGGGAAGAGAAGAGAAGAGAAGAGAAGAGAAGAAAAGAAAAGAAAAGAAAAGAAAAGAAAAGAAAAGAAAAGAAAAGAAAGTAAGAGAGAGCAGAGGAGGAGAGAAGGAATGAAGGAAGGGCAGAAAGAGGGAGCGAAAAGCCGCACGCGCGCTCTCCGCCCTGAAAAGGGTTAATGAAGCGCCTGGTGAAAATATGCCCGGCATATAATGGGATTGTCTGGCCCGGCCCCGCAGCCCCCG
>WEZZ01034388.1:4953-29213 GCA_013400585.1 Chloropsis cyanopogon
TTTCCAGATAGGTCTTTTTTTTTTTTTTCCTCCCATTCCTCCCAGAACATGAGCCCAAAAGAGCTTCAGGCATCAGTCCAAGATTTCCAGAGGCCCCACAGCCTGGCCAGCATGCCAACAATCTGTGCATGCACAGTAGGGACATCTGATGCACTCGGAATGTGTGGGACTCACTGCATAGACAATATGGAACACATATGCACATATTTCTATCCTAAATCCTACATGATACACCCCAGATATTTCCCTCTCTTTTATTCCTGCACGAGGTCAAATGGAATTGTTGAAACTCTGATGGTTCCCAGCATTCATTATAAATTCATTCCTCCTGATACACCAAATATTTTCCTGTGACATTTGCTTTCAAAAGCATTTTGATATCTGCTTATACCTTTCACATGTTTCCAGCTTCCATAACCGCATGGTACTCTGGAAATAGAATGAGGTGACTGCANATGAAACAACACATGGGATGGAATAAATTAAATGTGGCCAACTACATACAACCCTTGGGACTGTATCAGTATTTAAAGCCAAGTCTTTTGGGACCCAGCTTACTGTGCTAAGAAATGAAACTTAGTCTGCCCCACATTACAATATGTCCACTGGTTTTACACCAGCAGAGACAGGTCAGACCCACAGCACCATTCCCATTCTTCTGGCTATTAAACTACTACACACCCCTCAGACTCTTCAGAGCTGACAATAACTACCAGCTAATTTCCAGACTCAACATATTTGAGAAGCAAGAGTAATAGAGGAGTTAGAAGAAGGAAGAAACTAGAGCACAAAACAGTTAATGTGTTAAAGTGCAACCATCTTGCGGACGATATTCCTTGAGTTGCTGTCAGCATCCCAAGCTTTCCAAAACACTAATATAGCTTTAAGATGTTCTAATTAGGTGATCGAATAATCCTTTATATAACTTCACATTTCTTAGATTATTGTAGTAGAAAATGCTTTCTATTTTTTAATAAAAGAAGCTTGTATAGTATTTTAGACATATTTTGCTGTTTTAGAGAGCAAGAGGAAAAAACAGCAGCAAATCATCCGGTACCGGCAATAACTAGATAAGAGAGCAACAATTAATCCTTGGTATTCAAGTATTTTGCCTCTCAGAAAAAGCCTAAGAACAGCTTTGATAATCAAAATTAAGAAAGTTTACCACATGCCAAAACAAGTTTACCACAATATATCATCTGAATCCAATTACCACTCATGTTGCATAACATTTCATAGGGCATGAACAAGGCTTCCTTCTTCATGCAGCCCAAGTTTTTCTTTTCAGTGCACATACATGAATATTTTCCAAACCTTTCCAATTTAGTTTATTTTTCTAGTTTTTCCACAACCCCTTCCTCAAATCACAACCTCTCACAAACAAGAATGTGGACTCTTATGCAGCAATCAAGTGCTGACTGACTAAGGATTTGTTTTCAATTATTTCTCATGGATGCTTAAAAGNTATGCACATATTTCCATCCTAAATCCTACATAATACACCCCAGATATTTCCCGCTCTTTTATTCCTGCACGAGGTCAAATGGAATTGTTGAAACTCTGATGGTTCCCAGCATTCATTATAAATTCATTCCTTCTGATACACCAAATATTTTCCTGTGACATTTGCTTTCAAAAGCATTTTGATATCTGCTTATACCTTTCACATGTTTCCAGCTTCCATAACCGCATGGTACTCTGGAAATAGAATGAGGTGACTGCACTATCCAGGCTTTGAATTACAGTTTCTCTACACCTAAGTCTCATTTAGGCTGGTAAATCCAGTTACCACACGGCCATTTCTGACATTTCTGCTGACCTATAATTTAGACAAGTGCAAAAAGAAATGCACTTAAGAAATGTAGATTTCTCAGGTTTCCAGATTTATTTTTTCACTATAAACAAGCCCATCCTTTTTTTGGTTCGGGACAGTGTTTTAGCCTTGCTTAATGGGTGGCAGAATGATCACTTTAAAGAATTCTTTAGTCAACAAAATCCAAATAATCTAAAATACCGTAAGTCATCTGATGCCATTTATCAAACATGCTGTTGCTTTAATTAAGGCAAGTGGTAAAGAGAGGTAAGATAACATGCTTGTTTGATAGCACTGATAACTATACAAGCTGCAGCTTGATAAAAACAAGTCATAATTTTGTTATTACCCTGATATGCTACCAGATGCCCCAGAACGAATCATACTGGAGACTGTCACATGCTTTCTTAAAAACCTATGATGAAAGAGTTCTTACTATTTGCTTTACCTACTAAAACATTCTTTTCTAATCTGATGTTCCCAGAGTGAAAAAACCCACTCTCAGAAATGTCTCCTTTCAAGCTCAAAGTAAGCTGAACTTTTCCTTCATTTTACCACAGTCATTTCCTTTAGTTTCCATAAAATTAAACTGCAGAAGTCTTTGTCCATACATGAAAGGAGTACTGTACCTTGCCACTTACTTCAACCTTGTTTCTTAAGTATTTTGAGCATAAAGGCATTTTCTGTTGTGCTGGATATTCTAGTTGTTCAGAAATTTTAATAAGGTTTCCATGATTGCAAGCCATTTACATTTTTGCAGCTACTTGGTTTCACCTGAAGCTTGCTCAAGTTACATTTATTTGCAGGTTTTATGTTTTTGTCAAAGTATTAAGACCTGATGAACACAGAGAAACATACTCTATTTCTGAATTTTGATGCTGAAAATGCAGAAAACCTTCACAGGCTATAATGAATTTAATAGAAATTCATATTGCAGTAATGGAATAGAGAATGAACTTTGGCTTCTACAAACTGGCTTCTACTTTGGCTTCATCATTTTCCCAATTTGAATTCATCTGGTAAGTAGTTACTTGTAACTATGCTAGCAGATATTACCTGTGAAACTTTTATTAACAAGTAGGGCTTACATTACAAACATTCACAATTTAGGAAATGAAATATTACTCTCCATAAAACCTTAACATGGGCTTTTTATTATCCTTTTAACATGCAGAAAGCAAAAGCTATTTCTGGTTTTCAGCAACAGTATTTTCCTGATTCCTGTATCTCTTTAAAACATGATGTTATATATGACAAACAACTATCTGTGCTGCAAGGAAATAAATTAAAAGTAGAATATTTAATTAGTATGAAGAGACAAACTAAATAAAGTTAAACTAAATAAAGGACAAATATCACTGAAAAATCATCCCTAAAATAATGAAATATGCTTATGTATTGTTTTGTGTAATATATAGCACTTTCTAAACAGATTGTATTTACTCCAATTTTCCCTCAAAGTAAACATCACAAAATGTAACTAAGATCAGGTCCAGAAATCAAAGACAAAAATCCTGGACAAGTCAAAAGTCAAATTCTAATTTCAGTCTTTGATCTTGTATGAGAATTATTTACATGAAAGCAAGCACACCTAAGGGCCTTATTACAAGAATAAAACCAAATTGGATGCTATAGTAGACAGTGTCCAGGATATTTTGAATACAGTGCTAATAACTAAATTATATGTGAAACAAAGATAAGGAAGAGAGTATTACATGTAGAATACAAAAAATACATTTAAAATAAAGTAAAACCAAGACAAAGTCAGTAAAAACCTAAGTGAATATCTGAATCATGTAGCAACTGTTGGACAATGTTCGGACGTTACAGAAGAGAACTGATGACAATGATTTCCTAGTAAATTCAAACAAAAATATTTCTCACTATGACAAAACTGAGAGAAAACTCTGCTTTTAACCATATCTGTATTTACTAATCAATAAAAAGTATGTATCATCCAAAAGACATGAGAAAATAGCTATGGAAAACAAGCTATACTAAATAATCTGCCTGGTTTTTTTCATAATTTGATATATCTAATCACCTTTCTTCTAAATTACTGTTTCCAACTCAAGAGCAATTAAATGAGAATCTTATTTAATTTCTGAGTTATTACTAAAAGCAATACATTGGACTTCATGAGAATTATGTAATATTAAGAGATATTAAAATTATATTTCTTGCACAGAGATTTAAGAGAAAGTTTTAAGAGTTGCATCTTTTGCCAGAAACATTAGCATTTGAATTCAACTCTCACTATGCTTAGAATGATTAGCTCATGAAAATGGCCTTTTTTTAAGTGCATATAGTGCTAGAAGCAAAACACAAGTCTGGACTCAATATACTGCATGAACATCATCACTAATGTCATTTTGTTACTCACTTCTTCCCTTTGCCTTAAAGCTGCACATAGATCAGCTCCATGTACCTTTTTTCTTTTCTCTTCAGTCACATGCTCCTCTAATCCTTCAGTCAGCCTACAAATCTCAACTTGCAATTTTCCTTGTTTTCATTTCCGTATTATTTATTTTGCTGCTCAAACAGTTTTGAGTGCCCTCAGCGCTCACGCTGCATGCCAGGTACTACTATGTAACTATTCACACCCCTCCTAGGTGACTCACTGGTGTGATACAAGAAATAAAAGCCTCAGAAATAATAAACTACCAGCAAAACCAGATCTCTCCGAAGGACCATAGTCCCCTGAAGTTTCATAGGAACTTCTTGCCTGTGTCTTACTATAGACTATGGATCCCTCAGGGCAAGAACCAAGTTATTTATGACATAATTAAACAAACAACAGCATTATACTAATTCATCCTTCAAAGAGATACCCTGAGATAGTGGTACATATCACTCACCCAAATCTCGAAACAATATGCCATCTATCAAACCCAGGTAGCTGTCAGTTGAGGTAACTTCCCTGTACCACACACGCAGGTCACTCAGTAATCTGGTACATTCACATCAGTGTTTTCCACTATGAACACAGGGCAATTTAAGCATCTAATTTACAAGTGTTTGAGGCAATCCTGTTGGTATTTTCTTTAAAACACTCCAGCAAACACAGGCTTAGTTAGCAGCCCAGTCTGCATGGCGGCAGATGCGAAGCAGGCCCTAAGAGTCTGCTCCTGCCACCATGGGGTTGTGCTATAACCATGCAGGGCACAGGGGTGTTACAAGGCTCCACTCCCAGCTCCCACTGGAGCACATCCCTGGGATGCCTGTCTCAGGTGAGGTAGAGCTCCAGAGGGAGGGTGCTGCCATGCAGGAGTCAGTCTGCAGGGTGACACTGGCCTCACACTGTGGCTGGGGCACTGGGACACCACCAAAAGGAGCTGTAGGAGGAGGTGAACAGACTGTGAGGCATCATGGAGAACAAACAGAACACAAACACTCACTTCAGGGATGCTAAAAAGATTTCTAGTGGACTTGGGGGTAAACTATACGTGTTATCCCTCAGATCTGCTGCTGAGGAAGAAGGAAGAACCTGGTTGGGGATATGATCATCAATGGCAGCCTTGGCTGTAACAACCATGAAACAGTGGAGTAACAAAGGCAAGAAGCAAAGGTAACCAGCATGGTTAGAAGCTGGAGAACCTGCTCCAGGAGAGGATAATGAGGGACGTGGGCTTGTTCAGACTGAAGAGGAATCTATGAGCAGCCTCACCAGTACTTACACAGAGGTGACCATGATGATGGAGCTAGGCTCTTACAATGGCATACAACAGGAGAGCAAGAGATTATCAGCATAAACCAAAACAAAAAGTTGTAACTAGGTATAAAAAAAATTATTCGCTACAAGGGTGATTTTGCAGTGGAACAGGTTAACTAGAGAGCGTGTGAAATCTTTGTTCTTAGAGGTTTTCAAGAGGTAGCTGGACAAACCCCTCAAGAGACCAGGCAGAATCCATAGTGGGGCACTGTTTTGAACAGGAGGATGAACAAGAAACCTCCCAGGGTCCCTTCTGACCTCACTGAATCTGTATGCAGTTAGTATTTTTCTCTGGACCAAGTTTTTGATTTTGAAATGGATCAGGTTTTCCTCACTTCTGATACTTCAGCTTTTGCTGCAGAGCTCTCCTAGAACACACAAAATAAATTCCTGCACCGGAGGATTCCAAATGGAAGTAGAAAGCAATAAAGAAATGGGAAGTGCAAGTCTACATCAAAAAGTCAGGTGTCAGTTCATTCATTCTCCAAACCTTTCCTGTATATGGCAGTTGAAGAAACAGGAGTTATTTAAAAAAAAAAACCACACCGTGATTCTTAAAAAGTGTTGGTCCACCCAAGAGAACACTCAAACTGAGATGCCAGTACAACACTGTATTTTTTAATTCTCCGAACAAAGCCCCACAGAGCATCTCCAAAAACTTCTGCAACAGAAAAATGCCTGCCAAAAAAGCCACCTCTGCACTCATAGGGACAATTTAACACTATTAACAGAGGGTCACTGTTCCTTTGCAGTTCAATATATAAGCCAATCATGCCTCCCATGCACCTCAAAGCTTTAATTCTCCAAACAGCTGGGCACCAAGGCTGATTGTGCTTCTGGAACTTACTAGGGCCGAAAGAGCCCGGCTGCCAGCATTGCCTGAACATGGAGCTTCATAAGTCATCAGGAGTAAATGATTTGCAGATTATGCACAGCACAGGAGTCCAGCCTTCTGCTTATCAAGACACACATTTCATAGAAGCATCTGGATATGTAACACCCTACAAGAATGCTGTAGCTATTTCCCTCTCAAAGGTTTACAACATTACAAGATTTTTAAGCCAATATTAAGAAAACATATAAACCAATTCAAAGGGTACTTTTGTTTTAAAAACAAAACAAACTAGATATTTAAAATGTCTAGGTTATATGGAAAAATAAAAGCACAGTCCTCAAAAAGATTTAATCTTTTATGTATGGGATCATCTGCTACTACTTCAGTAACAAAACCCCAAAACTAGCTATGACCATCCTATCTATTGTAAAGCTACTATCCTCACAGAACTTTCAGGCAAATGTCTTTCTTACAGGACAACTCACCAATGGCCTTTGTGTAATGTCTGGCCCCAAGTAACAGCTCTGGAGCTCTGTACCAGAATGTCACCACAACCGGATCCAAGTCTGCCAATGGCTTCAAAGGTGAGTTAAATAATCTTGCAAAACCCATATCAGCTGGGGAATGGGGAGAAAAAATGAGAAGAGTATTTAAATTTTAATACAAATAAATCAAAATTCAACAGCATTGTCAAAAACAATTACAACAACAGCTCAAAAACATTAAAAATTACAAATCAAAGTTTCTAACAAAACAAAAACTACTTACAACAATACTGGACCACATTTTTCTAAGGCTAAATTCCATTTAGATCATTCCTAAAACTATGAAGAATAACATCTGACATGTTTTCATCACAGTATTGTAAAACTTTACATAACACAGATGCCTGTTCATTTTTTAAAACTGTAACAGAAACTTGGTTAACTGAAGTCAACAGTAGTAGGTCTAATGTACATTTTCTCCTTTATTTTTATACATGCTTACAGAACTGTGAGTCCTTGTGACTGCTATATATTTGCTCAAAGTGCAAAATTAAAATGACTGCAGTGTAGATTGTTTTGCACTATTTTTCAAGGCACGCCTCCTACATGATTTGGAGGAATGAGCTCCAGAGTAAGTCAAAACTGTTATGGAGATGTATTTGAAAACCAAGCATTCATTCTAGCGAACTCAAAAATTCTCCTCAGAATGAGCCTAGTAAGTACCAGTAATAAATGCTAGATGGGAAAGCACAAAATTTGGTGTACTGTCAAACCCACACATTTTAAACCCAATTCAAATCTGAAACTTTTCTTTCACACAAACTTCAGCATTGCAACATGATTTATTTAAAAAAGGTAATATCCACATCACTAAAACTGAGAAGGCAATTAGATTTTGGATAAATCAACACAGCTACACGTGTTACTCACCTTGACACCAAATAACTTTTGCGTAACAAACCTTTGGATCTCTACAAACATGTGCAGTAATGTTATTTATATAAAAATAAAAATTAAAAAACCAAACACAGTTTATTAGTAACAATGCTAACTTATGCTAACTAATCATAGCAGAAGTCAAAAGAACCCTGGTGATCGCCACCGTTCTCTGTGCTTATTACTTCTTTGTTTCATACAGATGCTTTTATATCTCATCCAATACCCTTGGCAAATACAGAAATGCCTAAGAATATATTTGGAATTTCTTAGATCTGTGAAGTCAGTGAATGAGATTTAAAATTGAACTAGAGGTTGTAGATACATAAACTCAAAGGATACTAAAAATCTGTTTCTATCTTACACAGAAGATGCATTTTTTTATTATAGTCATCTCTTAGCTGCAAATTAAATTTTCTCAAAAAGTTTACCTATTTTGACTCTTCCTCTTTCAGGACCTTCACCCATTACCAGAATATTTGCTGGTTTCTGGAAAACAAAAGCAGAAGTTTTAGCTGATCAGCCTTTGATTATTATTTTTGAGAATAATCAAATTACATACATTTATTTTATAATGAAGACATTTCTAGAAATATCCTTAGAAGTATAAAATTATCATATCTTTATCTTGCTGACATTTAGGTTTTATCTCTAGTTACCAATTTCACAATTAGAAAACAGAAATACACTTTGACATTTCACAGTAAGAAATGCCATCTTTAACTTAATGTACATTTCTATTGTTACTAGAATAATTATATTCACTGGAGAGATTTTTTTCTAGAGGAAAGTTTTATATTAGCCTAACTTTTGCTACACATCAATAATCTGCCAAGAACCACTTTTGCTAGTATAACTTATTTAAAGTGATGCCAATTCTTGGTATAAAAATGCATAGTTGAGAGCCACTTTTGTTTTCATCCTATATAACTACATTTTTAGAGCTGTGCTTGTTTTTAGTGTATGAATGATAAAAATCTCATGAGAAAAAGCACTTCTTTTTCCACAAAGTTGATTTCATCCTATGAGAATTCTCTTGAAACAAGAGTATTCACACACAGCTACATCCCAAAAGCTTTTGACAGTGCAGACAGCAGCTTTACAAGTAGAACAAAACCTTTATAGGCATTTTTTGCAATCTATTTGTTTGCAACCAGCTGTTTGTGAACACCACATAAAATCTGCACATGACATCACAGCAATTGTTCTGCAATT
This sequence comes from Chloropsis cyanopogon, assembly GCA_013400585.1. NCBI lineage: Eukaryota > Metazoa > Chordata > Aves > Passeriformes > Irenidae > Chloropsis > Chloropsis cyanopogon. The sequence continues at coordinate 13,950 of WEZZ01034388.1, forward strand.
AGGATCTAGGTTCCCTCAGACATCAATAATCATTCCTTGGAAGCTTTTGCCCTATTGTGTTAACAGCTGTAAAAAGTAAACAAGATTGAAAACATTAAGTGATTTGAATGAAGAGATGCATAACAAAGCTCCAAAGCAGAATTTTTGGAATGTTCATCCAGACAATAATTATATTTAAATCCTTAATGCCTGCAGAGGGGTCTGCTCAAGCAGGATTTGTTCAAGAATCTGAGAGAGATGTCCAGAAAACCAACGTCTCACTTAAATTCTCAGTTCCTTGCCGCTATTTACCTGAAATAAGACATTCAAACTAGGGTTACTAATTTGGCTCAAAATTACACATCTTTAGCTTTTTTGAAAAAGCAAACAAAGAAACAAAAAAAGCACCCTACTTCACTCATTCTTTCTCCTTCCCCCAGGAAGCTGCTCTTCCCACCCCACACCCAGTGCTAACATTGTTTCTTCCCTGGCTTCCACTGCCTCTCTTTCCAGATGCCTCTTTTATTCTTCCTTTTTTAATCTGTAATTCTCAACACCAGCACTGACTTTTAATTCCCCAACATATACTGGAACCATTCAAGAGGCAATATGCACTCCCTTCTTGGAAAGCACGAGTGATTTCAATTGACCTTGAGCAAACACTCACCAGCAAATCTAGGAAAGAGAAAAATGATGCTTGCTCTTAGCTAATATTTAATGGCAATAAAATCAACACCTCAAGGCAGTTGTTGAACTCTGGTTGTACATTTATGCATTACCCTGAATTGAATATTCTGGAGAGCAGAATAATCACTTTCTGCATACTCAGTAACCAGGCAGCAAGAGGTGCATGCAAGTTCACACCACATTCTGCCTCTGTTAGAAATCATATGGAGACAATTGTCCTAACCAAGAGTGCAAAACTCCAGTTTTCTTGATGAAATTCTTTCTCAACTTTTGCCTAGCAACTTTGATTCAGAGTTGAGTATGATGAGTTTCCTGGATTGATGTGCCAAAGCCAACTGTATGAGGTTCAAGAAGGCAAAGTGTTGGGTCCTGCCCTTGGGTCACGACAATCCCATGCAGTGCTGGGGAAAAGTGCTGGAAAGCTGCAGCTGCAGGCATTGGAACAGGCTGCTCAAGAAACTGGTAGAATCACCATCCCTAGAAGTGTTCAAAAAAATGATGATTTGGCACTTGAGGGCATGGTTTAGTTCTACCCATGGTGGTGTGAGGTTAATGGCTGGACTCGATCTTAGAGGGATTTTCCAATCTTAATGATTCTATTAATCAAAAATACTTCAACAGACCTTGACATTGAGGATTGGATTTTAAGCACTATAAAAATGTGTTTATTTGTCAAGTGAAGCAAACTGACAAAAATGTTGTTAGTGCACTGATTTATAGGTCAGGTTGTTTCTAATAAAATAATTAGGTTGTAAGAAATAAACATTATAACTTCAGAAGATTCATTAAGGTAAAAATTAAAATCTAAGCAGAAAGGACTTTCAAAACATTTCGCAAAACCCATATTATTTCTCTGACAATACAATGTTCTCCAAGCAGCAATTTCTTCACAGAAAAAAAGCTCCCAACCATTTTATCTGCTGACATAATCCACAATATTCATAGAATATTTCAGGTTAGAAAGGACCTCTGGAGATCATCAAGTCTCAAAGCAGGGATACAAATTGCAGCAGATTGCTCAGGCCTGAGCCAAGTTGGGTGTTAAACTTCTCCACAGATGGAGACTTCACAGCCTCTCTGAAACTTCCAGTGTTTGACCACTCTCACAGTAAAAAAGCTTTATCGATATAGTACGTTTACATCTACTGCCTCCTGTTCTACCACTGGATAGCACTGCAAGGAGTCTGGCTCAGTTTTCTTTATTCACACTTGTCAGGCACATATACACATTGAGAAGATCCCACATGAGCCTTCTCTTCTAGAGACTGAATAGCCCCAGCACCCTCAGCCTGAGAAAGACTCCTCAGAGCCCTAGGAGACTTAGTGGTCCCATGACTACAGGAGATAAGCTTGGTTAAAGTCTATGGAAGCAAGAGACTCGTCCATTTATAAATTTTTAAAGCCAGAATGTTTAGATGTTGTTTTGATTAAAATTTAAATCTGTTCTAATATGTAATCCACTGAGGATTGGACCCCGGTTAGGCAGCCAGCAGAGAAACAAACTGATTTATAAACTTGAGCAGATGTCATGTTCATTAGCTCTTGTGAACCCCTCTGAGTCAGGGGCAGGGGAAACAGGGAAGGAATAAAATGGGAAACAATTAAAAACTTTAATTGAGCAAAAGAGCAAGAGCTTCTCCTGAGGCACCACCACCAGCGTGAAGACAGCAGGGATTTCATGGAAGGCAACCCGATGCCTGCAGGATCCCCACTGTGTCAGTAACATCTTGCATCGTGGCACCTTCCTGCAAGGTGAGAAGTCTTGGTTCCAACCTGTTTCTTAAGTAACAAGAAGCCTACATCTCAACTTCTTATTTCCCACATGAGCAAATTAAGCACTTGACTATCTACTAATCAGCACTTTCTAAGATCCTCTTGTTAATCAGAGCTGATCTGGCTAGGACAGGCTTTTCAGTGTATATATGCTAAACCTGATGGCACCCATCTTCTTGAGATGCAATACATGATATCAAGTTCCTATGCCCATGAATTTTTATTTAATAACCAGCTTCCGAGGAACTTAAAACATAGGTCAAATATTTTGTAGTTGTTTTATATAATAGTGGCTTGAATACAGTAAAACTCTCCCCAGAGTCTTCACGATGCACATACCATGGTGGGAGAAACACAACCCTCATAGAGCAGTAGTGCTTGGCTAAACAAGAAGGCACCAAGGCAGAGCAGCTGAACTTTGAGTGCTGAGATACGGAGGAAAGATTTTGGTTTACTCCAGAGGGAGTAATTTGGCATCAGAGATCCTCAGGAAACTCTGTTATGAAGGTTTCCATCGTGAGGTAAGAGAAAGGACTACTAAAGGAGAATTCAAACAACCTCTGCTTCTTGGAGAAGGTAGAACATGTTAGTTCTACCTTAGTTCTTAGTAATCTCTGAAAATGTAGCATTTAAATATCAAAACATTTTAGTCCAAGATAGTCACTTAGTCAACAATAAAATTACAGTCTAGTATACTATAGTTACTGGACAGCTGCAAAAATCAGATTAAAAAGCAGGAATTAAAAAGCCCCACACTTCATTTATGTTCAAGCTATATAAAAGTCATAAGCACCAGTCTAGTTCCTGACACAAATCCTACTGCTAGCCATTTGATGAAGAAAACAGTGTTTTAGCTGGAAGGAACCATTAAGAACCAACCAGCAGCTAAAAGACCAAAAGCTGGCACATGCTGAGAGTAAATCATGTCTCTATCCAAGAGGACAAAATTTTAATTCAAAAGAAAGTTTGAGAAGCCCTGCTTAAAAGCATTAACTTACTCCTCTAGAGTAGCAGTTGGGTGAGATAACCCAACAAGGAGTATACCTTTTAACCAGTTACATCCTAATTAATACTCTATTTTCCTCATATTCTCCCCCCTTGCTGAGAACACAAACACCAGCTGGGAAGCAAAGTGATGCTGCTGCATCTCCCCCTACCTAGTTGCTATAGGAACAACAGAAACAGTAAGAATTAGGAGTCTCACATTTAATATAAGCTATAAAAAATGAACAGGCAAATCCCTGCTGAGAAATTCAGTTGGGGTTTGACTGTCTAAAAAACATTTGGAAAAAGAGCAAGGTTAACAGCAACAAACAACTGAAGCAAAAATGTGAAATATTTGCAAAAAGGGATGAAGATGCCGATGATTCTTTACAAAAGGCTCTTTACAAGAAATAAGCATAGATAACATTTACTTTTCTACATTAGCGGGGGGGAATAAAGCAATTTAAAAATCTTGGTGGGAGAGAAATTAAAATGTTGGATTAGCAAGTGTTTTCACAAATACTAGAAGTGTCACAACTGGGACTCATACAGACATCCATGTGAAGATACACTTCTAATTTTAATATTTAGACAGTAAAACAAAAGAAAGGTCAAAAGAAAAGAAACCATCTATGGTATTAAAAGAGTGTAACAGTTCAAAACAGGAACAACAACCTAACAATAGATGGCAATACTTCAGTTTTAATGGTTGCTGTTATCTCCTTAAGTACAGCAGTGACACAATTCATAAGAGATCTGGTGCAGAATTACAGTCCTATGAGAAAATGTCCATAGGGATATACCACTTTCCATACACCATTCTTTATTGTTTATATCCAAACAAATGTGTTTCCCTTTTGGAATGTGTCGCTGGAAAAAGAATAATCTCAAATTAGGAGGCTTCTATTGTAAAAGAGATTGCAAGCCTTACAGATGAAAGCTCTCCCCACAGTTACTGACACTGCCTTGTGATGAGGTCTTTTCAAGTCTCCATTATTTAAAAAAACAATTGTAAATGGCACAGTGTTGCTACATAGAGACACTTTCATTTCACAAGCAAAAGGAGAGCAATAGTATTTTTGTCTCAGCTTTCAGCACGCTGCTCCCCAAATGACAAAGGTCCTGAGTGAGATGGCAGTGTTCCACTCTGCAGGCACTACTCCAAAGGCCACTCAGCCTCTCAGCTCCAGAGTAAGAGGGAGATGCTGATTGTTCACCAAAATTTGCAAACAAGGCTTTTGTTCTTCTCATCTGTAAGGAAATGTAGGCACTTCCCTGCATTAAACCAACACTGTTGAAAGCCAGACTTTGTGCTCAGATCAATGAACTGGCACATAGGTAGTAACACTGCTGCTAACAATTGAGCTAATTTTATTTTATTTTAAAAACTAAAGGTTCTTAAAAGATGTTATTATGCACTGCAAACCTCCAAATCATTACCACTTCCATTTAAAATATTTCCATATATTGAAATGCATGTAGGAAAATTGTTATCCCCACTTCTCTTTTTTTCAAAAACTGTTTGGTCAGCATTTTTCTGATACTGAAGCACTAGACAGAAGTATGCCATATAGAGTAAAATATCTTCACATCTGCTTCTCTTTAGCCTTACACACTGCAAACTCATATGAGAGTCACTACTCAGCTTGTTATCCCTAATGTTACAAAAATCCAACCACATTTCCTTACATTTTTGGCCTAGATTTGTAATCCATACAATCTTCTTCCATTATTTCTCTATTCTGCTGAAATGATTGACCTTGTAAAGTAATATCTTTAACAAATCCCATCAAGATAATTATAATTTCATTTGAATCAATAATGCAATAATACAGATATTATCAAATTATCAAAAGGCCAAACATTCAACTGAACTCAAAACTTATTTAAATCTGAAAAGGAGGTAAAAAAATAAAAAAAAAAAAAATAAAAAAAAAAAAGAGGTAAACACATTAAGTAAATAAAAAGAACACAGGAAACAAAGAGTACCACAGAATGCTTTTATCCTATCAAGCAGAGTGCTTGTGCCTCTGGGGTAAGAGATTTTAAAAGAAAAATAAAAAAGATATTGCACAGAAGTAATTGAGGTCAGAGTAGAGAAGAGTGGGAATATATAGGGGAGAAACTCTGCAGACACCAAGATCAGTGAAGGAGGTGGAGCAGGAGGTGATCCAGTCTCTGGAGCCAAAATTCTCCTGCAGCCTGCGGTGCAGACCACGGTGAGGCAGGATGCTCCCCTGAGGCCCATGGTGATCCACAGTGGAGCAGAGATCCACCTGTAGCCTGTGGAGAAGTCCATGCTGGAGCAGGTGGATGCTCAAAAGACAACTGTGACAAAGGACTTGTGATCCCATGGGGGACCCATGCTGGAGCAGCCTGTTCCTGAAGTGCTACACTTCATGGAAAGAAAAAAATAAAAAAAGACCCATGCTGGAACAGTCTGTGAACAACCAAAATCCGTGGGAAAGACTCCTCTAAGAAGTTCATGGAAGAGTGTCTCCCGTGGGAGGGACGCAGCAGTGGAGCAGGGGAAGGACTCCCTCCCTGAGGAGGAAGCAGTGGCAGAACCAACACAGGATTAACTCACTGCTAACCCCATTCCCTATCTCCCTGTGCCACTGAGTGTGGGGAGGACGTAGAGAATCAGGAATAAAGTTAATCCCAGGCAGGAGAGGAGGGAGGGGATGTGGTTTTAGAATTTGTTTTACTTCTCATTATCCAGCTCTGATTTTGATTGAGAATTAATTCAACTAATTTACTTAATTTAAGTCTGGTTTGCCTGTGATGGCAACTGGTGAGTGATCTCCCCCATCCTTCTCTCACCCCATCAGCTTTTTTTTTCTATTTTCTCTCCCCTGTCCAATTGAGGGGGCTTTCGTGGGCACCAGGCCTCCAACCACCATTAAATGGTACACAAAATTTCACAGCTAAGTGTCATTAGACTGTGTCTTTAAAAAGTTCCCATAATTCATTTTATTACCCTTAGAGGAATATTAGTGACAACAGAAACATTTAAAAATGCACGGTAACTTTTTATCTCCACTCTTGGTCCTTAGAAAACAATTTTAAAATGAAATGTGTACAGAACTGATAAAGAAAAAACACTCTTGAGGGATTCTGAAATATGGAAACTGCATATTCAGTCACAAACCATGCTGTCAGATTATGGCAGTGAGTTATGTATTTCATAGCAGCTGAATGGATATGGTCAAAATAGTCGTTACTCCAGCCACCATGAATTTTATAGCAACTACATTTGCAGAATTTACCTCTGACTGATGGTAAAACATATTACTAACTAGGAGTAGGAACAAACTGTACCGAAGATACCTGAAATATTTCTTTGGAATACCTTAGGTAAAGATTTTGGTTAAACACATTCCTTGCTTGTATTCATTATGTGTTGAAAGGGGAAATGTGCTGTTTTCATATGGAAGCTAGTTATCAAAGAAATCTGTTCTTTTTCATATACTCTTATAAAACTTGGCACAAAAAGCAAAGGTAAAGGAAAGCAGAAAAAAACCCCAAACTTTGGCCACAGTGCAACCATAGAGCTGCATATATTTAAATAAAAAAGTCCATCAATGAAGCTTAAGGTGATCTAGCCTTCAACAACAAAAGCAAAGACGTCACTACATAAGCTTCATTACAGACTGATTTAAACAGCCCAAGAATCTGGATACTCATCTGGAGGTTCAGTCAAAATCAGACAATGACCTCTGGAGGTCATCTGAACATTCTGCAGCTCAAAACAAAGCTAAATTTGAAGCTGCATCAGATTGCTCAATACCATGACCAAGGGAGCTGCAAGTCTCCAACACTGGAGGTTACCAAGCCCTTCTGGTGGGCAACACCTGGCGCTGCCCGACAAAAAAATTGTATCCCATTACCTAATCAAAATGTCCCTTGTTAAAACATGCATCTGTCCCCCTCCTCCTTCTGCATTCCCCTTAAGGAGGCTTCACCATTTCTACAAACCCCACAGCTCAAGGCCCCTAAAACCACTCATATGCTGCCAAGCTGCAGTGGTAGCCCAGCTGACACTCACAGAGCCAATTCTGTCACCCTGCTGTAACCAACCCTATTGCACCTTTGGCTGAACAGCTCCAGAGCCACACGTTTAACACCAATAAAACGTATCTGAGATGACAGTGTCAGCCTGCAAGTCCAGTCTCTAAAACACACTCATTGCAAAAGTATTTTACCAAAGGGAAAGACAGACTTCTCCACTCCCACCTTCATTTTAACCTAATCACACATACTCACACACAGATTTGTGTTAATTCTAATTAAGTTGCTATTCTTTCAGTTACTCTCATTTATGACTACCCTTTAACACAATGAAATCAGTGGTCAGGTAAAATATTTATGTCTCTGTTTGACTTGATTTTTCATAAGTCAGATTTCTCTTGAGAAGCAATTAAGCATATACCTCAACTGACATTACTTCTTTAAATTCCCCTCACTTCTATCTAGGCCTTCCCCAGAAACGGCCAAAATGTCCGTTTTACTCATAAGAATACTCTGCTTCAAAATCCATTTGGAATAATGGTTTCTTAGGCAATTTCTAGAAAAAATATTTCATTTATAAACTCAAGGTGCTTTGATCATTGTTGAAACAAGAAAAGACTGTTCACCAACTCTATTCCCTGGTTAACCAATGGATAATATAGTTGCACTTATGTCATTGGAAAATTGACTGTAAACACAAGGGGAGTATGAAATAAGAGTAATCACAAGGAGAGAATATAATTCTGGGCAGCATAAAAGTTAAGAAATGAAACAGTCTTCCTTTCACACACCACTTCAGGTTTCTTATGGCTGACAGGGCATTAAAATAATGCAAGACAAAAACAAAAATTCCAGACAATTTTGGATCCTGGGCAGTGCTTTGACTGAAACAATCTTCACAATGTACCAGCGTACCAATAGTTTCACCCCAATCAATGGCAACGCAATTTAAGTGAAAAAGAAAAGGATGAAAAAAGTCACATTAGAATACCAAAACATTTGACACAAATTAAATTTTATGTTGCTATGCAACATTATCCAAAGCATTCTGCTGTTACTAGTGCTGCAATAGCACACTTGAACTTAAAATGTTACATGCAACCTTGAGAAGGACAAAGAAGGGGGAAGTCAGAAACAAAGAGACAAATATGATCATAAATTTTCAATGAAAAATAAAGGGTCATAAAGCAAATGTTCAAATAATATGCTGAATTCGCATTGTCCCTGTGATTTTCAACACATTGCAGTACACACTCCAGCAAAACTCCCATGAAGCTACCCAGCAACCATCTAGGGCCTTGTTTTTAGACCTTGCCTGGGCTCTTTGGGAGCACAAACCGTAGCACAGAACAAAACAGATTGTCCAACCTCTCCTACTCTATTTCTCAACCACGAGATGTGCAGGCCCACCATGCCTGGGAACAGAAGAAAGACTCACCTCAGGAATACTTTGGAAGAATGTTCTGCTTTTAATGTATTACCAAAAAAAAAAAAAAAAAAAACCAAACCAAAACCAGAGAGAATAAATTTTGTTCTATAAAAGCACAAACTCTTCCTCTGTTGGGCCCTTAAAATACATCCTAAATGCCCCAAGATACTGTGGTCAAGCCAAGTCTTTGCATCTCTGCTATCAAGTTCCCATTACACATTCTTCACACATAATCTTTACACAGAATAATAACCCAAAGGCAAATAAACTGAGAAGCTAAGTGCACACGTGCAACATTACAAACACTACAATTTTCTTCATCCTTTTAAAGGCAAAAGCCAAGAGACAGTAAGTCTGACAGAACACTAACATAAGAAAGCCTATGCCTGTACTAAGCTCAGGACTAGAATTTAAGAGAAGGGGGAAATGACATGATGCAATTCTCACCTGTTCCTTGCATTACTTTGTTTCTGTTACAGCAGCATGAAAATTAGATACCATAACTGCTAATTCTTTCAGTTGCAGCACTAAATTCCACCACAGCCAAAATCTGGTATTTGTTTTATATTCTGACAACTCCTCTTGATTTAGTAGGGTTATTAAGACAGGAGGATGAAGCCTCTATCCAACCAAACAATAAATGACTGAAAGTGAGACTGGTGACACCATCATAAAACATTTTCTTAATTGCCTTTCACAAAGTATCTTTGGCAGTAAAACTGCAATACCCCCATTCCCCCAAGAGTCTGGTAGAGTCAAATAATTAACAAAGCTTTTCTGACTGCAATAAATAATACAGTACCAAATAGATATAGATATAGATGTATAGAATAGATATAAATGTAACCCATTTTCATTACAAACAAGCTTCTGCTTGGATAGCTTAGATTGACTGAATCAGGTTGAAATATTAAAAGCCCTTTAATGGAAATTTCAAAGGAGGAAAAGAATAGGGTAGCATGATTACCTCAAGTGGTTGCTTCCATGCTGAGTGGGTCTTAAAGAGTCCCCTTTTGTCTGCATAGGGACATGGGAATATAGCTGAAGGGACTCAGAACTATGGAATATATTTTTCTGTTACTGGAGTATAAACTTGGCAAGATTTAGAAAAGCAATAAAAACTTTAAATTTTACAGGACTTTAACAATCAGAGGCTTATGTCTAATAATATTTAATATATATTAGCTCTTGTCAGTTTATTACATATGTAATTTTGTAGCATCAAACTACTTTTTTTATCCATTTTCACATATGCTGTTTTTCTCTGCTCATTATCTCAAGGATAAAAAAGTGAAATCCCATCTCTTCTCCCCTCCTTCCTTCACGTTGAGTCTAAAGACTAAAACTAACTCTTACCTATATGACCAATTCAAATGCCTGTTATACTATAGCATCAACCTTCTTCTCTGTGTGAAAACAATCTAGATCAGTGACTAGGAATGTAACCCAAATCCTTATATACAGTCTTTCTTGGAGCATCTTCTTAAAGCAAGCTCCTACATTCTGCTATTTGCAGGGCTAGGTTAAGTGTCTCTTTTTCCTCATGATTTGTCCAGCAGATCAGTTTTCAAGTTTCAAGGAGAAATTTTATCAACCTAATACAGGCCTTGTGCTTACAGCAATACTGACTGGGATTTAACAGCCCTCTGGACCCTAAGGTCTCAAACTCACCATCCAGTTACCACATTTAGACAATTAACTCATGTATCACTTGAGGCAGCACAACCCCAGGTGTCTTGCAGTGGAATAAAAGCAACTACAGACCCCAAAGCAGATAGACAAAGTACCACTTTTCAGCTGACACATGCATTACAAACAAAGCTAAATAAAACATAACCTTTGAAGCCCATCCTAACAGGAACTTTTTTCCTAGTTTATCATCATCACCCTGTTCACTCCAGGACTCAGATTAAATCTCTCTTTATCTCTCAGTCAGTTCTCTTCTCAGCTCCCTGACTTCTGGGAGCTCTTCAGGCTCATGAAGACTCTGATTTTTAAGACAAGCATCAATGGCCAGCTTCTTCAGCAAAAGTTATATTTCAGGCCCAGTCTTGCAACATTAAGTTAGAGAAGCCTTGTGCTCCTAGTTTTCCCTTGGAGGTTCTCTGAAGTGTCTCCACCTGAACAAGCAGCTATGAAGTTTTTTAAGTAACCAGTAAATGCAGCAGCCAACGGCACGCTACAACGAGGTTACGGATACTCATTTCCACTGTCAGTCAGAAGAGCACTGGTTTCACAACATTAACCAGGTTATAGGAGAGCAGAATCCCCACACCATCTCAAGATTTGTCCTGCCTCTGCAGCCCACATCTCCATTACTTACTCCTTAAAGCAGGGTCCCCGGGTTGCTGCAGTGCTCACCCCAGCCAACAACGTGCTCGTGCGCTCAAGGTGCTCTGTCATGGCTGGGGCTGCAACAATTCCCTTGGATGAAAAGGCACTGATGAGATTTTATGAGGCAGTGAACTTCACAGGAGACACAGCAAAACGTTTCTGGATATACTGCTATAGCAGTACTCAGTACTGGACTTCAATATTACAAAGTCAGTAAAGAACCAACAAGATAGGATGATTCTCTGAAATCATTTTAGGCTCTTTTCTTGTAGAATTAAAAGTCAGAAAGAGGTAACGAAGGCTATGTTTGCAGATAGATTCATAAGTTATAGTATTTCTACTTGTTTTCTGAAGCCTGAGATGTATTCATTACCTGACATTACTCCCACACAAAGAGATTAAGAGACACTAAGTAGCACATCTGCATGTGTTTACATTCATGATGTCTTGGTAACGTTTCTCAATTAAAATGCACTCTGTAAAATTTAGAATAATACTGCATTCCCTTTTTTTTCTCATTTTATCAGGAAATGCTAGGGAAAGGAGCTTGATGTTCAGCTGGGATTCACATTTTTATGGTGTTCCTTTTGTAGTGTAAGCTCCAATCATTATAAATCCAGTGTGACAATAAAGGTCTAGATGGTCTAGATGTGAAGAGCTGAAGACCTAACCCTTAAATCAGCACTAATTCAGAACTATCAACATCTCAAAACAATCTGAAAGCATCTCATCACAACAATTATTCACACAAATTAGAGATCATACGTGTTTAAGAAAGTTTTTCACCAATTAAAATAATTTTCTAACAGGCCAGGCACGAACAAGCATGAACCCTTTCAATACAGAATGTACTTCCCAAAATTACCATAAACAACTGAAAGGCATAGATCTGGAATACTGCTATTCCAAACATGAGTGAACACTGCCTACACAAGAACCTAATTCAAGTATTTTACTGTTTGTTTATGCAGCCTTTCTTGCACAAAGGGCACAATATCTAAAGTACCAAAAAAGAGCTCCTGCTTTGGAAAGCTCGAATCTGGGAAAGGCCAGTACAGCAACAAAACATGGAAGCAAACAGAGCAGCGCACGTTGTGTAAGGAGGACACAGCAACAACACTGACACAGCTCAGGGCTTTGGTTTCAGGGAGAGAGAAAAATTGGAGAACAGTAACCAGAGAGGTTCTTCCAAGCAAAGACTGACTCATAAAATATTGAAACTGAGAGGAGCAAGGGACAGAGACCACGGAAGGCTTCTCCAGCCACAGACATAGCTGGTGAAGGCTGTGAAAGGTGTATAAGCAACAGGGGAAAAAAAAAGGGTTCTGAATACAGAGACTGAAAACCTGAAATTGGTTGAAGGAAAGGAAAACTACTTAAAGTTAAGATTTAATATGCCAATTAAAAAATTACGGAGACCACAAATTATCTTTTAAGACTCTTGAGCATTTATCCCAGTTACTTAGCTACTGTATGTAGCTAAGATTGCTAAGTTTTCTCGCCTTGGAGAAGAAAAATATATTCCTTTCTCAGATACCACATTATTTACACAGCTTGATAAATATTTGTAATTTAAAAACTATTATTGAAAATCCAACAGTTTCACTTTAAAGAATGACATTTGAAATTTGTGTTTTAGTATCAACAGTCACAGCCTAAGACAAGCTGGAAGCAAAGGCTTTGAGTAGTTATGTACCCTGCCACCTTGGGAACAAGTTTTTTTGCCTAACTGTTAATCCAGTTTCCAGGTTTTCCCCACAGAAAAACATCACTTACTTATTCAGAAGAGTCTTTCCACAGAATACTTGCAGCCATTAATTTCAAACCAGCACCTCCAAAATTTCAAAATAAAGATTCTGCAGATGCTGAGGCAAAGTATGCTGGACAGATGCAAGGAAGGTTCCTAACTCCACACCACCATCACTTCAGAGCTGGTAACACTGCTCCCTCCTTTTAGTCTTTGAATCTTTTACTAGCAATGAGATCGCGTTCGAGGGCCAAAAATTTCACAAGAGTTTAGTCAACCTGTTTTTGAACCTAAAAAACTCTGGCCATAAAGAGCTCAAGGCACTTCCATGCTAGTGCCAGGACCCCCCATACCTTTCCTTGAATAGCCAAAAGCAGTGAGTTTTCAATGCATACTTCTCCACAGCATGAATGAGTGAGATCCTGCTAAAAAACTGTTCATAAACACAATAATTAAACAGTTACATTACATTCTTAGTATTTGCTATGGGCATTTTCACGTGCAGAGTAACACATTTAGAGCCTTAGTTATTCATGTAGCTGGATGAACAAATTAGGCTAAATGAAAGCAAGAGTTGTCGGCACCTCCACCAACGTGCAGGTAACTGCCATGGGCATGCTCTTATCATGTGGTATCTTGCAATAAGCGCTAAGCAACCTGCTCCTTTTCATGAGAGCATGAACATATATTTACCACATAATACCACTGGTAAAAGTGTGCTCACAGGCAAGTAGAGCAGCTGAAGGGCTTTGCGTTGATATTCCCCATCTCAGCCACAATAACATGTCCTTCAAGAAAACACACACATACTCTGACCTGCAAGTCTCAGTGCAAGAGGTTCCTCAGTTTAGAGACTACACTGATACCTGAAATGAAAACTGAAGTGCAGCAGATCAGTGATGAAATCTCTCTAGATTAATTATGAGTTTATCCACCTGACCCAATATCTTACCGCGTTTACAAAGTCAACACAAGATTGAGGTGATGACACTTAGTCAGATGCATGAGTATTCCATTTAGGCTTCCATCATATGTATGGAAGCTTTTCAGCCCTTACATTTAAAATAACCTAGGTAGATGAAGAGTGTTTTTATGGAACGTACTTGATACAGTGACTTGAACTGTTAATGGAAATTACTACAGTTTATTAAAAGCTGTGCAGTATCTAAAGCAAAATGCTAATCTTCTGCCCTAAAAACATCTTGATTTATGTATATATACAGAAGAAAAAAACATATTTGAGGAAGCAGTGACAACAACTAGGCCAGAATAAGTTACACAAGAAGCAAGTTGTTTCTTTATTTCCTTTCTTCAGAAGTGTACAAGAGCTCTTTTTTGGGGAAAGAAAGTATTATATATATTGATATAGTGTAACATACTGCTACAACATGGCATTTCAGAGTCTTAACATTTTGTTTCTGTAGTATATTGCCAGAATCTTCATTTTTTATTTTACTACGTAATAAAAATGCATCAGAAGACAAATGTGTTAAGAGATGCTTTCATGAATAAATACATCAGGTATTAGTATTACTCGCCCTCATTAATGCAAACCAAAAAGCATTTCTTGGCAGGATATTAGCAGGTGATGCTTAAATATTTTAGATGAGCCAGCTTAAGACAAGATGTGAGAGTCTGTTAACTACTTTTGAAGATTAGGCTCTTTCCAAATGACACATACAGCACAAAACAAAGGAATCATTAAGTCACCTCAGAAAAATTTAACCTAACACATTAGCATTTAAATAAAGCCTTGTTAATGGCTCTGGAGTTATTTGCAGCAGTTTTACAATAGTTTTGTAGCAAGCATCAAGACCCCTCTTACACGCTGAAGTTGCTGTGCTGTATTTAATACAATGTGGAATGGCTGATTAATTATTAACTTGGAATGCCTGCAGACAGTTTACAGAACCAACTAGTAAAAGCTTTTTCAATCAGTTGTGAATCAAGGCTGATTCTAGACTGAAGTCTGTGGTTGAAGATTTTCAACTTTCATGCAAGCTAGTTAGTTATGATAACTAACTCCAAAAACCCTCTAGTCACTAACACATGTACTTCTAATAATATAAATATCACAAACACTTCCGGAAAGTTTGATTTATTTTTTTTTTTTTAAGTGTACTGACAAAAAAGTTATTTGCTGCTTAAAAAAAGTTTGCCAAACCCAAAATGGATAAACCCCCTTCTATTTTGTAAACTATTTTTCCATTATCTCCAAATGCTTTAGAAGAATTACATAAAAACTAAGACACATCAGAACTATTGTAGCAATTTAAACCTACACGACCATATTCACACATAAAGCTACTAATGGAAGCTA
>WEZZ01034390.1:326-14088 GCA_013400585.1 Chloropsis cyanopogon
AAAAGTTTAAAAAATAAAAAAAGCAGTAGAGGCATAATTATGAGAAAGTCTGAAACAGAATGTAACAAGGCCTCATGTTAGTTATAGTGGTGCAAGTTTAGGCTCAAGAGTTAGGGAGCAGTCTTAGCTGTAACAGTTGTAAGATAACTTTGAGTTTTAAATTGTGACTTCTGCCCCAACTGTGCACTAGTGTTTGAACTCCCTTAAAAGCACACAAGTACAATCTGTGACGGTCTATTCTTTCTTTTGTGTGGGGAAATATTGCTGTGCATAACAGGCATGTTTGAAAGCCTGTGGGGGTGTAGATTTCTCATAGATTTTGGGTCGTATGTTCTATGTGTGCATTTTCTTTTAGCAAACAGATAACTGCAGCTCTGCAGGGGAGGAAGCAACGTAGGTGTCTTTTTAAGCACAGAGTGGAACCTGTAGGTCGGTGTTGTGGTACAGCCAGTCAGCTGGAATTACTAGATGTTGATTTTTGTCTCCAGTTTTGGAATCCAGCACGATGGAAAGGAGAACGACTGTGAGCCGGCTGGAAAGCGCCCGTATATTATGTCCCGACAGTTGCAGTACGATCCCACTCCACTCACCTGGTCACAGTGCAGCAAGGAGTACATCACACGGTTCCTAGAGTGAGTGGTCGGGTTGTAGCATTTGCCTTGAATGGAGCACAACTGTGCTGCAGTTTGAAGTACATCTTGTATTATTGTACTGATTACGGTAGGGGGTTTTAGTGTGCTTGAGTTAATTTCCATGGGGGACATACCACTGTCCTGCTGCCTACATATTTGGGAAAAGCTCTGTATGGTCTTGTAGGCTGTGAACTCTTGTAGAAGTGAACTCAAGTCTTGTCGTATTGGCTCGGGTTTGGTGCAGTCTGCAGCTTTTTGCAGTTACCAGGAAGAAAGAAGCCTTTCCATCAAGGGCACTGACAGAGCTTCACAGACTTTGCCTTTGGCCACAGTGCCATGTGTTTGGCTTCAATGACTTGTTCAAATCTGTTCCATTCTTTTTAAGACCAGCAATGTGGTGTAACTTTAACCAGAGACTATGGGGTTCTCTGAAGCCACTCTGCAGACCATACTGAGCTCATCATATTTCCTCTTTGACAAGCTGTATTTTGCCATTTTAAAACCATCTCTTGCTAGAGAGAGTGACTACTTTGTTTGCAGCATTTCAGCATAACTTGGTTGGAATCTGGAAGTATTATTTACATAGGCCATAATCAAAACTACCCCTAAGAAATATATACTAAAAGTCTGTGTAGAAGTGTCAAAAATCTGTGGTGTTAGGGAGTTTTTAATATGGAATTTTTGTCTTTTAGTCGTGGGTGGGGATTCTGTCTGGATGACATCCCCCAAAAAGAAGTTCTAAAGTCCCCCATCATTGCTCCTGGAGTGATTTATGATGTACACCACCAATGCCAGCTTCAGTATGGTTCCAATGCTACATTCTGTGAAGATGTGGATGTAAGTGCTGAATGTTTTTCTTCCTTCTCCTAGTAAGAATTCAAAATTCTTGAGCAGCATGGAAGTGTATTCAGTGCACCTCATGTACAAATGCAGCATGTTTAGAGTCTCAAATGCTAGATGTGCAGTGCAGGCATTGCCTAACACACTTAATTCTGCGTATTCTGGAAGTGAGTTGTTACACCGTTTGCCTTGTATTTCACAAAATCTTTGCTGGATCTCAACCATATCTATGGTTAAGTGCCTGTACTTCTGCAGTGGAGTCATTTTGGTTTTAAACTTGTAATGCTAATTCTTAGGTAAATTATTAATGCAACTTAAGTCCAATTTTAAAATATTCTTCAACCTTGTGGCTTTCAATTGATCAAATCATTCAGGGAACAAATCTTGAGTTTGAGGAAGAGTTTTCTGAAGAAATTAGGGTTGTGTTCTCTTCCCATACATCCTGATTTTTCACACTCTTTATGATCTAACAGACAAAAGAATATTTCAGTCCCTGTGGAAAATATTTATTTTGGAAAACCAATATTCTTGCATGGAATGTTAGATATTCATGCAGAAGTGTATCATTCATAGGGTACCCTGAGGTCTGTCTCACAGCATGGCAAAACAGTATTGTGAGGAGATGTAAGGTAGCAGTGTAGCCACAGCAACCCTCACAAGACCTTGGAGCCCTGCAGAGTAACAGGTTGCGTTAGTTAAAGTACAGTGGTATGGTATTTTACCACTCGAACAGTGATACCTAGAATGTTGACAGCTCTTCAGGTCTGTACAGCATTTTTATACATAGAACAGCTCAGAAACAGTGTTTTCAAGTGTTAGCCTAGCTAAGCGATCACTCATTTTCCTGAGTTTTGAGCAGCAATGTTCAGTGAATAGTGGAGACAGCACCCACCCTGCTGGCCCTGTCAAACACTGATGTGTTTTGGTTATTGGCAGTGCTGGTATGAGCACAGCTGTGGACTGGGCACTGCTGATGTTGACTCTTTACTCCATTCAGATAATGATGTGTATCTCCGCCTACCCTTCTCTCAGAGAAATTATTTCTGATTAATCTTTTCAACCTTAACAGATAACATGATTACCAGTGTTGAACTACAACCGCTGAATCTGAAGAAGGTATTGAAAGACTGCTTTCATTACCTGCTGTTACAGTTTCCTTAGTTACTGTAATTTGTTTGTTGGTACAGATAGAAAATTAGGATGTGATTTTGCCGTGTTGGTTCAGTCTGTCTCTCCTTGAATTTGAACCTAATAGGCCTTTACATTCACATCTCCTGATTAACCAATTTTACAGCTAGACATATGTCAGAAAATTAATTGGTATTGTCTCGTTTTGCATTTTACTGAAAGGCCTGTATTTTGCTGGTAGTTGCACTGGCAGGAGATGGAATTGTGAACAGTAGAGTCAACCTGGAATGTTGAATTGTCTGTCTTTTTGTCATTTTGTCTAAGAGGTCTGGATCTTTTTTGCCTTTCCTCTATTTACTTAGCCTTGCTCACTGACAAGCTGCTTCTGTTTTGTACATTTTAATGTCTGACTGAAGTTGATCCATAGATCCTTTTTGAGAGAACAATCTGCATTTAGCTGAAGATGCCCTGGGGTTCAGTGATTACACTTAGCAAAAACTGATATTTGTAATTCAGATTAATGGTTTCCATTAAGCACTTAGGCAGCAAAGTGTCCTGTGAAATATATAAATATTGTCCCTCTAATACGGTAAAGAAAAGCAAAAGATGCATTAGATGGAAGAATTTTCCAAGCCATAGCTAGACCCATAGCTTCCTATAGAACAGCCTGTCAGAGATCAGAACAGTCATCTTATTGCCTGTTTCTCCAAAACTTCCACTGGCTTCAGTAAAACTGAGGTTCTTTTTGATTCAACTTTCTTCAAGGCACAAACCCTATTCTCATAGATTGGGTGAAAAGTGTATATCATTCTGCTGATGAAAAGAAAACCCACTTGCTTTGCAGTGAGTCCATAAAAGAGTCATGAATTTCTGCATGTTACCTCCAAAGGCATGCAGTACATAGTGCATCCTCTCATATTGTTGTTTCTCATATTGTAGTGCATCTCCTCTGATGTTGTTTCAGTATTCTTAGAGATGGAAAACAGTCCTGGGACATGGAGATCAATATGGAAAAATCCTTGCAAAGCTAAAGAATTCCCTTTGTGAGTTCTTGACTTTGAAATCAACTAATAATACAAGTAACTGCCAATGAAAAGCTGTGTTCATTTTCTATGCCAGTTTCTCTGGTATTGTCTGAGGCATGGTGCAAGAGTACACTTTATACACTAAAAACACAAAATACATATCTTGTACAAGAGTTAAAATAAAGGGTGATTTTCATAACGAGAGAAAATTAATCAGCCAGAACACTTGGGTAGCTCTGCCTTAAGAACCTGGCAATGATGGCTTCACAAGGCCTTGAACTATAAACAGAGAACTGCAAAACAAAGTTTGCCTTGTGTACATTGCCCGAAACTAGTGAACCAAGATGCAGCAACCCAGATGCTGTATTCCAGCTGGAGGGTTGGAGTGCTTCAAGATGTTCCATGCCATCAGCTTTTTTCTGTTGCTCTTGTTGACAAACCAAGGTAAACACACAATGGGCAAAGTAAATGAAAGCAAAATCTCTCAAAGCTTATGCCCAAACCTAGGCATTTTAAACAGAAGCAGGTCAGAAATGGGCGGACTAACTCTGCATTTCTCACTTGGATGAATATTGCTGCTAGCTTGTTGGGGCTATATTTTTGGAAGTGCGCAGTTTATATGTTGTCTTCCAAATCTGGTATGTGGCTTGCTCTCAGAATCCCAGTGGGAGCTGTTGGTGAGATCCTTCTTATCAACTCTTTTCTTTGATGATGCTTGGAGCTGTCCCTTCTTCACAGGTTGATGCTGCCAGCTCGGTTCCCTTTTCCAGGACTGGACTATGGCATCCAAACAGCCTGAGTCAAGACCTGGGCTTTTGCTTCTGCTGTTCCTGTTGGCAGTGTGCAGTCCCTCTGAGAGCCCTGCTTTCTCCACTTTGGCAGTGGTGTTTCATGTAAAGCCCTGATCAGTCAGGAGTTCCCAAGCACACAGGGCTCCTGGGTGCCAAACAAAGAAAAGCTGGTGTCCATGTGAGCTGAAGAGGGAGAGATGGCCCTTCAATTCTGTCCTCCCTTTCTAGAGAATAGTTCTGACTGAGTGAAGTGGGTCTTGTAAAAGGTAGCTGGAATGTTTCTTGCCCTGTGTTCTTTGTTGCCTCTCTTGAGTTTCTGTCTGTTCTGTGGAGTTGAGCCACTGCGCATGGAGCAGCAGCTGGAATGCTGTGTTTTATTGACAACCTACTGCATTAAACTGGCACCAGTTTCTGAGTTACTTAAAATGCAAACATTCACTAACCAGAGCCTTTACTCTTCCCAGCCCACTATGCTTTTTTCTCTGCCAACTAGCTGACGGCTTTTTCTTTTCATTTCCTTGCCATCTGCCAAGCTGATGTTTTAAGAAGCCTAATCACTTTTTCCTCATCTAGTTTTGGGACCTCCATTAATATTGTTGGAGACATGATGTTGTTTGTATTTGCCTGCCTGGCTTCTGTAACCTCCTTTGATTTCACTGTATGTTTGCAGGCAGACAGCAATGCAGAATTGAAGATTGTATTGGTTAGCACTCTTCAAATGAAAATTGTTCAATTTTCTGTTCACCTTATCTGCAAACAGTAGTGACCAAAGTTTGTAAAGCCATTTTTCTTTTGTTTATCTAGGAGCTGAGCAGCCAATTAGGAGAATATTTGAAGTCACATAGTACAGGGAATTCACTTGATAGTATTTACCATTTTTTTATTTTTCAAATAATCCCTTTTTGAACAGTAATAATGAGTACCTGACTTTGGACCCTTGGTAGTTCTTGTCTTGTGAAAAACCCCGATCCCACTGGAAATTCAACCCTTACAAGGCTTTTTAAGTGTCTGTACAAAACTGTGGGAGACTTTTGAAAATCTTGGCCATAGGAGTTCCGCCCTGCCTCAGACTGCTGCAGTTTTCTTTCTTTTTCAGAACCTTTGCCAGACCCTCTGGTGCTCGGTGAAAGGCTCCTGCCGCTCCAAACTGGATGCAGCTGCAGATGGCACTTGGTGTGGAGAAAACAAGGTGACTGTGAGCCACACTGTTTGCAAGCTGTGCTGCCTGCCAAAGTGCAGAGAGGAGCCATGAGTAGCTCTGCCGTTGTTGAGTGTGAAGGAGGGTCATCTTGTCACATCTCCATTTATGTTTCTGCTTAAGTGTTCAAACCCTCATGAGCTGAAATAACAAATAATTTGCAGAAATGTTTCCCTGTGATAATGATCTGAAGCTCTTTGTGCTTTCTCTTCTCTCCTCAGTGGTGCTTCTCGGGTGAGTGCATTACTGTAGGGAAGACTCCTGAAGCAATCCACGGCGAGTGGGGTGTTTGGTCTTCCTGGTCCCATTGCACAAGGACATGTGGGGCAGGAGTTCAAAGTGCAGAGAGGCCATGTGATAATCCAGAGTAAGCTGAGTGCACTATCTTTCCCTACCTTTTGTTTAAGGTTTTTGAGGTTCTTAGGACATTGGAAACTCTCTTGTATGAAACTGTTATCAGCAGGTGCCACATCAACATGTCACAGATACTGACACCTCTCTTCCCAGTTAAGCCTACCTGTGTAAAATTCAGCTGGATCATCTTTTACAGCACTCATCTTCCTTATTTCTTACCCTCCATGGAGCTTATTTCAGTGCAAAAGGAAAAAAAACCCCATACTTAACATTTAGGCTTTGCAGAAATAGTGTAAATATTGCTTATTAATACTTCAGTGAGTAAATAAATGTCCTCAAACACGAGGTGAGAACAGTTTCTAGCAATCTGATCCTGAGGACTCACCTTTCATGTTTTCTTCTAGTCATCAGCTTTGTTTAAGCTTCAGACACATGAGTTGTCAGGTACAGAACGTGAAAGGCAGAATTCCCCACTACATGTCTGAGTTCATGAAGACTCCACATCTCATTTTCACTAATCATTAATGGCAGGAATCATTTGTCTTTTCAGAGAGAACTGTCGAATGCACTGCAAAGTATGGGATTTAATGCAGTCCGTTTGATAGGTTAATTTGTTGTGAGCTCAGACAGATAGTGCCAAGCACTTTTTTGGGATATAGGAGTAGTTTAGATTTCTAGACTACTTCATACTGACATGTTTAAGCACTCAAGCATGTGATGTGAACAGTATCTCTACCCTGTCAAGGATTCAAAGTCACCTTCTTATGCTAATGGGGCCTGAAATATGTGGTTGGTTTAAAACTATTTTTTTTTACCCACGGTCTCATGTCCCAGTCTCAATGTTCCTTTTCTAGACCCCAGTTTGGAGGAGACTACTGCACTGGAGAAAGGAAACGCTACCGCATGTGTAACATCAGCCCCTGTCACAAAGACCTGCCAACCTTCCGTCAGATGCAGTGCAGTGAATTTGATACAGTTCCCTACCAGAACGAATTCTACCACTGGGTTCCCGTTTATAACACAGGTATAAAACTACCAATTTTTATCTTGTATAAAAAGTCAAAGTTACCCATCTATGAGAAACATCTATGAGGGCGAGAAATCACTGATTTGCGAGTTTTTTAACGCATTAGAGAGAAAAATCTGGTGTGCTCCCATATGCTGGTGTCTTTTGCGTGAACCAAAAGGCAGTGTTTCTTCTCTACATGTGAGTGTTTTTTCAGAGCTCTGGTGATAATGGCTGTGATTGTAACTAGTTCAGTTCCTGGAAAGATATTGCACTAAGAAAAGCTGTTGAAGTAATGTCTGTACTTTTTGTTTAGAATAGATCTAAAGCATCTTTTCTAGTGTCAACCATAGAACAAGATGTCTCTACATCTTGTACTACTACACACCAGTAGTGTGGTGTAGAGCTGCATCTTTGGGCCTGCAGACATCACTGCACCCAGCAACTAGGGCTCTTCCAGTGTACAAATATGATTTTACTGCTTCCAAACTCAGATCTGAATGGTGGCTGTACTTGACTTCACAGTGAAGCAGTAATATCTGAACTGGTTCAGTATCATGCTGCCCTGTATTGTAGAGGCAGAGTCAATAACTTGCTTTGGAACAGCTAGTTATTAAATACAAGGGCAATCATTATTAGTATGCAGTTTGATTCTTGGTTTGTGCATAAATGTAAGGGTAGATTATCCAGTAGAATCGCAAAATTGTTAGGGCCAAGGCAGGGTCACCTGGAGCAGGTGGCACAGGAACACATCCAGGTGGGTTTGAATGTCTCCAGAGAGGGAAACTCCACCAACTCCTTGGGCAGCTGTTCCAGTGGTCTCCCACCCTCTATGTAAAAAAGTCCTTCCATATGTTGAGGTAGCATTTCCTGTGTTTTAGTTTATGGCCATTGCTCCTTGTCCTGTCACTGGCTACCACTGAAAGGCGTCTGGCACCATCCCCTTGGCACTGACTTTGAGATATTTATATGCATTGGTGAGACCCATTCTCAGTCTGCTCTTCTCCAGACTGAACAGGCCCAGCCCCCAGAGTTTGTCTTCATAACAGAAATGCTCCTTTAATCATTTTTGTGGCCTCTGCTGGACCCTCTCCACTAGCTCCTTGCTTTTCTTGTACTGAGGAATCCAGAACTGCCAAACTTCCCGATGCACCCCAGGGCTCTGTTGGCCCTCCTGGCTGCCAGGGAACACTGCCAGCTCATGGGCAACCTGTCACCCACCAAAACTCCCAGCTCCTTCTCAGCAGAGCTGCTCTCCAGCAGATTGGGTCCCAGCCTGTGCTGGTGCTTGGAGTTATTCCTCCCCCGCAGGGGAATAATAGGAATAACAGAAATAACACTTGCCCTTTTTGAACCCCATTAAGTTTCTCCCTGGCCATCTCTCCCCCCCCATCAAGGTCCCATTGAATGGCAGCACAGCCTTCAGGTGGATCAGCCACTCCCCACAGCTCCATAGCAGCAGCAAACTTACTAGCAATGTCTTATTTTAATGAACAAATAAGACAGACAGGATTGGGAAGATCAGGATTAAACTTCCAGTTTCATTTGCCAGTAGTATTTTTCAGCATGCTAATTGTTTTTTTTTCAGTTATTGGCAGTTCTGAATTGGTTTCCTAAATTTCAGCTACTGTTTCCACTTCACGTAACAAATACACTGTTGAAGATGAACCTGGAGCAGGCAGACTTCCAGTAAAATTTCTGATGAAAGAAAATATGGTTGATAGAGATTTTTTTTTGGAAGAAATCCCAGTAAAGACATGACAAATGCTAACAGTTTAGGGCAAAACCAAACTGAAAAATCATTTTCTGCAGTCGCCTGTCATTGAAATTAAGATTCCAGACCTCTGTAATTCAGGGTGTACTACTGCAGGTTACAGCATTCATTCTGTTCATGTCCTCTCTGTGACACTGCAACAGAACGGGTAGTTCTGCATGTGCATTTGTCTATTTTTAAAGGACATTGAGAATCATGAGTCAAATGCTTACTGCACACTGGAAGACAGGGCTGCGCTCTGTCCATGCTGTATTTCAGATAGAACTGTTCAGAACTGTACAGACAAACCAGCTCTATTTAAAACGCTGTGCTGCTAAGCCTGATATGTTTCATCTGGAAAAGATGCAAAATCCTTTTGCAAAATCCTTCAAATATCAAGGAGATTTTTTTTTCTGTGGCTTGAAAACTTCTTGACTGTTTTCACCCGTTTTCTTAGCAGCCAGAATTTCAGCATAGATTTCAATGTCTTCCCCATGACCTTGGAGGCCCTTAATGTTTTCACATTCTTACATTCCACTAACAACATTTAAAGTGTTTTCTTGCTGCTAAACTCTTAACTTAAAGTAAAATTGCCTTCCTCAGATAGACAGGCTCGCCTGGTAACACTCAAATAAGCAGGGATCTGGCCAAATCCTGTGCTGATTCTTCACCTGACATCATTGTATGACGGAGGGTAGGTGGCTCTCATTGGCACACTGCTTCCAGTTTTGTCCAGCCAGCATTACCTGAAATACATCTGAGAGTTTTCCTCCCATCTCAGTTTCAAATATTCTTTTACCTTCTATCAGTGGCTAAAGATGTCCTGGGCAAAATAACTGCAAATAAGGTTGTGAAACAGTGCTGTCTCAGAGAGACACAGCAGTTTGAGCCTTCCTTGCATGTGAGTGTCCAAACAAACCAAGACTTTCAACAAAAACAGACCAACAGCCTTTTTAAACACCCTACAAAAATGAGTGGTGGTCTCTGGAGACTTACGCACAATGTCCTCCATATGTACACCAGCCTTTGTCAGTTCCCTTACTCTCTTAACTTGGGCAGTCCAATTTCAAGGATTTTCCACAGCATTCTGTTATTATGTTGTCTTGCTGCCAAGAAGGCTTTGGCATTTGTACTGGGTTAATCCTGCCTGGACACCAGGCATCCACCAAAGCCACCCTGTTGCTCCCTTCCTCAGCTGGATAGGGGAGAGAGAATGTAACAAAAGGCTTGTGAGTCAGGATAAGGGCAGGGAGAGATCACGGGCTGATCAGCATTGTGGGCAAGACAGACTGGACTTGGGAATATGCTTTTAATTTATTAGAAACTAAATCAGAGTAGAACAGTCATGGGAGACAGAATTTCTTGAACCTCTCCAACATAAGTCCTTCCCTGCAGTTCTTCCTGAACTGCTCCAGCATGGATCTTTTCCACAGGCTGCAGTCCTTCAGGGACAGGCTGTTCCAGCATGGATTCCTGGTCCATGGGTCCTGCCAGGAGCGTGCTCCAGCACGGGCTTCCCACAGGGTCACTGCCTCCTCTGATGGCATCTCCTTGCTCCACTGTGGGCTCCTCCAGGGGCTGCAGGTGGATCTCTGCTCCCCCCTGGGCCTCCCGGGGCTGCAGGGGCACAGCTGCCTCACCATGGGCTGCGCCTCAGGCTGCAGGGGAATCTCTGCTCTGGCTCCTGGAGCAACTCCCGCCCCTCCTCCTTCACTGGCCCTGTGTCTGCAGAGCTGTTCCTCTCTAGTATTTGTATCCTCTCTTCCAGCTGCAGTTGTGCAGATTTTTTTCCTTTTCTTAAATGCATTATCCCAGAAGTGCTGCCACTGTCACTGGTCTTTACTTATCCTTCTTGGATCTGTGTGATCTGGGCCCTGTCAGTCATGGGGGAAGCTTCTAGCAGCTTCTCACAGAGCTACTGTGACAACTACAGCTGGTTTGAGGCTTCACAGATAAAACTGGCTACAACAGAAACTAATTTGGCTAGCTTAAGAGTAGAAGTAAAGTCCCTAGGTAAGACAGTGATAAATTGGTTTAGAACTCAAACAGGGGACCCCTGCCAATCCCATTCAATCCTGAATGCAGACATATCAATGGATAGTGAGCTGGGTAGTGTTGAAACCTCAACCAGATGGTTGTTCAAGCATGGGAATTTTGAACCCCCTATAAAAGGGGGTGTGCATCGATAAACTTTGTCTGTTGTCACATGACTTTCAGTGTGTTCAGTCGTGTCCCTGTCTCCAAAAACGTGACCAAACATATTAAGTGGTGACCTCTGATGTGACACAACAGCTTCTGCTACCCCCTAGCCCCCTGCTACCAAAGCCTGACCATGCAAACCCAACACAGCTCTTGTTTTAGTATCAGGCATTTTGGATCCTCTCATGTTGCACTTGGGATATAAAGGGGAAGGAAAACATAATTAAGCTTTCCCAAGCCCTGAGTGCACATACAGTTTTTATGTGGAAGTCTTTAGCTGAGTAAATGGATTCCTGAGCCAGACATTCTGTGACATTTTAGACATTCTCTGTTCTTCATCTCACTCGAAAAAACAGTAGATTATCTGGATGGTCACAATTCTCTCTCCTGTCTTTAATTTCATAACTTGTGTAAGGCAGCTATAGCAAATGTCACATACCTAAAGAATGTTTTCTGTTGTGTAAATTGTAACTTCACAAGAGAACAAAAACATTTTTAATAGCTTATGATTTAATAAAACAACCAGCTTTAACAAGCAGTGTCAGAGAAAAGCAGTAAGTCACATCTTGCTGTTTCCTAGCCTGTTGTTTGAGGTTTCAATTGAGAATTTTCTGGTTCAAATGACTTTTTGCCAGTTGGGGAACTTGCATTCCTGTTGTGGAATTGCGCTGGACCTCAGAAACCTATGTGCTCAAGCTGGAGCATCAGAGTACTCCTGGGAATCTTAAAATGGTGGAGACCTCCAAGTTCAAGGGTGATAAACTATCCAGCAGCCTAAGCAGGATATTTTCTGAATTTTTCTCATGACCCAGGCCCCTATTTTGACACTTTGGTCAGACTTCAGTACATATCCACTTCTCTTTCCATCAGACTGACCCCATGTTTATTTATTTCATACCATTTGACAAATTCCATTTATATGAGACTGATAGCTTCTCAGGGCTTAACTTCCATCTATAAGTCCTACATTAAATCATATAATTACCTTTATATTCTATGTCAGTGCCAGGATCATTTAGCATATGGTCAGATGGGGGTTGTGTTAAAAATGTTTTAGATTTCATATTTCTTCCAAAATATCTCTGTGTATCAAATAAGATATGTTCTGATACAGTCACAGGGGCTGAGCTAACAGGATGAAATGTCCCTGTTTCAAAATCAAACTTCGTTTTGGAGCTCCAGGCTTCGTTAAAGTGATAAGTAGCTTCACCTCAGCTTTTTTTCCCATTTTGTCTATTTGGTAATTGTCTTTTCTAATTTTCTTTGTTTGGAATTTCTTCAGCTAATTCTGAGTTCTCACAGAGATGGGGGTTGAAGAGAAGAGGCTCACCTCTTTTCTTCCTTGTGAAGTTGGGAAAGATACTGAAGCCTTATCTCCTTCTAACAGACACGTTAATCACATCCTTCTTAGTCAGGTTAAGCTGGATCCTCCTGCATGTGAACTCATGGGAATCAGCTGTAAGGCAAACAAATTCAAATTGGGAAGGAAATATGTTCCTTTCTACTTATCTTCATTTGTGCTGTTTACACTTGGCAAATCTGAATGTTTTAATAATATACAGAGGGGGAAAATATCACATGCCCAAATTTCAGGATTTTTACTCAGCTTTGCTAATTTGCTTCTGCAGTCTCATTCTGATTGCAGATAAGTCACTGGGTCCTTTAGGGACCTCTGTGACTTGGGATTCCATTACATCTGTGTTTCTATTATATATTAGGGAATTGATCATGTCTCTGGTCAAATCAGCAGCAGGTGTAAGATGTGGACACCACATAAAAAAACAGGTTGTAATTTTTCTGGGGTGCTGAGTGTTGGTGGCACTTCAGCTAAGATCTTAGCTGGTGAGGCACTGGCAGAAGGATGCAGCCAGACTGCAGAATGTTTACAGGAGAGCAACATGGAAGTCAGAAAGTCACTGANGGCTAGTAGAGATAGGACAGAGGGAATGGCTTTAAACTGATAGAGGTGCCCCATCCCAGGAAGTTTTCAAGACCAGGTTGGACATGGCTTTGGGCACCATGGTCTAATGGGAGATGTCGCTGCCCATGGCAGGGGGGTTGGATGATCCTTAAGATTTCTTCCAGTCCAAAACAGTCTATGATTCTGTGATTTGAAAAACACAGACTGAGAAAAGCAAGTTTTGCTCTAGAAAGGAAAACAAGGAGTGAGTTAAATGACAGCTACTCAGTGGAACATTTAGGGGTGTTCAGCGTGCCTACCCCTGAGCTGGTAGAGATACATGGTCATTACTGAGTGCTCACAGATTGGATCTAGTATTTCATGCATATGCTAGATTGCAGGAATTTATGTATATTTTGGCCTAAAAGTTACAAAGATTACAGACTTTTTGTTAAAATCTCATCACGATTTTGTCAAATTTGCTGAAATAACTGAAACTGACCCAGCTGCTTTAATGAGCTTCTTCTGAACAATCCAAGTGCTCCTGTTCATCTGAGTTTACTCTTTTTAGATTTGTGGGTCTGAAATAAGAAAAATGGCTGAAGTCAATTCAAGTCTTCCACCATTTCAGGAAACTTTTTTTTTTCCTCTGGTGTGTGAGTTTGTTATCTGTTCTGTGTTTAAAATATTAGGTATCTGTTCAGTGTAAAAAAATACAAAAATATTATTTTGGAGGTCATTAGCTGATTCTGATGTTGTTTATTTACAATCCTAGAAAAACAGAGCCAAGGTCCCTGAGCTCAACAATAATAAATAATAATTATAGGTAGATAAATACATAATTTTAGATAGTGAATGCCAAATACAGTGCTCGTATAATTTCCTCAGTGGTGGTCTAACCAGCAGATGCAGATGAAAAAATGAAACAAATATCAG
>WEZZ01034391.1:0-19729 GCA_013400585.1 Chloropsis cyanopogon
AAAATCCTACTAATTTTGAAACAAGCCCAACCAGGGCGATTTCCTACAGTGCGTGTGTATTTATATATGTAGTTGCCTGCTACAAGCAGAGTGTCTGATGCTCCTGTCAATAACCACAGCAAAACTTCAGTCCAAAATTTTTTCAGCCTTTGCTGAAATCCTTCTCACAGCCATTCAGCTTCATTCATAGAGGGATCTTTATCTTTGGTCATGGTCCTATAAGATTCTCTGTCAAGGCTCCCCACCCCAGACCCTTGCATTTTTGTTAGAGAAAGTC
Source organism: Chloropsis cyanopogon (assembly GCA_013400585.1). NCBI lineage: Eukaryota > Metazoa > Chordata > Aves > Passeriformes > Irenidae > Chloropsis > Chloropsis cyanopogon. The sequence continues at coordinate 278 of WEZZ01034391.1, forward strand.
TTGCTATTGCCAGGGCCATGAATATCTGACTGGGATTTGGATCACCTGTCCTCCTCACAATCTTCAAATCTTCTTTCTATTCACTAGACATACCAAATTCAAGAGTTCATTAAATCCTTTTCCTATCTTTTCCTGCTCTTCTTCCTCGGTGTCTGACCAGTTTCCACAGCAGAACCTATCCCTCCTTTCATCCAAATGAACTGCTTCTCCAGGCTTTCCATCAGCTTTCCCAAAGCACCAGTCCTTCTCAGTAAAAGGCCGTCTCTAACTTGCTCATTTGTGCATTGGACAGAGCAAGGGCAGAGCTTGCAGTTAAGAATGGCATGAGACATGCAGTGTCCAGAAAGAGCAGAGACAGCACCAAGTGCACTCTGTGAAAGTGGAGAAAGGGAGCAAGGATGTTCAGCAAAGGGCAATCAAAGTTTGAGGAGCACAACCAAGTCAACACAGTTTATGTGAAGGGAAGTAAAGAGTTAAGTTTCCAGTTTCACCCTGGGTGTCTGGGTGAAAATCAGTTTGCTTTATGATTAAGAATGTTCTTTTCAGGTGTCTGTGAGAGGAATGTGAAATTCAGCAATAGAAAGATGAATCAGAGTCTGTTGCGGTTAGTTTGTAAATTCCCAGTGTATAGCGTAAGATAACAACACTCCGAGCCCTGAATTCCTCCACTTTGAGGAAGCCCAACAACAGCACCAAGGCAAGCTATTTCTGCATATATGGCTGTACATGCCTTGAAACCATGGAGAAAACTCCCTGTAAAGAGGGACCTGAAAGGCTGTGTGAGAGAGCAAGAGGGTCACAGAGAAATTATTATGCAGTACGGTAACTATGGAAGTGCCTTCTTGTGGGTTGCGTGGTACGTGACAGTGGATTTTTGTGGGAGACAGTTCTTGTGAATAAAAAGCATGAAGGGTATCTACAAGAAGGATGTGAAGTGTATAAAAATTATTCCTGTGAGATCAGTAACTCGGTTCAAAAATATTGGGCATATGTCCCCATAATGTATATATGAAATTCTAAGACTCACGCTAACATAGTATTTCTATTAATGCTGTGTTAATTAGTGCGACAGATGACAGAGTACATTTTAGTAGGTTTAAAATCTTGTCACTAATTTAGGTATTAGTGAACACAATACCTAGAGACTTGTAAAATACAGATGATTTCCCTCAAAATAACTTGAGATGCACAGACACTCTAGGGAAAATAACATTAAAGAAACAGTGCATTAAAGACATTTTAAGAGGGTAGTACAACAAATGGGATTATGAAATACGGGAAAGCTACCTAAGATTAATGACCACTGACTGTTTTCCTCTCGTGTTAATCTAAAAACTGTGAAATTTTATCCTTTCTGTTGTGCCCTGAAGCACTAAGTTTTGCAGTGATAACAAGAAACCCTGACGTAAAAGTTCAATAAAATTTAAACTTTCTATATTCTTGAATCTCTTTGACCTCAAATTTTGCTATTGATTCTGCCTTACAGTCTCCTCATTTTCAGTGACCAATTCCCCCAGGCAAAGGAAGAAGACTTTGTGGTTGGGAGTTGGTGATAGGTTGAGAAGAAATATTTTGGTAGCTAAAGTGGGAACTAGAGGTCACTTAGATACTGTGTTCTGTCTCTAGAACCCAGGCTGCAAGTTCCTTGTACATTTTAACCTGAAAATTATTAGCAACCAGAGTTTGCAGCTCTGAGCTGCCCAAGACCAACCTCAATGAGAAGTGAGCTCTTTTCCATGCTCCGCCTAAGTCCATATATAGGACCTATCTACTTTACTGGGGGACCTATCTACTTTACTTCATTCAGAAGCTCCACTCAAACAACTCTGGAACATCTGCTATTGCACATGTGCATGTTGTTATGGGCCAGCCAGGTACTCTTTATTTTCTACTAGAACAGTTTTGAGGCAGCATTTTCATTTAAGTGGTGGAGACACTAGAAAAATAAGGTAGAGTAATATTCCTCTGTTCATGACTGAAATGTTGTGTACTCTGCTTTTGATCTCTGTTAGTGCTGTTGAAGCTAAGTAAAACACATTGAACTCTTTTTCACCCACTGCACTGGTTTTGCTGTTGGCAGTATTTACTCGCACAAATCCTCGAATAGCCATTTAACAAACAGTCTTTTGTTTGATACCACACTCTACTTTCTCATCTGTTCTTGCTTTCAATGCCAGCTTGTCTGCAACATATTGATATGATAACCTTTTACTGATCTAGCAAGATACTGTCTGCCTTGCAGCAACATGAGGCCACAAAATTCCCTCCCCTTGTGCAGCAACGTTTACCCTGCTCAGCAAGGGAAAAGACGATGTTTGTTTGAAATGCAGATGCACACATCTGTGGTGGAGGCTGTGCGATACTTCAGTGTGAACCTGTAGTACGCTCAGAACTTGTGGCACACTCGTGGCATTTGAAGTCAGGGACGCACAACAAAATCAGTTATCACCTCGTCAGGACATGGATCCCTGTGTTTGGGTGTGACAAAAAAATTTCAGTCATAATCAGAAAAGTTATTCCAGGCTAGGGCTGGGTGATTAATTCTCTTTTGTCATGCTCACTGAATGGGAAGAACTGCTGACTGAACAAGGAATAGAAATTAAATAAAGTCTGACTGAAACAGAACTATTTCCTGCAAAGCAAGCCAAGAACTAACTCAGATTTATTTGGGTTCTTTCTACAACCAAATATTTTGCATATTTCTGCTATGCATACTATGGTTCTTTTCCCCCCATTTTTCAATTAAGTCCTATTTTCAAATTAGAAAAAACCAAAAAACCAAAACAAGAAACAACAACGACCAAACAAAAAACCAAAAAAACCAAAAAAACAAAAAACAAACAAAAAAAAAAAAAAAAACAAACAAAACAAAACAAAAAAAAAAACGAAAAAAACAAACAAACAAACAAAACCAACAACAACAAAACGTAAAAACCATTTTCAAAACTAAAAAAATGTGTTTTGTTTTGAAAAGAGAAAATAGATGCAGAACATTTCTAAATGGAATACATGCCGAAAAGCAAACTGTGGTGAAGTTTTAAAAATCTTCCTGTGCTCTTTTCTTAGGCAAGTTTTGATGAATTAGTGCACAATTTTTTTTCTCCCTGTGCTACTTCTTTTTCCAGTGAAGTAATAATTTATTTAACTGTTTAGCCCAACTCTGTTCCAGCCACTTGCTTATCACATATAAAACCGATGACACTTCAGTATAATCTGTGGTGCCTTGTTCCTTGGATGTGGTGCAAAGCAAGAAAAGAGCAACCATGTTACTTGAAGAGCTGTGTGTTAGTCACTATTAATTTCCTGCAGAAGTGTAGGTGGGTATGTAAGCATACCCACCAAACCACTCATACTATTTTCAGCTCACTTGTTAGTGCTCCTGCTGCACAGTTCTTCAGAAGCTGCTCAGGCAGTCTGTTGATCTTCAGGGAACCCCCTAGATTTCCTTCCTTATTATTCATGGGGATTTCCCAGTCTGCTGCAGAACAACAAGGATCAAAGTGTTTTATGTGCTGTCTCATGTCTCCAGATTCTTCATCTCACTTAAGTGCCTAAGGAAGTGAGCAGCCATAAATAGAATTCTTGAAACACTAGAAGTGGAAACAACACAAACATATTTTACAAACTGTTTTATTAAAATAACATTAAAAATACCTTAAAGTTTTGGGGGTCTTTTTCATACTAGAGGGAATATCAGGGAGCAAAGGAAAGTAAATCTGTAGTTTTAAATTGTACTTTTTTTTACTACCAAAGTAAGTAGGAGAGAGACAAAAAAGCTAGGAAGATGTCTTAAAGCAAAATCAATTAGGGACAGACCTGTGTGCAGTCTTTGAGATCTGTCTGTGTGACCATCCTGTTTAATGACAAAGTGTTCCATAACATAGACTGTTCAAACAAACAGGGCATTGGGCTATAGTGTGGATTTCTGCCTGTGTTGCTTGTTAAATCCAGCAGGAGAACAGCCCAGGTTTGCCCTGGGTTTTAGGAGTTACAGGTCTCCCACCCACGCGTGCAGCGTGGCAGCCCTGCCTCCTACAGCTCACCAAGCTGGTTAAATAAGTGCCCTGTTTAATGCAACATACACTTCCCTTAAATGTAGTAGAAAAGAATGAGGTACTCAGAGAAAGTATTTTCACAGGTAGTGGTTGACTGATACCTTGTTTTCCAACAGCGACTATGGTGAAAATGCTCTCAGTCACTGCCTAAAGACACTACCTGTGCTAGGCAAAAAAAGACACAGACACAAGCTTTGCCAGAACATACCCTGCATACCGTGAATCAGTCCTTGACAGCTCTGAATTTCCATTTACCTGTTGAACCTTGTATTTGAGACAGGTATTAGTTATAGTGAGGGTAAACAAATATTTAATATGTGTAATGGTGCTGTTACAGTCCATTGGAGTTAGTCACTCCTTTTAGGTGTAGAACTTATTTGCTTATGTGTTTAGAGCAAATGTGAAATCATGATGAAGGAAGCTAATTTCCCAGAGAAGTCTGATGTGAGTAGGACTGACCACATCTCTGTCTAGCAATTTGGTGTTTTTACCCTCTGCTAATTTCAAACTTGGAATTTGTCTTGATGAATCTCGTTCAAATTTTGGTATCAAGTTAAAAGACAAGAAACCTGCGTGCCTACACTATTGATGATATTGATCAGTTTTTTAGCAGTATAGGGATGGTTGCAGTCCATCTGAATATCTGCAAAACCTTCCTTGTTTGTCCTTAACTAACACACATGTGCCTGTAATCACACCCAGCTTGCTAAAACATGAGGAATTTGAAAATGAGAGAGAGGTAACAACTTTAGATGAAAATCTGTCATCATAAGGGCTGAAATTTACTGCAGTCTGCTTGAAATATGGTGAATGAAATTTCAGAAAAGCAATGGTCATATTTAGAGATAAAAATAGCAAATATTAAGTAACTATGTTTTTGTATATTTTGAGAATAATGGGCCAAGTAAACCTTAATAAGTGAGATTTTAATAGAGTTAATCATAGGCTTGATAACCATTTTCCTCTTAAGTTTGATTCTGCTGAGTTCTACATGAAAAAACCCAAAATGTTACAGTTCTGTGCTAAAGAGTTAGTGGGAAAGAGTTAATTGTATGTGTCTGGGGAATCTGAGGGATTGGACTGCTTGGGACAGAGATGCCTAAGAAACCTAACTGTGCTGCATGTTCCCAGGCTATGGAGAGATGCTGGAATAAGCTGCCTCCACACGGGAGTGCCGAGGAGAAGCAGGAGGCTCTCTGCTTTGTCTCATTTCTCTTCTGACAGGGTCACCCGGACTCAGCACTCTGTGCTGATGGAGTTGTGGGGCTGCAGAGCTGCCTCCCGCGTGGCACCCTCTCAGGCCACTGTAGAGGACAGCAGTGATATTGCCAGACTCATGTGCTGTAAGGGGCACTGAAGCTGGGAAAAAACCTCTCTCTTGCTCTAATGGTGGTTGCTCTGTCCAAAAACGAACATAGGAAATACACTGCTCATGTCAGATTTAACTGTGAAATATGCATTCAGATATCATGCTAACCCTCCAATTTCAGAAACTATGAAAACAAACTTCACTTCTTTTGGATAACACTAGTGGTGAAAAAACGTTTATCTTAAGGACAAACCCCTCATTGTGGCCAGATGGGACAGTAACAGAAAGCTTAAGAAAGCAAAGCTGCCCAGCTGCCTGATCTGGCGAGCACTAAAATTACAGCATTGCACCTCATTTATTGGAAAGATGGGCTCTGATATAGTTCATTTGTTGTCATCCAGCTTGTTCACTTTACACTTTATCCTGATGAAGGACAAAGCTACAATTTCGGCAATGTTTCCAGTCGCCTTTTGTCCTGCCCTACTGTGGTGGGGTAAAAGTTTAGGGGGCTGGGACACAATGTGCTTTTTCCAAATGACAACGCTAGATGGTGTGCCTACACTTCCCAAAAAAAAAAAAAAANCAGCCTAGCCTCGGCTTGGAAATCTCAAGTGAAAACAGTGGAGTCATACGATGTGATATCATGTGATGTATTTTATGTGGATGTTTCTCTGTGTTCTAATCCTCACACGCTATTTATGTGATTAGTTCATGACATCTGCAGCTATTTTCTCTATTATTCTCTGGTAATAACTATTTTGAGATTTTGAGCACATGCATGCTTTTCCTTTCCTGTTTTCTCCAAACGCCCACACGGAACCGGAGGACAGTTAATTGAGGATATTAACAATAATTCCAGAAGACAGGACAGATGTTAGTGGTTCTGGTCCCAATCAAATGAATGCTTTCTGTGTAAGGGGCAGCTCTCCTAATCCAAGTTACCTTGAATTCCAATGTAGTGTTTGTGTGCATGTGTCTCTGCCAGACTGTGACCTGCACATCCACAAATGTCTCTCTAATAAAATGTTGTCTACACACTGTGCTGAATCTAAAGCACTAAAGATTTGACTCTTTGTTCTCTCAGAGAACCATACAGAACTTCATTTGTGAGAGAAAATCCAATCTGAAAACTTAGACATGAAAGGCTTTTCACCTTTGTTTTATGGTGCTTGGGTGTTTTTGGATTTCAACAAGGAGCATGGAAATTGTGGGAAGACATGAAGATTGCAGTGTGGTTAAATGAGGAACAGACATGCTGTAGCACCCTGCAAGCTCTTTCCCCAAGGCTGGATCACCTTAGCTAAGCTGTATCTTGCAGCTACTCTGGTTTATTCATCTGGGAACTCTCTGCTGCTTGTACAACCCTGAAGGAACTGATGGGAAGAGAGTGACAGAGACTAAAGCACAGCTAGGTCCTGAACAGTGTCTTGCTACAAGCAGATGACACATCTTCTCAGGCTTCTCTGTAGTTGTGCTGTAAATTGCAGTGTCCTCCCCTGACGGTGCAGTGGTGGGTGGGGCTGGGTGACAGCCTTGGAGGCAAACCCAGAATTGTGCTTCCAGTGCCCAGGAAAAACAGCAGCCAGTGGTTGGGTTGGGTGCGTTTTGGTTCAGTTTCTGCCCCTGTGCATGGCTGGCACTGCCAGGCTTGCTGAGGGCTCCCTCCCCCCTTCCCACACACCTGGGCCACACAAGCCCTTTGCACGCCTGCGCCAGGAGCTTGGGAGCATGGTTAATTCCCCTCCTGCTTGGCCAAATGGTGAGCCTTGCTGAAGCCAGGACTGGTGCCATCTGATTTCGACCCTCCTGCTGTTCATACAGCCTTGCCCTTGGTGCTCTGGGGTGAAACTTCATTCATGAGGGTTACTTGAATGGGATGATTGTTCTGGACCTCAAGGGGACCTGAAGTAACTGCTCCAAGGAGAGGATGCCAACGAGCAGTGCAGCTGCTTCCCCTGGCAGAATTCAGTGCTGATGTCAGCAAATACCACCAGGTTGTATCTCTCTGGTTAAGGACGTGGTGAGTTTTAGGGTTAGGTTTTTAGGAAGATAGATTGTGTGAATCTGGGTAATTCATTTAAGTTTTAGAAGGTGGAGTCAGATTAAGGTTGCAAAAGCAACACGATTTGTTCACAGTGTACTTGGGAATAAAAGGTGCTGATGTCTTAGAGGAGGTGACTATGCTGGTCACCAATATACTGGTAAAGACTGGAAGCTGCCTTAGGGAAGGAGAAGGCATGAATGAAGAGCAGGCTTCATTTATATCCAGCTGTCTGTTTCCTTGTTGCCCTTTATTCCAATTGAATAGGTAAACTCTAAGGCTGGGACTACAGCCTGGGCTACTAAAGTACTCTGAAAAGCACAGGTAACCCTAATTCAGGACTATTTTTAGTTAAGAACACTGACCAGTGTCAGACCTGGGCTGAAACAGCTCACAACGAGGGAACTATTTCTTCTTTGAAAGGAATACCTTGGGGAGATGCAAGAAAGAACTGGCACATCAGTGAAATTGATCTTCTCTATTGTGCTGAAAATTTCTCTACATTTGCACCTGGCAATCTTCAAAAATGCAATTCTAAGCCTTGGTAGTTGAATCTAACGTTACTTCTTATCTTTTGAGCTCTTGGCATGTTCTTAGTGCTTCTGTACAGGTCCACAATGACACAATTGTGAGCCATGGACAAAACAAAATAATAGGTGAAATGCTTCTAGTTGTACATATCTGCAGAAAGTCAGAGATGATCTCCTTATTTTGTTGAGTGAAGCACATGTAAGTAGGATTCACAGGATTCTCTCTCTCTTAAGTCCCCATTGTCACAGATTTGTCTTATGTGTGTCTTAACAACAGAGGACAAATGTGTGTTCTGAAAATTCACCAAAGACCAATCAGGAGCTGTGTGTCTATGTGTCTGTGTGTCTAGGTACAACCACGCAAAAAACCCACATGTTTAAAGGCCTGAAAAGCCCTGCCATCTGGATTTCTAAAAGATAGATGAACAAGGAAGGGAATAAAACAGAAATATCAAGCACTCTGCAATGGTTATATTGAACGCTCAAATGGAAAAAGCCAGCTGGGACAAAGTGATGTTTCCTAGAAAAAAGTGCCATAACTTGCCTTTTACTGCTCTGTGTGACTTTACAAGAAATAAATAAAATATTTACAGGTATATAGATGTAGATAAAGAGCCAGACACTGCCCATCAGTGCCCAGTGAAAAGACAGGAGACAACACACAAAGTAAAATAAAGGAAATTCTACTTAAACACAATTACTATTTTTTGCACTATAAAGGTAATTCAGCACAAGAGTCTTCATTCTATGAAATATTTAAAAAACTGAGTGGAAACAGGCTTGGACAAACTTGTTGACCCGATTTTGAGCAGAGAACTGAACTAGGTAATTTCCAGAGGTGCTTTCAACCACAGACATTCTGTCATTCTGCGAAATAATTCCTCACACAAAATAACTTCTACGATTTTAGATTAACCACAGCAATAAAAAAGACGAATGCTCAATACACTAACAGTAAACTGTCAAGGCAATTGAGAACCTTAGAAATTTTAAAATCTATGATTGAGATTTTAAGACCAATGCGTCAGGAGTCTGTCTTGAGACCTCACCATATGACCCATCCAGGTCCATATTAATTTGCAAATCTGGCTTTTCAGTCCTTGATCATTTGGCTTATTTTGAAAAACATGCTTCAAAACTGCTGTTTTCCTGGAGTTGCATGGAAATTCAGCTTTATGATGAAGTTCCACTCTGAACTATCAAGCACTTCTTGCAGGCATGCTTTAATAGTGGTACTAACATGCATAAACTGCTACTTGATTCAACATTAACTCTGAGAGATTTATCTTCACAGTACTTTATCACCTGGTGTAGTGATGCTTAAAATTATTAGCTTATTGTTTTAGGCTTTGTGATTTTTTTCAGAAGAGCATTTAGAGCCACAAACTTAGTCAAAAGGGTCAGACTTACTCTATTTCAATGTTTTCTTCTAGAATTGCTTTCTTAGAAGGATAACCAGCTGAGTCCTTAATTTAATTTTCCATCAAAACATCAATGATGTCCACTCAGCAAATTAATAATTCTTGTAATTATAGTATTACAGATTGCAGGGGTACTGTCCCATAAAAAGTTATGTCACTGTCAGGCTGATCAAGAGTTCTGTGCAATGATGAGTTCTGAGGGGTTTTTTGGTTTGTTTTTGATTTGGGTTTTTTGTTTAGTTTTGTGGTGGTTTTTTTGGTGGTTTTTTTTTTTTTTTTTTCTTTTTTTTTTTTTTTTTTTTTGTTTTGTTTTGTTTTGTTTTTTTTTGGTGTGGTTTGGTTTGGTTTTTTTTGGTGGTTTTTTTTTTTTTTTTTTCTTTTTTTTTTTTTTTTTTTTTGTTTTGTTTTGTTTTGTTTTTTTTTGGTGTGGTTTGGTTTGGTTTTTTTTGGTGGTTTTTTTTTTTGTGATTAGAAGTATTACATTTGAAAAAGACCCCTGCTTCACTGCTATGGGATACACACTCAGCAGTGTCTGTATGAATAACATCATACCTTAAACAAACAATGTGTTGTGTTGCTTAACTCAAGCTCCCAGCACAGAGAGGGTGGGCAATCACATCCTCGGTGAGTGCCTTTGCCAAACACTGCAGGTAAGCTCCTGGCCACACCCCTGGAGAGACGTGGGCCAGCAGTGTCTGCACCATGGGAGCAGGGAACATGGGAGCTGTTGTCCCCTATTTCCTCACAAGTCTTTCAAATCATCCACACTCACAGTCAACTTCTTGAGTTTTTTTCTGTGGGAAGGCCCTTGCCTAGTAGATATGTTAAAACCAGCTATGTACAAGCCACTGAGACCAGTATGTACCATTGGTTTCCTAGTTTCGAGCTCATAACCCATGGCATATCACAGATTTCTGTCCATTGTCCAGAACATGATTAGCTATTTCTGAAATACACTCGCGAGCAGAAGTGGGTCAGCAATTACAGATCGATGTCAACAAAATCAAAATGCCTTGTTTTAACAGAGTGACACTTGTGTCACTGAGCAGTTAGCCTTCATGCTGTGGCACTTCTGTAAGCCACCTTTTAGTGACTGGGCAGCAGGATCATGTGGGAATTCAGGAAACATGAGAAGTTGCTGGGTATTGTTAATTCATTGAGAACTAGTCTTCATGCTTACGTGAGAGATTTTTTTGGATAATAACAGTGTATGCTCTCAGGGTGGAACACCACAGAGCTGGTCATTACTGAGGGATTTTGGGATTGCTTCTCTACTCACTACTTCATTACAGGTTGGGGATACATCCACTGAGGTCAGTGATGTTGCATTAGTGGAAACATAGCCTGAGAGGATAAACAGGGGTTAAAAGACTTGCGGGACCCATGTGAGTCATCATGTGCTTAGGCCAGTGGCTAAGGAATTAAAAGATTTAGGAGGAGAGGCTGAGGTCACTTGGTTTGTTCACTTGGAGAGGAGAAGTCTGGAGGGGTGGCACCATCATAATGCTCCTTCCTCAAGGGGGAAGTGTTGATCTCTCTCTGGTGACCAATAATAGGACCTAAGGAAAGAGAATGAAGCCGCATCAGAGGAGTTCAAATTGGGACATTTTTTCTGGAACCTTTGGTGTTTAGGTAAACATCTAGTATGCATGCTCAGTTTAAGCATTTTGCATTCATTCATTCATTCATTCATTCAAAGATGAAGCCAAAGGAGGGTCAATCAGGCACAGCTACGTTGACACACACAGACAAACCTACTGACAGGAACAGTCTTATTGTGTGAGTGTTGGTGTGCGTGAGAAGGGTGGTAGAGCTCCCAATGACTTTCATAGCAGCAGCTTTTACCCCTGAATCCAACTGGATTATCATGTGAACAAAAGTTTGGTGCAAAGAAAGTCATGCTGTACATGACTCCAGTGGCTGTGGCACTGCAGTGCACCTGAAGTCTGAGCTCATCAGCCTGCTCTACCTGTGGTGTGGAGGAACCAAGTATTTGCACGGGTGCAGGTGGGCTTCAATACCATGGAAACACTTGATGTACAAGAATCTTAGCCCCAAGGCACCTACGTGGTCATCAAGACTGTGCCAAAGGGACACCAGACTGAGAAGTAAAAATATGACACCCTATGTATCAGGATTTAGTTAAGAAATTGAGCACCCATCAAGACACAGGGTTCAGGCTGTTCCTCTTCACATCTGTCTGTCAGTCTGCACTGCAAAAGGAGATATAAATCTTTCTTAATGGGCTCATCTCCTTAGACTGAAAACGTTTCACAGTTTTCACACTAATTCAAATTCTTATTAGAAGAGATAATTTCATAACATGGGAATGTTACGGATGGTTCCTGTTAATGTGCTTTTTCTAGGTGGAACCTGGTAGAAGAGGTATTCATTTTTCTTCAGCAGACCTTCTCCTCAAAGAGACTGACTGGGACGTATGTCCTGCTGTGTGCATACACATGACTTTGAGAAATTAGTGAACAGAGCATTCTCTATCTAAAGTCTACAACAGATAATGATGAGGTTTGCAACAAACCCCGCCCAGTGTGTCCTACGAAACCCCACCCAGTGTGTCCTGTTTTGGACATGAGGCATTATGCATTTATTTTTACATTTTTGCTAAGGCCGCAGTAAGTTCCATGACATTTGACTTCGCTGATAGTTATGACTGTTTCCTATTCATTACCTCATATGGGAGGGAGTCCTTCTGGCCAGTCTGTAAAGACTTCAATGCACATTAATCAGTGGAACATAATTCCTTTTGGCTACCTATGAGACACGAGTGTGCTCAATACTTCTGGGAACAAGATAATTTCAGAGATCTACTTTCCAGTATGAGCCTTCTAACAAAAAAATTAGACATTAAAATAATTGAGATAATGAAGATTTGGCCATCTTCAGCTGCTGTCAGTCATAAATGCCTGTTATAATTCTATTGCACTAGTTTCCAGGTTTTAAAAAATTTCCTCAGGCCAGCAGCTCCTGCAATATTTTGTAGAAGAGGACTGTGCAGTACCAAATGCCTGTTGAAAACCAGGACTGGAATATCATACACGTTGGTTGACAAAGAGACTTTAGAGGTCTTGTGAAAAATAAATTTATCTCCCAGCTGGGCAAGTTTTATCAGTGAGCAGCACTGAACAGTCCTGCTGGCAGCACTCACCATGTCTGCTTCATAAGACACAAAACATTAACAACCATTGTCGGCCCCCTCCGCTCTTTCCTGTTTCTTTGTATGTTCAGCTCTTGAGTTCAGGTGCAGTTTCAGTCTCACTGTAAAGTAACACTCGACCTAGTGCTTGAGACAAAACACACTAGAATGAAATCTGATGTTCATTTCATGGGGAAAGGCTGAAAGCATGACAGGGGGTTCAAGCCTCCTTCAAATGCAGTCGTATCTTGAAGATTTGAAGAAGACAGTATCTTGAAGATTTTCCTTAAGCCGAAGGTAAGAGTGTTACAAGGATAATTTCTCTGTTACAAAGCTACTTATGTGCTGAGTTCCTGACATAGAACAGGCAAAAGTAATTTAAACAACTTTTTCTTCTATTTGTTGTCTTTTGCCTTACAAAGAGTTAAAGTAAACTCTAGCATAATTTTAGTGTCTTCTAAGATGACACTCTGCAGGGTGTCTCCCCATGCCTTTGTGAATGGGATATAAAAGTCTTCAGAAAAGAGACAGAACATTTTAAGGTGGAGAAAAGAATTTTAAACAAAGATTGTGTTTTTTTCCCAAAAAACATAAAATGTCTTGCAAAATGTCACTTTGAAAAGACACTTGCTGCTCTTACAAGTTAACCCAAGGGAAGGTTCAATGGGATCAGATAGAGGTGTCACCAAGGAAAGAGAACAGCAGTGTGTGTTCAAAAGGTGTTTCAGACCCTTGGTTTAGAGCCAGAGACATGTGAGGATTTTCCAAGAGAGGCAGTAGATACTGCAGTGAAGGAACTGATCCAGCACCTTATGTTGCTTTGAGGCATATCAATGCATTCTGCAGTAATGAAACGATTAGAATTGCAGCCCTCCTTGTCTGCTGTTTTCTATCAAAAACTTTATGCATTTCTCCTGCCACAACAGAACCTACCAGCTGGTCTCACACGACACTAATTACAACTTAATAATTGAATTTAATTTTAATTTTTTTTCTGAGGTATTTATTTCCTGCATGGTGGATGATTGTTGAGGAAGTTACAGAAATGGGTAGTTTTAAAGATCACCTTAGATTCCTTCTGTAGAAATAAAACTACGCTCACAAAGCTGCCATTCTCTTGACTTTCAGTCAAGTGCGATTCAAGTCTTGATCAACAGAGGGAGATACAGCATAATTTAACAACACATTTCTCAGGCCGGTATACAGTCCTTTCCAAGTCTTCCCCACAAAACTCAAGGGATTCAGCAAATCTAACTTATTTTTTATTGATGTTCATAGTTACTGTGTCTTAACCACTCACCGTATAACATATATACATTAACATATAACATTACACTCTGAGGACATCAAAGAACTGCTTTGGGTCTCAATGCCAAAGCAGCCCTTGCTCTTGTGTATTTTACTTTATCCAGCATTAGGCATGGAAAGCTGAAGCAGGAGTCTGTGCATGTTGCAATCAAGGCCATTGTAAGGAATGGAGGATCCCTGGGAAGTGAGGTAGGATGCACGCAGAGCCATCCTGGAGACGAGCATGCTGGTTTCTCCAGGGACCTTACCTGCTGCCAGGTCCCCTTACCCTGAGCAGCCCCGCTCCTGCGACTGGAGGCAATCTAGTCCTGAAACAGAGGCATCAATCCACCAGCAGCTTTCTTGCATAATGATAGAAAGAAGGCCTCTGTAATGCCTGCTTTTAAAAAATTGGGATATCCTCTTGACTTACAGAATGAAAATGCAATTACCCATGGAAATTCTGCTGCCCCTTGCCTACTCCATTGCAGCAATCCACATGCTGCTTGGGCTCATGCTGTCTGGCATCAGGTTTACACAACAAACCAAACCAAAGGCCTTTGCAAAGCTCCCTAACAACCTTTACAGTCTTTTGAGAAGAACAGTACCATCCTTATTTACTGTGAAACCAGAGAATCACAGAACAAATTAGGTTGGATAGGACCTTGAGAAACTCTGACCACCCTGTCAACCACACCATGGCACTAAGTGCCACACGCAGTCTTTTTTAAACACCTTCAGGGGTGGGTCACCAAGGATGGTGATTCCACCACTTCCCAGGGCAGTCTATTCCAATGCCCAATCACTCTTCCAATAGAGAGAAGACTTAAGAGAAAGGGAAGGAAGGATATTAAATACTTGAGAGTAAAAGTGGACTAGAAAAGAGCAGAAAATTAAATATCAGTGGCTTCCTCAATGCCCCTCCTTCTGCACCTGCTACCCCTGTCCGTCCAGCACAAGCCCATGACTCAGTAGTTCTGTGTTGGCAGGCTTTAGGAAGAAGGAATCTTGTGTGGGGCCAGTACCTGTCAGTTGTCTGAGTATGGCACATCTGCTCAGCACATGGCGAGAGGGAGGCTTGCGTGTGGAGCTGTCATGTTTAGCAGCACTTCCGACTGTGGGTGCTTTCTGCCCTGCAACAGGACTGTCCCTTTGGAAAGCCTTCTCCCTTGATGTTCACCTGCCTGATCCATTTCCTAAGTGCTTTTAGAAGTGCTTCTATCTTAAACAGAAAGAAAAAAACCCCAACCTCCCCCCCCCAAAAAAAACCAACAACAACAACAAAAACCAAAAAACCAACAAACCAACCAACCAACCAACCAACCAACCAACCAACCAACCAACCAACCAACCAACCAACCAACCAACCAACCAACCAACCAACCAACCAACCAACCAACCAACCAACCAACCAACCAACCAACCAACCAACCAACCAACCAACCAACCAACCAACCAACCAACCAACCAACCAACCAACCAAAAAACAACAACAAAAAACCAAAACCAACCAACCAAACAAAAAAACCAAAACCAAAACCAAAACAAAACAAAAAAAAACCCCCCCCCCAAAAAAAAAAAAAAAAAAACCACAAAAACCACAAAACCCCAGAATACAGCCCATAAAACTCGTTCAGGTTTTCTGGGGATAAGAAGAAAGAGAAGGTAGGCCGATGCATTTACTCCTATTTCTTCGCTGTGCTTTTTCTCACCCTGGCAGCCCCAAAACCGGGCTGGTTACAGCCGTTCCAACCGTAGGATTAGCTGGAGTGGGGTGGCTGTCCCCTTTATCTTTTGCTAAGGTCAGGCGCAAGCGGCGAGCACCCCTCCCCTTCCAGACTGCTTTCGGTTTC
Source organism: Chloropsis cyanopogon (assembly GCA_013400585.1). Classification (NCBI taxonomy): domain Eukaryota; kingdom Metazoa; phylum Chordata; class Aves; order Passeriformes; family Irenidae; genus Chloropsis; species Chloropsis cyanopogon. The sequence goes on from WEZZ01034391.1 coordinate 15,925, forward strand.
CATTCTTCTGCGGGACGTTTCTTTTTCCCGTCTCTCCCTGCTTTGGAGCGACTCCCGCTCTCTCCCTACTAGCTCTCTCCGTACCACGCCTGGGGTGNGCTGGGCAGAGCCGCCCGGCGCTCCCGGGACCGGCAGGGACCGTCCGTGGGTTCAGCCGCCCGTCCTGCCGCGCCAGGTCAGATGCCGTGGGAAAAGGCAAGCTGATNGACCGGGATCGGGAGCGGCGGTGCGCAGCCGGCCTCGCCATGACGGCGGAGGAGAAGCAGAACTTGCGGTGCTACAGGCGCTACATCGAGAGGAGCCTGAACCCCGTGTACATCCTCAGCAACATGACGGACTGGCTGTCGGACGGTGAGAGCCGGCAGCGGCACCGCCCCCCGCCCCCCACCCCTGCCCCTTGCCGATCCCCTCACGGCCTGTGCTGGCTTCTTGCTAGAGGTGAAGGAGAGAGTCCGAAAGGAGGAGGAGAAGGGGGTGACGGCNCCCGCGATCAGCGGGAGCTGGGCAGAGCCGCCCGGCGCTCCCGGGACCGGCAGGGACCGTCCGTGGGTTCAGCCGCCCGTCCTGCCGCGCCAGGTCAGATGCCGTGGGAAAAGGCAAGCTGATAAAGTCTGGGAATAGGCCTGCTGGGAGGTGAAGCAGCTGGAACAATTCTGAGGATGGAGAAAGCCTCATTGACAGGAGACTTGTCTGTCTCAGAGCCTTTAGAGAAGAAACAAGACAGCCATTGTTCTCACCAAATACAATGAAAGGAGGCTAAATCCTCTGAAACAGAAAGCCAAATGGGTTTCAGGAGGTGCGTGGGGGTTGACTGGTAGCATGGGATAACTTCATTCAACGACAGTCTTAAGTGACTTTTAAAAAAAAATTTTAATTATTCAGTGGCATTCAAAATCTTCTGTTTCAAGAAGTAAGTAGCCATCAGTAGTTTATAAGGATGATTATTCCACAGTAGCTATAACTACTTGATGTGTAACTTCCTAATCCAATTTCCTTTATGAAATGGAGCAGAAGAGATTGTGAAGTATAAAATAAGCAGCATCTGCTAGCTTTCCTCTATGCATGTATATTGTAGCATAGATTTTTGTTGGTGATTTATTAGGTATATTGAACCCCACAATCTCATTCCATAAGCCACTTTTGTTTTAATTCCCTCACCATTAATTATGAATAATTATGTCAGTGAACAAATATTATAAAGTTTCTTGTCACTTGGATGTAGCCCACTCATCCCTTAAGCCAAGTACTAGGTCCAGAGTAACCTTTTATGAGGCTGTGATAATCCTGATTTCTGAATTGCCGAACTAGCTACTTTGAACCTGTTAGTGTTCAGTTTGGTGTATCTTCAGCAAAAATTTGAGACAGTTAGCCTGCTGTTTCAAAGTGCTATCCCAAGTACTTGTTAATTGGGCCAGAGACTAGAATGTAGGATTACTCTTCCTTTTGGCAGATAGTGGGATAAATAATACTTAGACTAAAGACATTATGGTGGTAAGTATCTACACCACTCTCCCGATCTTCCAAAAGGAAGTAAGTTAGGCAAATTCCTTCTGTTTGCCCGTGAGTTCCTCTGGGACCCTGATTTGATTTTTTTCCACTTCAGAAACCTACACAGCAAATCACTCAAGTCTTGAAAATATGCTTCCCTGCCCCTGTCTGTTCCAGGAGGGTATTTTCAGCTTTTGATGACTGTCTAGGTTGCTGGTGTCTGTACTGCTTTCAGTCAGGGACTGGCTTGAATCCAGTACAGTAGGGATTTTTGAAGGAGGGTGGAGCCAAGGACAGGAGTAAAAGATAAAATGCTGGTAAATAAAAGAAAAGGCCACCAAAGCATCTTGTGATTCTGAGTAGTGTCTTTTGCTCTGGGAATCCTGTGGAAGAGTATCATGGAATGCAAGAACTCCAAGGATTGTATGATTGAAAGACAGGAGTGGATATAGTCGCTTGGGTGATGTGACCTGTGACATAGTGTGGCTCTTTTTGTTTTTGCAGGTGCTACTGATCTTTTAGCATAGGGTTTTTCATATTAGACATACAAGTGCTAAACAGGAAGATAGTCACTTATTAGATAAAAATTGTATGTGGCTCACCTAGATTTTTATCTTTTACAGGACAAAATAGTTTTAATTTCTCCAGTGTGGCTGAAAAAATGTTTTTACAGCTTGTTCCTACCTATTCTAGCTAGAGACTGAATTCACAGCAATGATTTGTCTCATTTTCTTAAAGGTTACACTGGACTGGCAGAAGCAATTGAAAACTGGGACTTCAGCAAACTGGAAAAACTGGAGCTGCACAGGCAGCTGTTGAGGCGGATAGAAGCAACAATGCTAGAAATTGATCCTGTAGCAATCATGCCATACATAAACACATGCCTGATAGAGAGGGAGTGTGATGAGATCCTGCAGGTATGGTAAAATCCTGGTATTTGCCTAGTTTTGCTCCAGAGAAGTGCTGGCTGCCTCACTTGTGGGATGAATCAGTGCGTGTGTGACACGTGGCTGGGTGAGAAGGATGGATAGCCACAGGTCTGCCATAATCTTTATAATTTTTTCTTTTCCTATTCTGCAATGGAAAGCCCCAGAGGTTTATGGCAGATAGAGTTTATTACAAGGACTTTGCCAGACAGAAATTGACAGAATAGCTCTTTGACGTTTCAACCATTTACAAATATTCAAACCAATAGCCTACCTATTGTTATAGTCCAACTAACTGTAGTGTGTAACTGCATTGGCAGAATTGAAGCTGTAGTGGGTAAATGGCTGAATTTTATTGTAAAGCTTTTATTCGTTGAGAAGGAAATGCAGTTTTCAACTGAACATCAAACATAACCAATTCACCCACTAAGCAAAGAGCAGTGGGCTTGATTGCTCAGAACCTACAGCAGTTTCTGTTTGCAGATCAGTGAGTACAGAAGCAAAGCAGCCGGGATAACCAAACTCGTCGAATGCCTCTGTCGCTCAGATAAGGAAAACTGGCCCAAAAGTCTTCAGCTGGCATTGGATAATGCAGGATATTACAATGCAAGTGAACTGTGGAATATAAGAGAAGGTAAAATGTGAATTGATTTTATGATACTCTTTTTCCCATTCTTGTACCAGACAGTAATTTTTTTTTTTTCAGGAGAATCAGACTTATTTAGAAGGATGCTATCAGACTACTTAGTGATCTAAAAAGAAAAATATTTTAAAAATTTATTTTAAGTGTCTTTTATATAAAATTTAATACAAGTACTGTCCTACAAACAGGCAGAAATTACTTTTTGACTGTTTTTCCTCCCAAATGGTTAGGCATGGTACCTGTTTTTTGATAAGGCAGCATGGGCTCTGAAGGCATAAAAATAGCCAAATAGTTATCTTCTTTCTTCCCTTTTTAGTTCAACTTTTCCAATCTTTTTGGTTGTTTGAGTTGTGATAGATGCAATATTTTCTGATAAAATATGATTAGTAATGTGATAGTCTAGAGAGTGATACAGTTCTATGATCCCCAGAGCAGATCATACACCTTTTCCTATGAGAAATCGATAAGCAGCCCTTACCAAGTTATTATGTTCATATTTTGTAAAAGTGGAGAATTGTCTCTCTTAGATTTTGCTTTTGTTGTTGAATTTACCTTTCCCTCCTTGAAAAATACGTATAAGTAACCTACAGCATAGGATAATTTAGAAAAGAATACATTATTTTGCTACTAAAAAAGTGATTTTAGATAAACTGGACTGTATATCTTCATATCTACGTGAAGATGCTTGTTTGAATTGTTTTTTTTAAGTGGCTTCTTCAACTATATTTCTTATTTTGAAATTTTTTCA
>WEZZ01034395.1:2347-17014 GCA_013400585.1 Chloropsis cyanopogon
GGTAGATAGCTGTTTGAGTTATTTTCTGTGGGCTGATTAGTTTTATGGTGCTGGTATTTGATTTAATTTAATTGCGGTTATTGGGTAATTAATTTTGCTGGAGGGATTAGTGGATCCCTGAAGAGGCATTTATTATTTTATATCACAATAGACTATTTTACATTTCTTATTATTTCTATTTGTAAGGAAATTGGTAAATTGATTTTATTACAAATAGAAAAAAATAATTGATAATTATTCGATAATAATATTAAAATATATAGTTAATAATGTTCACATTCCTGTTGGTTTATAGTGTAAAGATTAAAATAAACTTGAAAAATCTGTGCATGACTTCCTAACTGGTAATATGTAATTACCTTTGTGGCTCAGTTTTTGGCTGAATTTTTTATAAAACTTGCAGATTGAAATTGTTGTTGTCAGACAGCATCAATGATTTTTTTCAGATTAGCCAAAATTTTACCACTGTTTATATCATTAAATAAGCAGTATGGTACATATTTAAAAATAATGATCTGTCCTATCTTTTTTGGCATGCATGCGTCAGAATGAGTCACATGACAAAAGTTATGGGATGTAAATACACCTAGGAAGCATAACATAATTTTTTGAATATTCTTCAAACAGTGAAAATCTAGTGTAGGGAGATTTCCATTTTTTTACAATTTTTTTTTCTTGACTTAGTGGGAATTCTTTCAGACTACATCATAAAACAAAGATGGATTTTGCCCAATCTGTAGATGGAGTAACAAGGAGGGGGTTCAGTGCACGGTGACATTCCACTTTGCCATAATTGCTTGCAATTGCTATTGGAAGTTGGACCAACAGGTCAGGTCCTATAATATCCTACTTCCTTATTCATGAATAAAGCAAAAGGTAAAATATGTAAAATGACTACAGCTTTTGCATGTGTGACCTGAAGTGAGATATTAAACAAGTCACAAAATAATTACCCCTTGATGTAATAGAATATATAATGTTCTGCTTAAAGCTAGGCACATTTTCTGACCAAATATGGTTTCATGTGGAAAAAAAAGAAAAAATGTGAGCTGAGTCAAAATTTTCATTCTAAAAAGTTGGAGAAATTTTCTTAAGTGCTTCAAAACTGTGGCATACTTGAAACCATGGTTAAATATCTTGAAATTAATGAAATACTCATTTCAACAGATGCAAGGTTAATTTTTATCAAACGTAATGCATTATGTGGGAAAAAAAATTGAACTATTTTAGGATTTTGGGTTTGATGGAACTAAATTTTATGGCCAAACATATTAACTAGTATTTAAAAAAAGATCTTTTATGGTATGTGTTATAAATAAAAGTTTAGTTTTAAAACATTTAGTGAGGCAAGAAATTCTATGTAATAAATTTTAAATATTGCCAATAAGTTCAACTATTTGCTAATGGCCAGGGAAGATGGTCACAGAACTGTCATCATACAAAGGGTATCAACTTTCTTTCTCATCTTTCTTTCAGTGTTGACATCACTGTAAAAGTTAAGCAATATGAGACAAGAGGAAAACATATTTACTGACCCCCCAGAAACTGTGACATAATTTAGTTTCTGTATTTTATTCTGTGAGTCACAGTTCTCAGCAAGCATGTGACACCTTGATGAATTTAGGAGGGTACCTAAATTTAGGAGGTGTGTGAGGAGGTCTCCTTGCACTGTGCTATGCAAAGCAGCTACCAAGGACTGATGATGTGTCCTTGCAGCATCTCTGTGCCTGCCCACATGCAATCCACATGGAATCTCTGAACCTCCCTGTAGCCTTGGGAGGAGCACTAGGGTGGAATTGAGAGAGTTCTAGCTGCCCTTTGCCATCTAATTGCAGTCTTCTACTCAATTGCATTTCTGTATTAGTGTGAAGGAATTTACACCATTTCAGCTTTCCTGCAATTGTAGAGTGATTTTTAGTGCTCAGGGCTTTTGTTCCAGCACCTTCTGGTGATTCAGATTCAGGAGGAAATGTGGAACAGTAGAGCTGTCCCCAGGAACCCTTCCTTGTGAGCTGAACTAACCACGTACATACCTAGTGACTGAATGAAATTAGCTGGATTACAATAGAGAGAATGGGCTGCAAAGATCTTAAATTGACAAAGGGGTCTGTGAGGAAACATGATAATTTATTTACAGAAGGTTTATTAGGATTTATTGGTCTCCACTAGGCTTCAACTTCTTTTCAATTGAAATTTTTCTAAATGCAATTTGAACAGATTTTCTTCTTTATATATTTTTATTCTATTAATTTTGTTTTTCAGTTCATGATTTGGTTTGGGGTGCGTTTTGGAGAGATCTTTTTAGATACTGTACTCTATGTTAGCCTCGCTTTGGGAAAATGTTTCCGCATCGTAGATCTGCTCATTTGCAAGCATTAGCTCTGCTGCATGTCTGTGTTTTACTTTATGCATTATTAAAGATTTCAGTTCAAGAGCCTATGTAATTGGCTTATTTATGCCAAGTCTTCTCTGATTTCTTTAGTTTTATTTATACTCGTTGCTTGTTTCTAAGCATACCTACTCTCTTCTACATAAATATTCTCTATTTTGGAAGTAAAAAAACCCACCACTTCTGGGTACTGCAATGAATTAAGTCTATGGGAATTTAGTTTATACATTAAAATGTAAAAAAGAGTTTAATCCCCTTTTATTATTTCCCTATGGCACGCAGCTTACTCTGCATGGCTTAATGCTGGGAACAGCTTTGAAATGATGGACCAAATAAGCCTGCTTGTCACCTACTGTTGTGTGTGTCTGACCAGGACTGCATCTGCAAATAGATAGGTGCAAGCACAAACCCCAACCTTGGCATGACAAAAGAGCTAGAATGCTGCTCCAGTAGTAATCATCATGGTATGCAAGGTTACAAGGGACCTTCACAGTCATCTATTTCCAGCTCTCCTACTATGGGCAGGGTCATCTTCCAACCTGCCCTTGAACACTTCCGGGGATGGGGCATCTGCGACTTCTCTGGGCAACCTGTTTCAATGCCTCACCACCCTCATGATGAAGATTTTCTTCACAGTATCTAATCTAAACATGTCCTCTGCCAGTTTAAAGGCATTCCCCCTTGTCCTGTCACTACATGGCCTTGTCAAAAGTTCCTTTTCAGCCTTCCTGTAGGCCCCCTTTAGTACTAGAAGGCTGCTATAAGATTTTCCTGGAGCCTTCTCTTTCCAGATCTGAGAAGCCTAAACTGTCTCAGCCTGTCTTCATAGGAGAGATGCTGCAACACCCTGATCATCATCTTTGTGATCTCTTCTGGACTCACTCCAACAGGTTTGTGTGCTGCTTATGTTTGGAGCTCCAGAGCTGGTGCAGTGCTCCAGGTAGGATCTTGTGAGAGTGGAGTAGAGGACAGGAATCCCCTCCCTCGCCATGCTGGCCACACAGCTTTTGATGCAGCCCAGGACATGATTGGCTTCCTGGGCTGCAAGTTAAAACTGCCAGGTCATCTCCAGCCTCTCATCCACCAGTACTCCAAATCCTCCTCAGCAGGGCTTCTCCCACTGCTCAGCCTGTGCTCAGAATTGCTCCAACCCAGGTGCAGGACCTTGCACTTGGGCTCACTGAACTCATGAGGTTTGCATGGGCCCATTTCTTCAGCCAGGGTTCCTCTGGAAGGTATTCCATCCCTTAGGTGTGCCAGCTGCATCACTCAGCCTGGTGTTGTACTCAAGCTTCCTCACTCTGAGTGTGGCCATCCAGCCAATTCCTTATCTCTTGAGTATCATCCATCAAATCCATGTCTCTCCAATGTAGAGACAAGGATGTCATGTAGTGTACTGCCAAATACCTTGCACAAGTCCAGGTATGTATTGGTCACTCTTCTATCGTCCACCACCACTGTAACCCAGTCATAAAAGGCAAAAATTTATCAGGCACAATTTGCTCTTGGTGAAGCCATGCTGACTTTCATCAATGACCTCCTTACTTTACACTTGCCTGAGCACAGTTTCCACATGGAAACTATGACATGCACCATGATTTTTTCCAGGCACTGAGGTGAGACTGACTGGACTGTGGTTCCCTGGGTCTTGCTTATTTGCCTTTTTACATATGGGGAGTTATGTTTCCCCTTTTCCAGTCAGTAGGAAATATTAGCATTATTGTTACTAATGTTTGTGTGGGACATTATTTCCAGTTGCAGTCGCTTTCCAAATTGCAAGTGCATTCAAAGAATGACATTCAGATGACCAAATGGTGGTCAAGTAAACCTTGAAATCTGCCTATACATTTTTGTTTTGTCAGAACAGAAAATAGATCAAAAGGCTTCTAAATTCAAAAAATTTTACTGTATTTTAGAAGGGGATACTTAACACCAAGAAAACCTTGAAATGGGGATGTGAGACAGAATACAGGATTTATATAGTAATCTCATTAAGACTGTGTATATGTGTCTTTACTTCCTGACTTGGTTTTCATCACCTCAAGCTACATTCATGTTAACAGGTACCGTAGGGCAATAAGGGGGTTTTTGTAGAGTGACAGATTTGATGTTGAGACAGTGACATCCACCCACATACCTTTCAAGACTGAATGCCCATTAGATTAGATTTGCCCAGAGCACATAAGGTTTGCTCCTATAAAACTATTTTCAGTTTGATTTCACTTAGAAGGAATCCAGATTTTTTGTTCCAGAAGAGTTCTGCAATGTGAATCAAGGCATAGTATGAAATAGTGAAAATTTGGGAAATTTACTTTTAATAAGTGCACTCTTGAGCTATTAAAATTCTTCTGTAGATACACCATGGTGACTTTCTGAAAAGCAGCACACATTCCAATTACCCCTGGAAACTGCTGTCCTCTTATGCATCATTATCTGCTCCTTGGGACTTCCAGCAAACTCTCTGCTTCTGCATGTGAGCATCAGGATCCCTGTGTTTTGTAATGATCCTGTTCTTTTTTCTGTGCCACCTCTCATAGGCTATTTTGGCTTTCCAAACTTGAGCACACTGTTCTTTTCCAAGAAAAGAGCCGTCTCCCTCTCCAGTGTTTCACCTAATCCAATTACTCTTTTTTAAGTACATATACAGTTAGAGAATAAGCAAATAAAGCAAGTGTTGTCTGTGATAATCCTACCGTACAAAGACTTTTCTGAAGACTCAGGCTATTTACCTGTATGGGTGTAACTTGTAACTATGCTATAAATAGCATTAGAAGTAGCATTATCACAGCAGAGGCAGGAGGGCCAGTGGTAATTTTCCAAATTCCAAATCTGTGATGTTGGACTACAAATGTTAATGAAAGAACTACAAAGATTTTTCATATGTTTATCTTTTTTTCCTGTTAATAAATTGTCTGTCAACTGGATGTGTTTCAACAAATTTGTTGATTGCAATTACTCAGCAAATGTTTGTTGTTAAGATATTTCAGGCAGTGAACTGCTGACAGTGTGTTTTCTGTCAGTGGTCCTTTGAGTGCTTGCTATTCATTGTTTATATTTGCAATTTGAATTGTATTGACTACACACACAATCTCCTGATTGAATATAGTTGTTCATAAAAGCCGGTTTCCACATTGGCTCTTTCAAATTTCATCTTTTGTGAAAATATTGTTAACTTCATTCACAGCCGTTATTCCCTTTAAACTGAAGCAAATTGGCTGAAGTTCGCACAGAAGTGAATTCTTAACCAAACATATTTAACTACAGCTTAGTCCCTATAGGCAAAGGTTTTGTTTGCCAGCTCTTCTTTTCAGTGATGTGAACTAGCAGTTCCTGTGAAATTTGTGTTGTGTCTTTCTTTGAAGAGGTTAATAAGTCATATCACATTTTTCTTAACCAAAGGGTGTTTGTAATAATTTTGATGGAATATAGAGTTTGATAATGGCCTGTTCTGATTTGGAATCTCTATTTTTGTTCAAACTAAGACTTTCTACTTGTCTAAAGTGAGAATATGGAAATCATGCACTAAGCACTACAGTCAGAATGGGTAGAATGCGCACCCTAAATGACTATTTAAATACTTACTGTATGAATGTGCATATTTTCTATCAAATGTATGGGGGCTTTTTTTTATCAGTCCTTGAGTTCTCAATGACTTGTGGGTAATGAGTTCACAAAGAGTTTAAATTCATTGAACTAAGCTACTTTTTGGAAAATAAAATTTTATTTTAAAGCAAGAAGGACTGTTGCAGTAAAAGTAAGAATTATTCTTCTAGAATTCACTTTAAAAAATTCAATTCTGAGAAAACCAGGCATTCAAGTATGAAGAAACCTGTGTACCAAAATTTGTGAAAATTTTTTTGGAATATCTTTACAAGACTGTTACCGCTAAGTGTTTTTGTTTGTTTTTTTTTTTTTTTTTTTAATTTGATAGACCTATTTGAGCTCTCAAGTTTGAATAGTCAAGCCAGATTCTTGATGTCCCTCCTTGCCAATAGAAATGTGCTCAGATTTCAGTGTAAAATGAGGTTCCCGTGCAACTGCTTAATATCAGATGTTGGGAATTGATGGAGCTGAAAACCCTGTGTAGCAGTTGTGAGGTCCACTTCAAACATACTTTGGAAAGAATAGAAACTTTTCACCGCAACCTCTTTTCGTGCTTTTATCAGGATTTCGACTGATAAATATCTAAAAGCATTCTGTGTTCTTTCCGGTTTCTTCTTTCCTCACTGGAGAAATCCATAATTCTTTCTGTCTCATGACTAATAAATTAGTGGAAATATAATATTTCCCCCTTCCTTGTCTTTCCAGATGTATCTTCCTTTATTTTGTTCACAAGACATCAAGAATAAGCATTCCTCACACAAAGCAATGAACCCTAAAAATCCTCTGATCTGAATAGAAAATAAGAGGAATTTGGACACAGAGCTAGGGTCTGCTTTAAGAAAAAAAATGTTAGTTGGTTTTAGCTTTTTCTTTTTTTTAAACTAAAGCTGATTTTTCTAGTAGCTTATGTTAATTTTTATTTCACAGATACTTTTAAAAATACCGTGTGCATAATTCTGCATATTTTCAGCAAATAGCCTTATGAAGTAATTTATAAGAGAGCTGTAATCCTAAATTCACAAACATATTTACTAAATTTCTCAGCTTTTTGGCTGGCAGACAAATGTGTTAGGTAAAGTAAATGCTGTATTGAGTGATGTCCTATATCTGTATAGGATATTAGAATTCGATAGCAAAACAGACTGCAAATTAAGTAATGTGGTTAAGCACAGCTGAATGATGCCATTTGAAAAGTTGATTAGAAATAAATATGCCAATTGCTATGGATCCTATGTCTGTTCTAAAAGGTGGTTGTTGAGTTTGTCTGTGAGAACGAGCCTGGCTCCAGAGCTGTAGAGTGTGTTGTGCATGGCTGGCCAAGAGGGACGAAAGAGTGGACCACCAGTGACACACGGCGCAGTAAGGTGCTGCAATAAGATACTGCATGCAAACTCAGAGAAACAACATTAAAAGAGGTTAAGAGAATCAAGTTCCCCACTATTCAGATCAGCTGGGCTAAAGGTGAATAAGGAAACACTACTAAGATGTAAAGTGGATGATAGAGAGGATTACTTGATTCTGCTGAGAGTAAGCTACTTAAACTACTAACCCAAGGTGATCAGCCAACCAAGAAATGAGGTGACCATTGTGGACTATCCAACACAGTTTTGTTTAAGTACATAATTATCATAAACTCCCAGCAACATTTGCAATATAGGAGCAATTTCTATTTCACACAGAAAACACTTCGTAATTAGCAAGAATTTGGCATGCAAGTAACAAGTCATGATGAAGGTTGTGTTGGGTTGTGAGGCTTTTGGTTTGTTTGCTTAGGGTTTTTTCTTTAAAGGCTCTGTTGTCTAAAATTCACAACCACAACAATCTTGCTTATGACTTCTGCAGTCAGTAGAATTACTTATGATTAAAAAAAAAAATATTCAGAGTAGGAGGAAGAATTAATCTGATCCACCAGGTACAGCTAATAATTAAAATAAACACTTTCTCTGACAGTGGTTTCAGATAACCTGATGTTTATTTTTATTAGGATCACTATCTTCCTTAAAGAACTGAACACTTCTTTTTCTTTGGCCTCACTGCCAGAAGTTTACTTTCAGGGAGTGCATGCCCTCCCTCATTCTTTCCAGCTGGAAGAACGGGAGTATTAGACTGAACCCTACTTTGATTTATGAATGTGGAATAGGCAAGAGAAGAGATTCTCAGTATTTTGCAGCTCCTGTTTACATCCGTGTTAATGAACAAGAGAGATAAAATGTCAATATGCCCTTAAGGAAATTTGTCCTGATTTCCATTGCATAATGATTAATTTAATTCTCTGCATGACTCTAAATACACTGGAGTTAAATGAAAAGAACAATCCTGGAAATATGCTGAGACACCAATATATTGTGGTAATACTAACTTTGCCCTCTTTTTCTAGTTTGTCTAGAAGTTTTCTAGGACTTTGAAACATAGAAGAACCTCGACTCTGCCTTTTAAGAAAAGTGTCCTAACTACATTGAACTTGGTAATATTTATAAGGTTCTGAAGTGAGCAATCCTTTACTTGTACCTTGCTAACCCAGATTAAGGTCTTGATGAGAATCAGTATCATAGATATGGTGGGTTTATCTCACATTCTTACATTTCAGACATAACCCAGTACCAATATGAGTATATCTATCTCTGTCTGAATTGACACTAAGTCATGCATTAATTTTTGTAGCTGTTTTCTGTCCATGTCATACCACTGGCATGATAAAATACCTATTTTGAATCAATACCTTAAACTGAAATAAACTGATGTACTCTGCTGCAATAGGACAGTTTCCCACTTGCATTTTGGCTACTTATTTCTCCTGAGTAAAAGCAAAAAGTAAAAGGAAAGAATGTTATTTTTGTTTTATAAAGTATCTTGAATTTTCAAATTTTTATTTAGTTCTTCTACTTCACTATATTTCCTATACTTAAAAAACCAGAACCCTTAGAATCTGTGAGTAGTAATAAAACCTTTGAGAAATGTTTCTAATAAAAGAACAGTAGCCTGTGAAATGTGCTGCTGTGGTGTGCAGTAAGTATAGTGGTTCACCTTGAACACTTCTTTTATTGAATACTTTGGGGCAAGGATGTCTGATTGTGTGTAAAAGCTTCTCATGTGTGGTATGGAGACCTTGTGTGCTCTTTCCTTCCTGCCCTTTTCCTCCTCCTCTTTTTATTCAAGGATGCAGCTGCCAGACACAGAGCCATGCTCCCATACAGCCTTCCCAGGAGGCCTTGTGAAATCAAGTTGCTCGCTGAGTGCCAGCATGGCTTTTGTTCCTTCGAAGGCAGAGCTAGGAGCCTGCTTCCTCTGCCAAGAATGCAGGCAGGCTACATTGGAAAAAAAAAAAAAATCCCTCAATTTTATTCACTGCACTGTTTCATCTTTTTAAGTAGCTGGCATCTGCAGCTGGTTGTGGCAGGGAAAACCTACAAACATCGCACTTGATGTTAATAAATGTGTTTGCCATTAAGTGGCTGTTGTAATGCTTTGCTTGTTTGCCTTTCTGTGTGCACTTTCATCCTTCACTGTAACACTACTGCTGCCTTGTAATTTGTCTCAGACATTTACATTGCTGGTTGCAGGTATACAAACCTCTTAGATCAAGTAACTGCTCAGACACTTGATAAAAGGATCCGTTTAGCATCTCTCCTGTTCTGTCTGCCAAATCCAAGCATAGCCTTGATGCATGGAATACAAACTGCCTTATAGTCACAGACCACATTTCACTTCTCCTTGACTCCTGACTGAATGGTACAAACCATTAAGGAGTTTATGTGAGATCTTTAGTGCAGCCGCTGATTTTAGCAGAGTCTAACAATGTCTCCTGTGACAGCTTTCTATCTCTCCAGAACAGCTGGAGCAGCTATTCCTAGAATCCTCTGAGTGAAGTCCATATTTCAAATAACTGAAAGAGGATCATATAACAGCACTCTCGGTGGGATGGCAGCCATTATCTCCTCTGGAGCATGCCTGCTGTAGAGAGAGCAGGCATCTCAAAACAACACATCTGCAGTTCTGTCAGCTGTTGGGGAGATGTTTGCATGCACAGGGAAGGAACAGCTCTACTTCCCTCTCAAAACTACCCTCTCTTCTTTCCCCTCTGTGCGAAATCTGACAACTTGATAAAAGCAGGCTTGTCTTAGAGACTGACTAATGAAAGTGCTTGCAACAATTTGGAGCCAATCTGTCCATGGAGAGCACACAGGCAGGTCTCTGACAGTCTGCTTTGCAACAAAGCATACCAATATATGCTTAACTCTCAAGGTCTTTAGTGGGACTTAAGCATATATTTGATAAGATTAAGTACTATACTGAGCTGGGATAACTTGAGTGTGCAGGAGTCTGAATACAATGATATGAACAAGACAAGGGGAGAGGAAATGAGGGGTGAGTCCTGCTCTCTTCCGATTATATCTGGGCACAGGTTGTTTCCTACAAACCGATAAAAGGAGAGGTGGGAAGTTGTGGGTCCTGTAAAGCTAATCTTTCACCCTGCATGTAGTTAGAAGGTATCATAGCAAGCAAGCAAAAGTGGAAGCTAATGTTCTTTCTCATAAAAATGTCCTGCTTTTAGTTAACAAAACACAAGGCAGTAAGTTACAGCAGTTCCTTTGGCTGCCATCAGTAATGGTAAGCTCAGTGGTTTTGAACTGTACTACAGTACTACACAGCAGCAAGGTTATAAGAAAAAAGAGCAGTTTGATGGCTGCAAAGCAACATAAACCAGGATAACTGAAATTAAATTCCCTATACTGAACAGTTTCTTACATTCCAGCCTGTGAACTGTCTTAACTTTCAGTGTTATGATAACCTCACCTAATGTGCTATTCTGGGCTGGAAGAAGATGTGCTGTTTGCAAAAGAATAAGGAGATTTGCATTGCCCCTGTGTGCATTCTATTATGGCGGTCTTTTTTCAGCTGAAGTCTTTTTTGTCAGGCTGGCCTCCAAGACAGGGAACAGAGAGAGACTTTCTGTGCCTTTCAATTCTGCAACAGCAAAGAAGCTTTTCATAGTGGAGCACATTTCAGTTATATGCTAAAGAATGAATGAATGAGTAGCTAAAATATTTCCTCAAGAATTAATAAAATTAACTTAATGACTTATGGATTAATAGTTTAGCATTGTAGACATATAACAATCAGGAAATTAAATTTCTCAGACCCATTCAAAACAGAAGTTTAAAAGGAGAAAATAAGGCAGAGGCTACATTGTATTGTTAGGGTCTGGGGACAGATCTACAACCCAAGGGGAAATCAGGAAGCAAGATGAGAAAAGCCACAGCAAAATTCTGTGGGTCCAGGCTTGCCTTACATCTAGTTTCTTAGAAAGCATCTGAAGACTGATTCCTCAAAACTGCTTTTCTCCCTGGGACCAGAGAACAAGCCAACAGCAAGGGCCCTCTCTAACAGCTTCAGAAATGGCTCAGAGAGACCAGTTTGTCTCTCCCCACCTTCGGGACTCCTTATAAAGAAATCCTGTGCTTTCTGGGATAAGATAGAGGCCACAGCTATCTCTAAGCTGTGACAGTGTGGAAAGGTCAAGGGGAACTGACATTTAGGAATTCATGATGGGTGCAGAAGACCAGCATCCCCAGGAGAAAGGGATTGTTACTTTCTTCTTTGGCTTCTCATCAAGGCAAGCTGAAGTTGAGCTCTGGGTTGCTGTTATTTTCATTTGTACTGATGTGCTCTTCCAGATGTTATAGGCAGTTCAGCTTTACTGTCTCTTGCCTCTTGTGTCTTGATGCCATGGCATGAAGATTTGCTTTTCTTTGGGCTTATCCAAAGATCTGTAGATTGCAGCTAAATAACTAGAACTGTTCTTGCATGTTCTGAGAGAAGGAAAATTAGAATTTTGGGCAATGGTATCAGATCTTCTTTGAACTTTGCCATTGGAGATTTTCTGACTGAGAATTTCACTGTTCTAATTCAGTATTTCAAGACATGTGAGTTGTAGGAAGGATATGTTTTGTAAGGTGTAATTACCTCTTTTTAGCAGTGAGCTCCTCAATGCTGCTTTGATTGTGATACCTTCACATCGCCTGATTAAATCAAAGCCAGGTTAGAGCATTAGGATTAAGGACGTAAATTAATTGTAATTACATCAGAGCCAGCCAAATTAGCGAGTCATCAGTAATATAAGCAATGCTAAATGGCATCTAATTCTGTATAATAATTAATTGGGTTCTTCCACTAAATAAGACCCGACACATTGGTCCTTTATCAATCCACTAAAGGCTGGTTAGCCTTGGGCGCTTTTGACATGAAACAATTACAAAGGTTCCAAGAAACCAACATGTTTGTCCCCATTTTCATTTTAAGCTCTGACACTCTGCATTTACATGCTTCTACTAGTTTAATAATTAGGTCCTTACACTCTTTGATTACTCTTATTTGCAGTTCCTGTCATCCTGGACAGCTCATTGGTAAAATTATGCTGCCCACAGAGCTTGGAAAGAAAGAATTTAACAAATTACAAAGGGCAATAAGAAAATGTCTGGTGGTGGTCATTTGACCAGCATGATCATTCAGAGGATTGCTGGTTTCTGATGTAATATCAAATTTGGGTAAATAAAGATGAAAAGGAAACTTTTTCTAGCTAGGCAAACACAAAAAATTATTTAGAGGGACATCCAGATACAATCGAAGGAACTTAAAAAAAGTCTGGATAACAAACAATCTCACCCTCTTCTCCTCCTCTTGACAGAGACTTATGTGAAGAATAGAATAAAACCTAACAGGAAAGTGGTGGGATCACCAATATGTAGTCTTCTGAAACCAGTCTAGAAAATAAACAATAGCAGACATCCTGTAGAGTACAGTCTTAAATTTGCAGGTAGCTGGACTAGCAGATCAATAAGTCTTTTTCATTTCTAACAGCAGCAGCTCTGTTCCACATGTATTCTAGAGATGCTGCTGTTGGCTTCTTACTACTAAAAGTGATTTGTTTCTTGTTTGTGACAGAGGAAATGCACTACTTTTCTCTCAGAAGTGCATGGTTACCCTCCTGCTGCTCAAAATGCTTTCCAATTACAGATCCTGCACAAAGAAAAGCATATTAGCTGTTCTGAGACCTTCAGTGTAGTCTGACTAACCTTTGTGCAGGGCAGGACTTCAAAGGAAGCAAAGAAAACCCCAAACCACCTTTGTATTCTTAGGGTCTATTGACTTGCCAGGAAGCAGCTTGGCATTGCTCCCAACAGTCACATAGTACTTGAACAGTGTTTAATTCTGTGTTCTATTCCCATGTAAATATTACATACTGCATATCTTTCTAATAATTTTCTAATTATATCACAGAGAAGTTCAATTCATGTGTTGCATTTTGGATTGCAACTTTGGGTATCAGTAGCACATTTAGTATTGGTGGTCTAGAAAACAGCTTTGGATCTTAGAGCCAGATCTTCCTCTTTCTTGGGTGGTTTTGATCAGAAGTTTAAAGGAGCAATCAAAACTGAGGCACAGGATTGTTACCTGATCAGTTTTTCACTCTCTCCATTTACAAACCTTTTACAAATATAGCAAGAGCTGTACAAGTCCAGGTTTGCACATTATTTACTCTGACCAATGCATCATTTTTTTTATGACTGTATCTGGGTTTGGAGACAGCCAGTGCTGTGCTGTCACATGGTGAACGCAGAGCTCTGGAATGGGTTTCCTGTCCCACTGCTGTCATTTTGGATGTGGTGATGCTCACAGATCCCTGTGCTTGCTCACAGAATTGTTTATCTCTGCCAGAGGTGATGCTTGAAAGGAAACTACACCAATAATGCAGAAATTCAAGTAAATTAGGGGGAGGACCTATAATCATCTAGCATGTAGGGAACAATGTCTGTAAACCACATTCAGAGTGCATGTGTTGGTGCTTCTGAGAGCAACACACTGAGCAGATTTGTGACAAATGCTGTGGATGCAGCACATTCTTCAGCAGCTGTGCAAAGGCGCAGCTTTTAGACAGTCATTTCACAAACAGGGGAATGGTTAAAATCATTGTCTCTAACCTGCAGCTTGCTTTTGTCTATCAGTCACTTGAGGTGAGTTTTTCCTTTGTGTCTGATGCAGGGAATCAAATTTGGGTGCAGTCACACATTCTTTTCTTCCAGTTAAGCAGCAAAAGAAAAGGAAAAGAAATATCTAAACTGAGAAGAAATCAGGACAGCAAATTCAGCTCTGGAGAAGCACACTTGAATGTGCCCATATGTGCATTTTTGAATGAGATGCTCTGTCAAGAAGCTTAATACAATGTGCAAAGTTAACTGTCCATGTGATTTTATGGGTTGGAGACTTTGTGTTTTGCAGATATTAAAACTAAAGGCCAATATGCTTCTGCATGGCTCCTCATTATCATATGTGTGTCTAAGAATGCCACCTCTAAAGATAAAAATGGTGCCTCTGACTTTTAGGGTGATACAACTGACTATCACTATATCTCCTTCTGATTTTCCGCAGAATTTTTCCTTGCCTTTCAAAATAATTAAGATTTGATGGGAAAAGTAATTAGAACTGAAAAAATATTTCCTGTAATAATTTGTCTCTTGTCCAGCATTTGACATTTTCTATTCAAAGTCTGTAGTTAAAGCTAGAATTCAACTGATTTTATTTTAAAATATTTCTGATGCTTTTTTTTTTTTTTTTTTTTTTTTTTTTTTTTTTTGTTTTGGTTTTTTTTTTTTTTTTTTTTTATTTTTAATATGGGA
>WEZZ01034395.1:17040-39562 GCA_013400585.1 Chloropsis cyanopogon
TGTTGTGGTTTTCATATAATATTCCCTATAGAAAGGACCTCCTCATGTTCACCTATGTTATAGCAAAACTGGGAACCTTTATAATGCATTTGCCTAATTGTCAGATATTCTGAATTCAGAAGTGGTAGCCAGGGTGAGACCTGCTCCTATCTGTTCTCCATGATTTTCTGCAAGGACTGCTTGCTTCTGAATTCACCTAAGAGTATCCTACTTTTAAAAACTGACGGTACTAGTTCTGCATGAAGTAAAGGCAATGTCATGGGATTTTTTATAAATAAAATCCAGTGACATTCATAGCCCTGTAATCAATTACTTGGCCACTTGGCCAAAGATCTGTTGTAGTGTAAATGTTTATACACTCAGAGTGCCTCAAGGCCTGCATAATCATTTGGCATACACCATTTGGTCCACAAGTGTAGCGTGGCCTTGCTTACAAAACACGCTCAGGATGGCAATTGGTAACAGGACACTGCGGTGTTCATGGGCTAATGGAAACAGTAAATTTAGTCCTGGTGTGCCAGAATAGGTGGCTAATCTGAGATTCTTTTAACCAAAATGTTTTCTTCTGAAATTAATGTTCCTATGGGAACTTAGGGATGAATAGATACGGAAATAAATGCAGGCATAGACTCTTCTGCACTAGAAAGTATGTTTTTATGAATTTTATAAAAAATCTGAAAAGGTTGATCATATTATCTGAAATCCTGAATTTCCTGTTTTAAAAGATGAGATATTTTAGCACACCAGTTTAGAAAACACAATAAGAGACAAAAAGGTTCAATTGTGCTGTGGAGCACCAGAGTGAGAAGAAAGTGGAAAAAAAAAACTTCAATAGAGAAGGTTCTGCATCTAAGTCAGATTTGTTAGTGCTCCTTCGGCTTGCTATCTGCCTCTTAATTTCCAGTGTTGTGCTGCCGTGAGTGCTGTCTTACAACTACTTGCAAAATGAAGGAAAGGTTTGTTGTGTTCAAATTAATTCTGTGTGTCAAGTTCTCAAAATTTTCTGTCACATAAAGCTCAAAAATTGAAAGCAATTACCTTTTAAAACTTTTGCTTTTTAGAATTCACCTCTTGGTATTTTGTTACTTAACTACTATTTATTGACATATAGGGTTACCATTATTGCTCTCAAAAGAAGCAGCCCAAACAAGATATCAGCTAGAAAATGGAAAGAAAATAAGGGCATAAAATATACAGTTTTCCTTGCCTAATATGGATGTGGAAAGGTGAAAATCTAAATGGCTTCTCTGGAGATGAATCAGTAAAGTAGCCACAGATATCTTGATCAGAAAAGCTTACAAGTGGTCATGCAGTGAGAAACTATTCTTGCTGAAACTGATTGCAAAATCTTCTTCAGTGTTTCTGGCCCTGGCTTGACAATCAGCCCCAGAGCTGGGTCCCTGTGCACTGGTTAGTCAGTGGGTGTCAATGCAGCTGTGTCTAGAATGTGTTGTTCCTCGTAGTGGTGCAGTGGTGCAGTGCACACTCAAGGTTGGTGATGCTTAGGAAGGGTTGCTTAGGGAGAGGTGTCTGTGCCAAGCATGATCCCTTACATCTGAGAAACTTCCATGCTTTTTAGGTAACCTTTCCATAAATTTGTTTATGAGAGCAGGTTAACATCTTATTGTGTCAGACTCAGAAGAAGGTAAAGGTCTCCAAACAACTTGTTTTATACAGATGAGAATTGCAAATTCTAACACATAATTGATTTATCTGTGTCACCTTGGGAATACTTTGCCTTCAACTGGGGTTTTTATGCAATTCAGCTATTGCTCTTTGTAGAAAGCAGGCATGTATATGCTTATGTCCTTTGAAAACAGCACCTAGAACCTCTAAAACCTGTCCTCTAGAAAGCCAAGATGGCTTTGGTTAAGCAGATTCCTGGAACTTGCAGCACTAACACCTTCTGATTTACCTTTGCTCAGCACATTCTTCCTCCATTGGTACTTTCTTTTTGTACTGTGCACGAGTTCTAGGATTTTATTGTGAATAATTTAGTTGTATGGGGAAAAGAATACTTGCTTGTCATTAGTTGCAGAACCTGAAGAAATCATCTATAATTTAATAATGATTCTACAAATAATGTAAAACAACTTTAGCTGGTAAGAAAAAGTGCAATATATGTCCAAGTTCCATGATAATTCCAATATAAGGGAGTAGAGCATCAAAGCTAGAGGTTACTGTGGTTCAGTGTATTTTATTCCAGCATTAAATACCTGTCCTCTTGGCAGTAGAAGCCTGTTTTTTGACATCAAACTGTGCCCAGACTAGCACAAACAACAAGTACTGGGAGGAATAACAGTAGTGTCTTCTGATTCAGCCTTAGGAGGCCTGGGCAAATTGCCACAGATTACATTTTAGCAATGCAGGTGATAAAAATAATGTTTTTTCAGGTCTGCTGTTTCTGAACTTTAGCAGTTATTGTCCTGCTCTTAACAGTGAAATGGAAAAAGCTTGTTATTCTTAACACTTTCATTTCAGATGCCTTTCTTTTCATTGCCATGGAAATTATAGCTATGAGCAGTGCCATTGGGAATAAAAAGGTAATGCATATTTCTGAGTTTCAAATGGCTCTTAAATTATCCTAATTCAAGAAATTTCTCTTTCAACACACATTGGTTTTATATATGCAAAGGGAGACACTGCATTAATGTAAATAATTACCTATGCTTATTTAACAGTCCCGTACACTTATCATTACATTGAATCATTGTTCATATGGCTGTCTTAAAATGTTTTGTAATCCTAAGCACATTTCATATCACCTCAGACATTTAGGACACACTTTATAGAAACTCAGTTGAAGTGACTTGTTCTAGTCATTAAAATCTTTACTTCATGGCAATTTTATTCCACAAGTCACTATATGTAAGTATATATGTGAAAACTTGAAATTCTAAGTTTTCCAAATAAATTGACAAAGTTGTACTTAGCAGCTGTGGTGTTGGAAGGGATGACTCACAGTTAACAGACACTGAATTGCTGAAGTTTTTCCCCTCATTACTGATGCTCTCATGGGAAAGGTTTGCCTCATGAATATTCAGATGTGCCTCAGAGAATCGCAGAATCATTAGGGTTGGGAAATACCTTTCAGATCCTCAAGTCCAGCCATAAACCTAACCCTTCTAAGTCCACCACTAAACTGTGTCTCTAAGTGCTACATCTCCACATCTTTAAAATCCCTCTGGGGAGGGTGACACCACCATTTCCCTGGGCAGCCTGTTCCAATTCTTGGCAACCCTCTTAGAATATCCAATCTGATACTCCCTAGCACACTGTGAGGCTGGTTTCTCTTTTGCTATCATTGTTACATGGAAGAAGATGCCAATACCCACTCGGTGCACTCTCCTTTCTGGGAATTGTAGAGAGTCAGATCAACATTCCCACCCAACTCACTGTTGTCTGNAGAGTCAGATCAACATCCTCCCCCAACTCACTGTTGTCTGCAAACTCAATCCCCTCGTCCAGATCATAGATATAGATATCAAACAGGACTGGCACTGATTCTGAGCCTTGGGGAACAAGAGTGGTGACCAGCCACAAGCTGGATGTAACTCCATTCCGCCCACTCTCTGGGCCCAGCCACACAGGCAGTTTTTTATCTAGGGAACAAAGCATCTGTCCAAGCCAGTTTCTCCAGGAGAAAGCTGTGGGAGAAGGTATCAAAAGCCTTACCTAGGTTCAAGTAGACAACATCCACAGCTTTTCCCTCGTCCACAAAGTGAGTTACTTTGTCACAAAAGGAGATCAGGTTAGGGACCTGTCTTTTATGAACTCTTGCTGGCTGGACCTGATCCCCTGGTTGCTGTGTANGCAACCCTCTTAGAATATCCAATCTGATACTCCCTAGCACACTGTGAGGCTGGTTTCTCTTTTGCTATCATTGTTACATGGAAGAAGATGCCAATACCCACNTTTCTCCAGGAGAAAGCTGTGGGAGAAGGTATCAAAAGCCTTACCTAGGTTCAAGTAGACAACATCCACAGCTTTTCCCTCGTCCACAAAGTGAGTTACTTTGTCACAAAAGGAGATCAGGTTAGGGACCTGTCTTTTATGAACTCTTGCTGGCTGGACCTGATCCCCTGGTTGCTGTGTACATGCCATGTGATGGGAATCAGGATGATCTGCTCCCAAATCCCATATGTTCATTCAACTTAAACTACCTTTTTTCTTGTCTTCTTTCTGCACCATGCTAGTTTAGTACATAACTGTGTACAATAACAACTTTTAAAATTGTCCCTTGCAAATTGGGGTTACAAACAGAAGTAAAAGCTGGGGGGAAATCCTGTATATTGGGTCAATCTTTCACTTTCTAGGTGGAGCATCGCTCCTAAAGGTAGTAGAACGTGGTCCTGTGAGAGTCTTTTTTTTCCCTGCTGGAAAAGGAATTTGAAGTGTTGTCTTTTACTGTCTGCTACATGCCTTTAACAAAATGAAATGTAAGAAAAAGGGAATCCCACAAAAAATCCTGTGGGATGCATTTTTGTTTCATGAACTGTTGAAGTGAATGAGATGGAGATGAAGCTTTCAGATTTGGGGAAAGACACTGATGTAGTGAAAGAGTTGGGATAGATTTCAGGAAATTTGCCCTCTGTTTCTGCTTCCTGTTGCTGTAAACTTGGGAAAGTAACTTCATCTTTATGCCTCTTCTGCTAGTATGTGAAATGGAGATAGCCACTTTTGTCTGCCTTGCCTGTTTTATGTCTACACTTACTAGGGAAGAGACACTTACATTACACATTTTCTGAGGACAGACTTCAGCAGGATCCTAATCCCATTCAGGCTCTCTAAGTGTCTCTGGCTGTCACAAAAATAATAAAAAAATCTCAAAATTTCTAAAGGACTACACACTGTGTTTCATAGCTGTCTGTGTTGTACTGTTAGCAGGGCAGAGACAGTGTGGTTATATTTGGAGGCTGTATAAGAATCCTGATACATTAGGTGTTTAATTTCTTTGCCTTGTGGGATTGGAGACTTTCCACTGTTTATGAAAACTAGATTGAGATGGAGAACTACATCCTATGTGCATACACACAACATCATTTTGCTTCCCAGCCAGATTTTCCCCAGGTTAGGTACTTTTACGGATCTCCCTGCTTCTCCTTGTGATAAGGTGCATAGCCAACATTAACATTAATGAGAGCTGCATGTGCACTCCAAGAGAGAATCCAGGCCTCTGGGCATATTTAATTGCTATCAGATCAAGACTACTTCTGCATAACATGGGGTATGCATAGAACATGGT
The DNA here is from genome assembly GCA_013400585.1 of Chloropsis cyanopogon. Classification (NCBI taxonomy): domain Eukaryota; kingdom Metazoa; phylum Chordata; class Aves; order Passeriformes; family Irenidae; genus Chloropsis; species Chloropsis cyanopogon. The sequence goes on from WEZZ01034395.1 coordinate 22,286, forward strand.
AATGAAACTGAGAGCAAAGGGTTTTCTTAGGAAGGCGTGTGTAGCACTCTGTGGGGAAGCTCTGCAGAACTTGGGAAACTCTGCCATCATGGAGAGAAACATGGATGGCATGCAGGAGGAAATGTGCTATTTGGGGGGCACACAGGCTCTACCGTGGCTGTAACTGATAGTTTGGATTACCTTTGTAGGGTGCATTCAAGACATGCTGCTGGGAATGATTAACTGTAGAAGCAAGATGCGAATTTTTTCTTTAAATCTGTCTTCTTTCCTGCATGAGATTGGACTTGCTGTGTTGTCTCTGACTTTCCAGTGACCTTGCTTTAGGTTGCAGTGAAGAGGAATAAACTGAGTGTAGGCAAGATTAAAAGGCGTATCATTACATTTGAGGGAGTGGAAATTGAGTGCTAGGAAAGAGCAGAAGGGTTTAGTGCCTGTGCTCCAGTCCTATCTCTGACTTCCTCTGCAAGTAGTTTGATTCATATTAGATTCGACTATTCAGAATAAGGCAAAAAATCGTATTTTTTTATCCCAGAAAATACTGAGTAACTTTCCCCAAATAATGACTGAATGTAACATCCAAATAGCGGCGAAAATTCAAGCTGTTCATTGAGTTCATGTACTGAGGGAGGCAGTTTCTCTGGAAATGTTGTTTGTCTAAAATGTATTTTTTTTTTTAATAAATTCCAGGGAGTTGAACTAAAGAGTTAAGGACAGTTCTTCTGGATGGCTGCATTATAGGACCTGTGTTCTAAAGATGTGTGTACCCTGAGGGGATTGTGCCATAGCATGTTTCTTCTAAAGCCATCTGAAGTTAAGCACTTCTCTAGATCAAAGGATTGAATGTTATACAGTGAAGTTGAATGCAGCAAAATTGTTATAATTTGATCTAAAACACATTAAAGGCTTCCCACTCTCATTAGAAAGGTTGGGCCACCTCTTATGTCACAGATACAAAACTATTCCAACAGTAGGATATCTACCTATAAAGCCAGGGACCTTTCAGCTGTACTGAGTGTTTTAGTCCCAGGATACTGCCTTGGGGTCTCTGTGTAAGTAGGAAGAGGAAGACACAACTGTGGTCTCCCTACACACTCACAACTTGCAGCAACTCAGAAAGCTGTAAGGCCAATGGCCATTGATTCTACTTAGAGAAACCTTTTGGAAGCCGTGATTTATACCATTTGTGTTGAATGCACAGTTAATCTATGAAGTGAAGGAAAACGAAGGCAATTTAGATTCATCCATCCATAAAATAGGTCACCAAAGAGCTGGTTTAATATGGCACTAGCAAGACCATCGTCATGACGAGGTAATGCTGGCCTGGGATCAAATGAATGGATATAGTTTCATGTAAACAATGGAAGTGGCTTTCAGTGGAATTTCATAAAGAATGCCATTGGATCAACGAGCTGGTTTCTACAGCATTTAATGAAGACTCTATTTAATATTGGGAATGGAAGTCTGCATATGCCTGTAGCTGATTTCTAATTAAAGAATAGAAGGTTCAGCTGAAGAGCAATGCTAAGAAACGTGCATTCAAAGAATTAGGAGTAGCCTACCCATTTAGTGATGCATTATTACACTTCTTTCTCTTGGATATCTCTTTAGTTCTCTGAAGTTAAATATGATACATATGGGAAATAGATTGAAGTACATTAATTGCCTTATTCATCATGTCATTAAAATTATAGGTCTTGCTGCAGACTAGCTGCAATGTCTTATTGTGTTTCTGGCACACATCATTAACAGAAACAGTCCTGCTAGTGGTATGCAAAATGTACTTTCTAAATAACTGTACAGTGATTTGGGGCTCACTTATGCAACATATTGCTACAAACTATTGTAATACCCCTGGCACTTGCTTAAACTCATTGGGCTAGTGATGGAATTAATGAGGCTGGTGCTGCTGCAGTATGCTGAGCACGCTCAGCTCCTTCGATGCTCTTTGTCTGCAGCGAGGCTCTTGTCTTTCAGAGCTGGCTGCCGCTCTGTCTCCAGGGCTGAGCCTGGGATCAGATAATGAACAGCATATCAGTGCAGCAGAGGGGGTAGGGGGTGATGGGAGAAGACTTATTATTCCTTCACTCTCAAACAAAACAAAATCATTGAACTGTCAGGGTCATTAAGGACCCTGGGGTTGTCATGGAAACGACCTTTGGGGGTTTATGGCTGTTAATGCATGAGTGACTGTCTGTATTATATGTGTGTGGAAGGGGTCACCGTTTTCTTGGTGGCTTCTAAAAAAAGCTGGATTGGATGGCTAATGTTCAGAAAGGAATTTCTGTGCTCTGTGGTGTGACTAACTATTTTGAATGTAGCAGACTTTGAAGGGGAGGTGGAATAAAAAGCTTTACTGACAAATATTTAGACAGAAACATAATTACTCTTGAATTTTGTTTCAGTAGCAATGCAACTTTATTTCCAAGTGTCAGAAAATAAAGTCAGACTCCATAATCTTTTTAGGATACTTAAAAAAAACTCTAAAAGCAAATAATTTTGCTGCAGATGATTTCAGACTAGCAATACAGGGCACTACCTAGGGAAATGACAATAAATTTTAGAGCTGTCATAGCCAGAGAGAAAAAAATGTTAATGTACACAGCTAATAAAATCTTCCTCATCCTCATACAGACTTTCTGTATGACCTTGGGCACATCATTTAACTGTTGTCCTGTTCAAGTCAGTGCAAACCATCAATTGACTTCAAATCTGTAATAATGCTTGTTGAAAAGGAAGGACATTTGATTTTAAGAATATGGGTTTAGGACTCTGAGTATCCAGAAAGAAAAGTTATGGTAAGAATACACCAAAGATCAATTTTACCTAATTTTTTACACTCTCAAGTGGAAGTCATCATGGCATTTTGCTTTATCAGCCACTCTCTACTGGCTGATTAACAATTAGATGGTTATACTTCAGTTTCCAGTAGAGACTACAGCGCTTGTCTCCATATAGAGAAAAGGAGGGGGAGGGGGAGACAAAGAGGCAGCAAAGCAGGGATAATATTAATGATTCCCTTTATAGACAGTCAGGAAATATCACCAGAAGCCAAAAATACTAAAGGTGAGGAATAGTGGTAGCAATTATTTTAATATTGTATGGAACTTAGTATCTATTCAGTTTGATTCTTCAGCTCATTTAAGCAAAAAAGTTCTGTGTTTAGAATATATTGAGAAAGGAGCTGGATTCTTCCCCCCCACACACACTAAGATAAATGAATGTGATTGCCAGGTTAAAATTTGGAGGCAGACTTTTACTTATCTCCTGTTGTAGAGGAGGAAGCCTAAGTTTGGCCATGCTGAATTAAGTATTCATGATTTTGCATTTTTTTTTTTATTTTATTTTTTTAAAATTGTCTCAGGAAAATTACATTATCTTTTTTGGTTCTCACCTTTCTTCTGTAAAGGAGGCATAGTCACACCTTTTTATTTCATACATTCCTTGCAATAAAGATCATAATAAACACAGGTAATCCATCAGAAGGACTGCATAAACATCCCTGACAGCAGGGTCAATAGCAGGATGTTAAACACAGGCACTTCATGGCTTATAGCCCATCTTCACTCCTACTTGTGCAGCTTCAGAAGTTTCTTAGAGTGATCAGGGACAGCAAACACAATAACAAAATTGCTGAAAATCACAGTCTTATTAGTTGTATTGGTGTGCTTGATGTATTCCAAAAATTCTTTGTTGTAATTGTACTGGTTACAGCACATATTTTTTTAATAGATTAAGAAGATAAAAATGTCATTGTATCACTGAATCTGAGCTATGGTCAGGTTGGAGGAGTTGAAAAAAGGAATTGTATTCATATATGTTGATTGTAATCTTATTTAATTAATCTAAGAGAAAAATATATTTGGAGAAATTCTTAATATACTTTCATTCACCTGACTCTTTAGGCATGTCTTTGTTTGAGGCTTTCTGGCCAAAACTCTTTTCAGTGTTGTCTTGCAATTTTTTGTCTCCTGGTATTGAAGAAAAATTAATGATGAAAGTTCAAGATTGAGTTTAGTCAAGCTCAGGGTCAAATTTGTTTAAATGCAAAGCTTTGCATTAGCCCAAATTCCCTTGAACTGGTGAAAATTCAGACTGAAAATCTGTAGGCTTTAAAAACTTTTGATTTGGTGTGCAATCCACCTGTGCTACTGGTCATAGTATCTTCTTGATATTTCATCTCCTGTCCTTGCTTTTTGTCTTCTCTCTCTATTCCTGCTTCTTCAGCTCCTCCAAGCATTTCTTGTCACTGCTTTACTAGGATCTCCTCAACCCTGGCAACATACCCCCCCTCTATCTGCAGATTTAGAGAGGCAGATTTGCTTCTCTCTAAATTAGCTAAGAAATGCACATAAGCTAAGAAATGCATATGAAAGTCAACCTTGAGCTTTTATCTTACTTAGTTTGCTTTATCTTGTATTTAGTGGAAATTCTCACCAATCACCTTAATATCAAGGCTATCAGTATGCTGAGGGGTTTTTTATGTCTGGCCAATATAGTAAACATTTGGATTTTTGCTGATCAGATATATTCCCAGCCCAAGAACGGTCTGAGAAATATTTTTTCTCTGTGCTAGGTACACCGAAAAATTTTGATGCACATAAATCTTACTGTACTTTTTACATTTGTTGAGAGTCTGTTAGTTTCCAAGAGTATTAGAAATCTCTTAGAATCCAGAATCCCTCCTAGCATATTTTTTTTATTCTCTTATAAGCCTGATTCCAGGACCAAACATAACAAGTAAGAGAAATATTCATAGAATTACAGATATTGAAGGAGAAAGTCAGGAGTACCATGGGTCATTTGGCCCACCCTCCCTGCTCAGGCAGGGTCATCCTAGAACACGTTTCACAGGATTTCATCCAGACAGTTTGACTTCACACCCTTTCCATACAATCAGTTCCAGTGCATAGTCACTCACACAGTAAAGTTCTTTCTCATATTCTGGTGGAACTTCCTATACATCAGTTTTCCCCTATTGCCTCTTGTCTTACTCCTTTGTCCACTGTTCTACAAGTTGCCATGTATTTAAATGCACCAATTTGCTGCCCCTGTTCCTCTTATTTTGGATAAATGTTGAATCTTTCAACAGTTGAATAATTCAGAGCATAGTACATTGCAAGACTTGTTTTGCTTTTTTTTTTCCCAGTAATATTTTCCACTCAGACTCTAGTTCAGTTAGAGTTTCAGTGAAGAACTCACCAAGGACAAATTTGAGGAGAAATTGGAGCCACAGGTATCACTGGTGTCAGCTGGGCTAGATCCCTTAATTTCTCCTGACCCGTACTCATTTACCCCAGTTTAGGATTTTCCTTGCTATTGCACTGTGGTGGGCTGACCTTGGCTGGATGCCAGGCATACACCAAGCCTCTCTATCACTCCCCTCCTCAGCAGAAGCAAAGGAAAACAAAAGATTTATTCTCTACTTCCCATCAGCAGACAATGTACAACCCCTTTCCAGGAAGCAGAGTTTCACTATGCATAGTGGTTGCTCTGGAAGACAAATGTTGTAAAAACAAATCCCCCTCACCTCCTTCTTTCTCCTAGCTTTTATTGCATTTTGTCGTTTTGGGTCAGCTCTCCTGGCTTCGTCTCCTCCCCAGATCCTACCAGCCTATTGGTAAGGGGTAACTCTTGGAGAGACAGCCCTGATGCTGTGCCAGCCCTGCTCAGCAGGGGCCAAACCACTGTGTGTTAGAAACACCTTTCTAGCCACCAGCAGAGTACAGCTCTGTGAGGGCTGCAGTGGGGCAAATTAATTCCATCCCAGCCAGACCAAATCCATGCACTTTCACAGCAGCCCAAGGGGAACTTAGCACAGGAGTACCAGAGTACCATACAAACCAACCAGGATGAAAAAAGATCATTCATTTTCTTTCTTGGTCTAAAGGGATTACTTTTGTAATTACACCAAGTTCTGAAATGCCCTTAGATTTGTTCAGTGCCAGGGAATCTGAATTTACATCAAATGCTGCATAATTCATATGGCACGGACAGCAATTATGAGTTAATTGAGGGGGTAATGTTTAAAAAAAGGCAGATTATGAAGAACATCGGGAATGTCGGAATGAAGAAAGGCTCTTCAGCCCATTGAGGCTCATGTTTTTTTAAACCTTATTTTATTTAACATGATAGTGGTTGTCTTTTGAAGGGTGCTGGAGAACCCTATGTTCTCTGCCTCTGCACTATTTTTTGTTTAGGCGGCATCTGATACATTATTTTTTTCTGGAATAAGTAATTCAGGTATGAAATTATTCCTTTCTGTTTTACACACTGTTTTAAAATGTGTGCTTGATTATCTCTCAGCAGCAACCATAACCTTCAAATCAGATATAGTTCAGTTAATACAGTTCTCTTGATCCTTTCTCACCTCTCAGATTATAGGGATTAAGCACTATAAACTATCTATACTGTCGCTGCCTTTGTTCCTACAGTCAACAGAGTCATCACTTTTCTCTGTACCTTCTCACATGTAATAATACCTACTTTTGTACAGCTAGCTTGAATGGTTCACTGGTTATCTGAACAGTTTCTGGCCTGTTTCCATGCCTTTGAATAATGAGGACATTTAGCACTGTTAAGAAAATGTTTGTGTTTTGCATTTCAAGTGCTACTGTGCCAACATGAACTATAGAGGAAATCCACCTCACCTACACAAAGCCAATGTCACCAAGCTTTCAAAGAGACTCTTAGTGGAGGCAGGGAAATGAAATTCAAATATCCCAATCTATAGGCAGGCTGCAACAGGACTACAACAAAGGATCTTGACATCTGTTATTTCATTCTTAAGGCCAGAAAAAAAGGTTGGGGCCACTCTGTGTTACTGGGCTGGTCCTTAGGATTCCTTCCTTGAGTTGCCTTCCTGCTGCCCCTGCCATGCCAATTTACTCAGGTCTTAAATGAAGTTCCCACTTTTAGCATGCAGAATACATTATTTGCAGATCATAATATTCTGTGCTGCTTTATTGTCTGCACAAGCTGATAGGAAAGGCTTTATTTTCATATTAATCCTCAGAAGCTGCTATTTGAAAAGCAAAAAACACTCTTAGTGGCTAAAAGCAAGCCACCTTTCTTTTTAAACTTGAGTATGTGGCCAAGTCAGTTTTTTGTGTGGATTTGAAGTGGGCTGAGTCAAATTTAAAAATAACCTGTTACTTTTCAAAGAGAATTTAGCTTTTAAATTTTATTTTGCGTTTAAAATGTTGACTGAAATGTACAGCAACAAAAGGGTCAATTGAAAAAATTTTTGTTGCTTTTGGTTTTTGGTTTTTTTTCAAAAGTCAATTTTAAAGTGTGATGTCATACTTGACAAAGAGCTTATCCATTCAGCAATGGCATATACAAGTGTAAGAATTTGCTCTGATAGTTTAAATGACTTTTAACCTAAAACATGTGAGATCAAGAAGTCCACACTGAAAACCAAGGGCAATTTCTCCAATACTTGTGTGAATAAATCAGTGGCAAGGAAAAAACTGTGGCTAAGTAGCATGTATGAATCTGGGATGCAAACCATGCCCTGCACTGTAGCTGACACTCCACGTGTGCATGTCACAGTCTGTGAGGCTGTGCTTCTGTCAGAAGATTTGCTGGATACACTTGGAAGACTCAGGAGCTGAGGAGCAAAGGAGAGAAGAGGCACCTCAATTAGCTTAATTTAGTAGTATAACTATGTCACATACATGGATAATTACTTCATCACTATTAGTGATCCATGCATCAAAAAAGGCCAGTGTTGCTGCCTGAAACACAAGTGACTCAACTCTCACTTGTCATCAGACTCTGCAGCACAATTACCCAGGACTGTTCATGGGGAGTTTCTCTCTCAGCTTATTTCTCTACACTTCAAAATCCTCTTCACTTATCCTGAAAATAAATCATTTAGGAGCCAACATTCTTACTGTACTCTTTCTTTTCAAAGTCATTCCAAGAAATTCTAAATGGCATCTATTTTGTTCAAAGGCCAAAAGAATCCTGATGTCTACATTTTTCTCCCTGACATCAGTGTTTCCTTTCCTAATATTCCCTTTGGTGCAGGGCCTGTTTCTTATTGGGATTTTTATCTAAATTCAACCCTTGTTTCACAGATTTGTCTAATGGCTTGTTTGAAGACAAGGGAAATGTTCTAATCCTTCTGGCCTTAGTACAGCATTTGGTGCCACCTGGGAAATTACTGGTGAAGGCAGGTGAGACGGGGATTAGAGCAAGGACTGTGAAGTGGATAAGGCACTGGCTAAAAAGAAGAGACAGAGGGTTATGCTGAAAGGGGAAGGAAGGCTGCAGTCAGTTAAGTCCTCAAGGACCACTCTTAGGACTGATATTAATATTTTTTTAGCAACACAGACACAGAAAATAGACACAAGCTAATGACACTTGATGAGAAGTGGATAAGGGATTCCTAGAAGCAGGAGGTTAAGAATGTCACAAGAGAACTGCATTATGGTCTGTACAGGTGGATTAATTGTTCAAATTGTAAAGCAGCAGTTCATATTATAATCTAGAAGCAATACAAATGGAAACAATGGGGAAGGAAAAATTCTGGGCCTTTTAGTTGATCACAGTAGAGTTATGAATCACCAGTGAACACAGCTGTGGTCTGAGGATGTGTCTAAAAAATTATTCATGTAGGCAACACTGATAGTGTTGAAGATTTCTTTCGGAATGATGATCACATTGGTCTCTTAGGAAAGAAAGATGATTCCAAGGTGTAACAGAAAAAGTTGACTGGAATGAAGGGAAGCTTATATACTGTTCCACAAGAGAAGGAAAAAAACACCTTGATTTATTCAGCCTATTATAATGTTCTTTCACTGGAAGGAAAGACTGAAAAAGAAAAAGGACCATTTGCCTTTAGAGATCATACTGATACAAATAGAACAGAGCATCATATGTTTTAGAAATTAAAAGGATTCTTCTGAAGCACTTGTCCTAGCATTGTAAGGGAGTTGGGAAACTTTGGTGGCTTTTCACTGGGACTGGATGTCTTGATTGCTTTATGGTTGCTTACCTCTGAAGAAAAGTCCCTTCCTGTTTAAGTTTAGTAACATAAGATCATCCTACTAGCATCGAGACTAATTGATTAAGTCATCAGGGGCATTAGCAAATTAAAACTTTGAGTTTCTGTGTAGTTATAGTTTCCTTTACAAGATAGGACATGAGTTTGAAGGGAGTAAGACACATAATTTATATCTATATGAAGGCATGGCTCACATTGATATTCTGACTTACATATCCTGTTATCCTGATAAAAAAGCAAAAGGGAATGAGAGAAGGAGGGAAGGTTAGACTTTGAAAAAATCATTTAGAATAAATATTTTAATTAGTCTGATAAATTTATACTGTTTATTGGGGCATTTTTGTTACTGTTGTTGTTATTGTGTGACATTATATTATGCCAGTCATGCATAATGTATTTGTACAGAATAAAAAAAAAAAAAAACAAACCAAAAAAAACCCAAAAACCAAAAAACACTAAACCAAAAAAAAAACCCTAAAAAATCTGGGAAAATAATCAGTAAATGTGAAAAAGTGTAAATTGTTTTCTTGTGATAAATAGAATAGTAATCAAGATTTTTACATTGTATCTATTTTTTTCTTAATAGAGGTTTATTTCTTCAGCTTCCAGCCCTTGTCAGATCCTCAGATCCTCTCTGGGCCCTTTTTCTCTGGAGCTGACGTGTTGATGCTTTCAGTCTTGTCTATTACTGGAGGCTGGATGAACTTGAATAGCCTGACTTGTTTCATAACTGTATTTGTACAGCAACAGTCTATGGTTCTTGCATTGTAGATACTTCCATTTTTTAGTTAATTTCAGTGAGGTGATTTGAACACTTCTCATTAATTTTCCATTTATAGGTTGTAATAAGGACTAGAAATGGTGTTGACTTGTTAAGACAACATAGATTAGTGACAAGAGGTTGCTAATTGCTTCTCCTAAGTTGGTAACTATAATAATGATTTGGGAGATCTTGAAGAGTGGCAGGAATGGGTAAGTGCCTTTAAAGTCTTCAGCAAGGAAAGACTGATGCAGGAAGCAATAATTTCGATGGAAATTGATGAATTTGGAGCTGTAGAAGCGGCAGTTTTTAAGAAGTTTTGTATGCTGTTTTCACTTACTTTAAACCAGTTTATATATCTTCCTGACTATTTTGCTTTCCCTCTGAAATTGCAGCATCTTTCAACTTTGGCTTCACAAAGCCATTCCCCATATGTTGGGGAATGCTAATAAAATATATTTGAATTGGTATCAGTACCTAGAAATCTGCTTGCATTGAGTACCTCTCTGTATTCTGTTCTAAAGGACACAAAAGGGATTATCCATGAGAGTAGGGAGTAAAGGCTGAGTTCCATGATTAAACCCTTTCTGCTCCCCATGAGGATAACAGATTGGCTGTTTCCTTTAGACTCCCTTGCTGTTTGAATCCAGGCAGCAGGGTTATCCCTGAGTCCAGTTAGCAGCAGCAGGTCAGCTGCAGACGGGGAGAGAGGGCCCACCCTTACTTGCCACGGGCAGCCTTGCTCGTTCAGCCAGGGCAGAGCCCCAGAGCAGCCTTGGTGCACGTGGCGAAGCACAGAACGCCCTGAGCCCAGGCCTCAGGGGGAGAACAGCAATGAGAGCACGGTCTTTATCAGAACCTTGGCTGAGTGCAAGCAGTAGAAGGAGACTGAAAAGGCAGAAACTGTGTGAAAGGGAGAGACTCGAGAAACAACCTCTTCATCAGGAAGATAAATGTAGAATCTCATCAGCATTCCTGAGCTCCTTGCTCTCCCTCAGGCCTGTGCGAGGCTGCTCACAAGAGAGGAAGCGGATGAAGTAACCTATTTAATCTCTTCTTCTGGGTAGTTCAGAGAAAACCTAGCCTAGATGAGAAATAACAGACTTTTGGAAGGGTGTCTAGTCTTGCTGCCTGATCAGACCAATCACTGAATGCTGAGTACAACTGAGCAAATAAAAATGGTAGTAATTTGATTAGAGTAACTTTCCATCAAAATAATTTTAGCTGCTATATTAGCTTAGAAAAAGGTAGATCAGGGTGTTATGTATTACTGGACCAGTATTCTAATATGGTCATATTCTTTCTGGTACCAAAGCTAATTCACAGCCAGCTCAGTTTATTTGGCAGAACACTGCAACGTAGTATACTGTAGAGTCTTAAGGATCAGACCAGCCTTGGACTATATAAACAGTGACTTTAGTGTTCCTAAAATTCAGTAATAAATTCCTATTCATATAACTTTATTAGTTGAATCATGTGAAAGACATGCCTTTGAGCCAGGGCAGGTGTCTGTTTTAGTTCTGCAGCACCATGCCATCAATATAAAACACAGCACAGTAAATTCAAAACTTCCCCGAGGATCATATCCAGCACCAGTTATTCATTAACTCAGGCCTCATACTGGATGGGAGCAGATTAATACAGTAAGAACAAAGGTGCCAGATGTGTAGTTTCTTGGCCATGTTTTAAAGTCTATGTGTCAAAGACCAGAAATAAAGGAAATGTTTGACCTTTATTCCTTAAGTCCCAGAAAAAAGACTTCTGGCTAGTTTCCTTTACGTATGGTAATGTTAAAAAAAGTCTTATGCAATTAAAAGCCTTTTACATTAAAAAAATACAAGTACTTTGCAAGGACTGAATTTTTCTCTCTGGTGGCAGATAAAATAGGTTTCAAGGCCTGCAGAGACTAGGCACATGCTTACCTTTACATATGTGAGCAGGTACTGAGAACAAACAGAAACAGCAAACTTCTCTGGTGGATGACACATCTTCAGGATAGAAGCCAAGACCTGGCAATCCTCAATGAAAGGATGAAGTTCCTCTACTAGGATCAAAGGCCAAACTTTCAATTAGGTGTTGAGCCATGGCTTGTGGACTCACTTTATTAATGGAGCTTCTGAAGACAACTGGGAGCCAGTGGCAAGTTTGTGTGCAGAGCAAGTTATCATGCTCTCGCTGTCTAGCTACAGAGTTGAACTCTGTTATCAGGACTCTTCACTGAGACCAATATTTCCTATTTTCAGTATAGTTAAAAATAATGAGAGATTCAAATAACTAGGAAATATAGCTTATAAGTAGGAATAAAGCAAATGGCTTGATACAAGTTGATACATTGCTTTAATTCAAAATACAGTAAATACGTAACAAAACTATGGTGTTAATTTTTTTTGGCTTAGAGATGTATTTTAAAAGATACTGGCTTCTCTGGACCTGCACAGGCTGGTTGTATGAAATCTGGTGTTTTCATATAGGTCACTGTTAGTAGAGCTATAATAAATGAGCAGTTCTGCGTGTGCAAAACTACAGGCTGGAACGTTAGTGGTACATGGATGCTGAAATGTACATTCCTTCATGCCTCTGCAGTGCTCCTGAGCTCAGGTGAGGTTTGAAACTGAGCAACACTGCTGTGACTTTATGGGGTCACAAGACTCACTAGAATGTTAAAATAATCCAGTAGCAGACAGACTGCTAAAGACCACGGTGCCAGCAAACAGGCGACAGGTTCATCTGTGATTTACATAAAGTATAAATTGATTAACCCTGGAGCCCTGTGGGGGATTACTCTGCTGATGAGTAATTTCTCATGCTGAAATGTAGGCTCTTCCTTTCCGCTGGGTCACTCCCAAGTGCCTTGAGCATTATTCCTTTGATGTTCTTCCTACAGCCTAGAGATATCTCAGTCCACTCTTGATTTTACACTGCTGGTGACCACCATGGTCCAGGCTGACTGTGGGCTTGCTCCTTGAGAGGCCAGCTGGGGATGGAAGCCATTGGTGCTGTTCCCAAGAGCCAAAGCTGTGGCCTGGCCACAGACCCTCCCACCAGGGGCTCTCCTACCTCTGTGTGGAAGGATTTGCAGGAGAGTTGGGAAATAGGCCTGGTTTGGTTCTCGTGACAAGTAGTAGACCACTCTGAAGATAGTATGAAAATACAACAGCCTGTTCACATGAGCAGGCTTGAGACTTCTATGACTCGATGCTATTTCATTGCACCAGCTGCTTTCAGGCTTGCTCTGGTACCTGTCTCTTTTCTCTCTTTCAAAACATGAGTTGAAATTTAGGTCTTGCCCACAAAACTTAAACAGAGAAACACTGCAAGTGGATTGTTTTTCAAGTTCCTCAGAATAAAGTTTACTGAAAGGTTTGCCACTTAGTATTTCTCATTTCACAGCTTGATTTAAAATGTCTTATAGGACAAAATGAGAAAACATTTGAAAAAAATGAAGGTATTATAATAGAAATAGTGATTATTTTTCTTTGGATAATATTTCCTTTAATTTCCTAGGGTATGCTGGATTGTGTGTTTATGTAACCAGACATTCAATATATTCCAGATCTCGTTATTATAACTCTAATGACTTGTCCCAATAATTTGCTGCCAGTGTGTAATAGTGCTTATAAATAGGGGTGGGTTAGAGCTAATTGCCACACAGTCCTTTTTATTAGGGCTACACAGGTTAGTAGCCCACCCAAGTTTATGAAAAATATACACATTTACAAGCACGTTGATCTGATTAAGGCTGAGAACAAGTCTTTCTGAACATAAATACATGTAAATCTGCAAATAAATAAATGTTTAAAAAGTGACTTTTTAAGGAATGTCTTTCTTTGTTTTATTGTGTGAAAAGGCAGATGTGTTTCAGCTGATAGTTTTATAGAGTTACTTGCATTTTAATTGTTTAATTTAGATTTTCAGTTTCTGACAAAAAGCATTACTGTCCTTGTAACATTTCACAGCATATCTTCAGTTTTGGTTCTTATAGTATTATACCTTTCTGAACCTCAATTTAGTTTTTGAAACACGCTTTGGGTGCTTGGATAGAGAGTAAAAACCATTTATTGGCTGAAAAATTATATATCAGCCCTTTGTTAATTTTCCACTATTTGGAGCCTTCATTGATTTCTGTGGGTGGTGGTCTGGGCTGTATATTATGTCTGCCATAGAGGCTGCAAGCTACTGACAAGGTACTAAAGTCAGTTTTGTCATGAAAGGTTAACTGCCACAGCATGTGCAAAGTTTGGCCGGACATTAAGCTGTAGTATCTTCTGGAAGGAGTGTCCATTAAATCTGCCTCAGAGTGCCCAATGCAATTTCTTCTTCTTAAGGATTTAGTCAGCTTTGGGGCCTAAAAGTTTCTTGTCTAGCTTCAGAAGCTACAGCAGTTGACTCTCCTGAGACTGTCTGAAAATTCAGACAAATACTGCCCCATGATGATCTCACATTGTCAGGCTGTTTTTCTCACCGAGTCCCAGAGTGACAGCAGCCTGTGAAAGTAGCTGAGATTCCCATATCCTCAAGTGGACCAGAGATCAGACTGTCCAGCACTTAGCTGTTGATTTATACAAGATTATGACTGTGAGAGTATATCTAAGGCAAGAAGAGACCAGAAAATCCTGCCGAGACTCAGTGGAGCAGGAGGTGTAATAAGCCAGGAGAGAAAAGATGGTTTTAGCAAAAGGCCCAGTTGTGTTTCTTACATTGCAGCATGGTAACTGTCCCTGCAGGCAGGAGGAATTGAGTATATGTACCTGAGGCACTGCATTGATACAAGTAGTTTCAGGTATTTTAAATATCTAGATTCAGTCGTATAATTATTTGATTTATCTGCACATGTTCTCACCAGAGAAAGTGCCCAGAAAATTGTCGTTGTTGGTAATATTAATCTTATTTGGATAAATCCTCGGGCACCCTGAACAACTGCATCTTTCTTGGGGAAGCACCTGAGTCACAGGTGTTCAGCATGGTAGGCTTCTGGATAACTTAGACTGCATCCTAGACTTCATGCTTTTATACTGTCAGGATTCGAAGACACAGCTCTCCCCCACATCCCATCTTGCATGTGGAGAGAATATGGTACACAATGACACTTAAGTTCTCAGGAAAATATGCTGCACATAGTAAAACCACTTACTGGTTACAGAATCACCAGTTATCTTTTACCTCTCTCATCTCTCTATGTCACCAGGTAAGGACTGGATCCTGGCACTTCATATCCACGAGTTTTGGTTGCTTTTTTTTTTTCTCAGGAGGACATTTAAGACAGTCGGAGAGCTTTATCTGAGGAAGAAGCAAAATTACATTGAACGGAATTTCTTGATTAGTCATATTAGGTATTTTAATAGAGGCAGTCTGTGTTTTTTATTACTGTTTTGAGAAGCTGCACTGTGAGGTGGAAGCCAGTAATTGGGCATATGTGCAAACAAAACATATATACAACTTGACTTATTTGTATGGCAGCAGTAGAAAGATTATCATCATAACATCCTTCATAGAATATTTCATATCAGGCAGCCTTCCACAGCTGTAGTTCTCAATCTTTATTAGATCTGTTATGCAAACATAGAAGGCTTCTTGAGTCAGCAAAAACTCAGCAAGCTGATATGTGTTGTTCGTGCTGCACTTGCCCTAATCACCTAAGAGTTGATTAAAGAGGAGGTTGATTGGTTAATTTGCTCTCAACCTTGGAGAACCCATGACATTGATTATTGCAGTAGTTATGTAAAATATGTGGTGTGTCATTCTTTCTTAGGGTTTAGCTGTATTCTAAAGACAAACATGAATTTATGGATCATTATTAAAAAAAAGAATAAAGAAAATAAAAAGAGAACAAGAACTTCTCTGCTAGGCATTTGTCTGTGTTGCTTTTAAATCAAAGACATTTTCATTTTTTTCATTAATATCGCTACTTGACAGGTTTCTCTGATTGATTCATGGACATCATGGAAAATGTCTCTCTCTCATGTACCTCAGTTTACCTTTCTAACATTTTCTTCATGTAGAGAGTTAAAAGCAATAGACTATTGGGAGAATCTCCTTCACAGTAATAGCAAGGATAATCTAGAAAATACGTGAAGTTTCAAGGTAAATGATGGAAAAGCTATTATTTGGGTGGAGTACTGCTAGCCTGGTTCCAACGTTCTAGAAAAAATTTAAAGTTCCCAGCCCTGCCCTGGTGATGAAAAGGGAGAAAAGGGGCTGAGTATTTTCCCAGCACTGCACTGGAAATATCTGTGAATGCTAACAGGGCTTTGTGGTCTGTCACAATATACAGATGTTTCTTCTAGCCAAAGGTGGGGGTAGCTGTAATGAAAAGAGGTTAATAATGCTTGAAAGATCAAGCATTTGGTAAAGGAGAAATATTTATACTCCTGCATGTTGTTTCATTATTTGCTGTCCATACTTTGAATGAATCAATAAATGATGCTTTAGAAGGCAGGTTTAAAAAAAAATAAGTACTGATGTATTGAAAGTTTCCCAAGGAAAAAAGCTTTACAATTAAGAACACAGATGAGCTTATGAGCCAGAGATGCAGTCTAAAGATCTGCTCTGAGAGGTTCTGGAGCAACAGTCAGTAAGAGGGTCAAGATAGAGCTGACATGTATAAGGGAGGTGTTGAAAGCACAGGTTGCCCTGTCACATCTGTTTCTTTCTTTCTTCTTCTAACATCTGTTGCTTTCTCTTCTTCTTTGCAGAAAAGGAAACATTTTGCATTGATATTTGCTCTCCACATGGAAAATTATTCTGGTTTATTCTTGGCCAAGATGTATTAGTAGAAGTTAGCAGAATTTGCACTCTACTTTCACAGGCAGATTTCAGTATTTATATGGAGTAGGCCATGTACATGGAATGGATGGCTGGTTTTCTCCCTTGTGGTTCATCACATCCTCACCAGCTTCCACATGACTGGGGCCAGAGGGTTGTGGCCTTTCCCCAGCTCCCCACAGCACCAGCTCACATCTGAATGAAAGTCATTGTCTGGGTCTTTGCCCTTTCTTCCTTGCTTCCTCACCTGCATGGCTGTGGTCTAACCATAGCTGGTGGGTTTGGGACTGCTTTTGTTTCAGCTTTTTCTCACTTTGTCAGCTATATAAATGCAAATCCTCATTTCTGACCACTGGCTGGCTGCTCTCTGCTGGCTGCTGCAGTGTCTCCTTCAGTGCACAGCTTCACTTACCTTCACTGCTTTCCTGGGTGCATTTCTTGAGGAAACTTTTGTTATACGGCTGCATTCACTGGAGTTGCTAAAAGCCACAAAATGTAAGAATTGCATGTGTGTGCCTTCTTTTTATAGTTGCTGTCTGTATCTTTCTTTCTGCATGCAGTTGATTAATTCTTCTGTACAATGCCTTGAGGAATTACTGTGTCAAGTATCACATCTGATAGATCTGCTAAATGCATTTATGAAGACATCTTCAGGCAACAGTATTGTCATACACTACATTTATAGAGGGTATGTCTTGGGTCCTGTCCTTACTGGTAAACAGTCATGTCTGTGTATTTCCTAGTG
>WEZZ01034398.1:799-12027 GCA_013400585.1 Chloropsis cyanopogon
TCTGCGTGCCCCCAGCCCTGTGTCCCCCTCTCCTGTGCCCCCAGCCCTTGCCCGTGGACTCGGCCCGCGGGGCTCGCCCGCAGGCCCCGGAGTGCGTCCGGCGCCAGAAGCGCCGAGAGCTGGACGCGCGGCGCAGCAAATGCCGCATCCGCATCGGGGGGCACCTGGAGCGCTGGTGCCGCCTCAAGGAGCAGCTCGGATTCGCCCTGCACTCCCAGTTGGCCCAGTTCCTCCTTGACAGGTTACTGGGGTGGGGGTGGGGGGGCTCAGAACCCATTAAAACCCACCTCTCATGGGGAAAAATCCAGGTTGCTGCTTGCTCACCTCTGTCTTCCCGTGCAGGTACAGCTCTCATGGCTGCACCTGGAGCCCAGGTAGGTGCTCCCCTCCCAGTTCCATGTTTTGGGAACTGGGTCCAGTGGTTTGGGTCCATAAGAAGTTCATGGTGGAGAGGGAGGATTCCTCTTGGGTTGGGTGCTGGAGAAGCACCTGGAGCTGCTCTTGGGTTTGCTCACTCCCCCCGAGCACTAGGCAAATCCTGCCTGTGTTCCCTGCTTTTGGCATCCCCACCTCTTTTTTGGGAAGCTGTTTGACGGTTCCTCTTAACAAGGAGAACCCTAAGAGCCTGAGGAAGGTGGAGAGGGCCTTACAGGTGTCTCAACCCCTCCTGTTTGTCCAAAACGCCATTTTGGCGCTGTTTTTCACAGATTTCTTTTCCCAGGAGAGCTGGAGCGGCTCCAGCCAGCTGCACTGCAGCGCCTGGTCGCGCTGTCCCACGGCCACGGCCAGGAGTGTGGCTTTGTGCCGGACATCCAGCTGCCAGCGCCAGGCAGCAGCGCAGCCCCGCTGGTTTGGGAGTGCGTGGCCGGGCACCGCTTCTCGTGGGGCGGCTCCGGGGTTCCCGACAGCCCCTCCTGCGACGCTCTGAAAGCGGCCCAAGGGTGCGGCCCCTCCCTGGGCGCTGGGCGCCGGCATTCGCTCCGTAGGGCCACGCTGGGGGGCTCTGACGAGGCTGGAGCGGAGGGAACGGCCGGGTCACCCCGTGGTGACGGGGATCGGGGCGAGGAGCTGGGAGACGGTGGTGACAGCGGCACAGGTGAGCTCCTCCACGTCACCTTTCTGCCCTCAACTCCTCTTGATTCCACACCTTTAGCCCCTCTCCCAGTTCTAGGGTAGTTCCAGTTCCACCATCCCAGTGGGATCGGATGCTGCCCCAACCCCAGACCTCTCCCACACCCCCATCCTCCTCCTCCTCACTGGGCTCCCAGCCCTTCCTCACCACCCCCCTGTCTCCTTCCAGCCCCCCAGGTGCCACTGGAACCGGGGCCTGTGGCGGCAGCTGGCGAGAGGTGAGTGGTGGCACCCACAGGCGTCCCCTGGTGAGGCCAACGGTTGCATTTGGCCCCGTCTGACCCATCCCTGGGTCCCCAGCGCTGGCCAACACGACTGTCTGTGGTTGAGCCATCACGGCACAGTTGACCCAGGTCACTGTCCAGCAGCGCCATCCTGGGGGACGATGCAGAGACAGGAGCTGAGCCCCAAGAGGAAGAGGAGGAAGAGGAGGACGAGGACTTTGCCAAGGGTGATGACCTGGCCTACACCGATGACCTGCGTGATGAGAACTATCACCCGTCCCTGGACAGGTGGGAGAGCTGTGAGGGATGGGAGTGCCACTCCGTGGTGCCTGCTGACACCATCCCAGTCCAGACTGGGATGTTGCACTGGGATGTTCCAGGTGCACTGGAAGGGTTTCAGCCTCATGTCTCTGCCACGGGCTCATCCTGCTACAGCTGCCCTGGCAGAGCGGGGAGGAGGTGGGAATAGTGTCTGTGTGGTGTTAAAATAAAGTGTTTCTGGGGTCAAAGGGCACAGAATTTTTGGAGAGGCATTTTCATTGTGTCTCACCTGGGGGAGGGTCTTTGCCATGTCCAACCCATGTCCTGCCATGTCTAACCAAGTGCAATCCATGACCAACCCATGTCTAACCACGTCCAAGCCATATTTCACCCCATCAAGCACCCAACCCCCCTCACCCACCCCGGTCTGTGCCCCCGACAGCGACTCAGAGCCACAGCGACGCCAGAGCCAGCCCAAGGCCCGCAAGAAGCCGATCAAGGAGGAGCAGCCCCTGCTCGAGCCGCCCCTGCCCAGCTCTGGCCAGCTCTCGGAGGAGAAGAGCGGACGGGTCAGGTGAGTCATGGCGGCCACGGCGGTGAAGGGATGAGGGGACGGGGGTCAGAGTCATCATCTTGGGAGTGTCCAATGCTGTTGGCCATGGGACAACAAAGGGAATAAACCCTCTCCGTGACACCGCTAACAGTGGAGCGAGAGCTCCGTGTGTGTCATTGCGTGTCTCCGGTTGGGGTCGACCCTCCCCATCGCATCGTTGGCTTTGGGGCAAGAGCTCTGTGTCCCCAAGGAGGGGGGTCAGCCCTCCCCACGGCACTGCCAACTGCGGGGCAGAGCTGTGTTCCTTGGTCTCGTTGGGTGTCCAGTGAGCAAAGGGGGGGTCCGGCTCACAAACACGGCTGCAGGGGCTTCACGAGCCCGGTGTCACCCACCCTGTCCCTTGTGGGGTCGGTCCAGGGTGGACAGGGAACAAGGAGAGGCAGCCAAAGCTGGGGCTGCCATAGAGGGGGACAAAGACCCGTTGAACCAGACCCGTGGTGGGCACTGAAGCCTCCACCAGACTGGAGATGGAACAGCAATCAATCATCCATCAATACCACCACAATCTCCTCCGCTGATGGATCCACGGCTTCTCTTTGTGGCCAAGTGCTGGGTTTCCAGCTCTCCTTTCCAGGCACACAAAAATTCAATGTTTTGCACTAAAAAAGCTTAAATCAGCCCTCAGGGCTTCACTGGGGCCTTGCCCAAGTGTTCAAGGGATGTTTGGTTGGGGCTTGGTCCGTGCATGGCCTCAGATACAACACAGCTAGACACCTCACCTGGATGGATTCTCTTACACTTCTGACACAGTAAGGGGGTAAAATCCCCCTTTTTCCTGGAATCAGCCGTAACTCCTCCGCCTGTCCCCTGAACAGACAGGCTCAGCGCCAAACCCATCCCAAACATTTCCCCAGGTGAGTGCTGTGCCGCTCCCTTACGGCTCTGATTGATCCCTTTGAGCGGCTCCTTTTGGATGCTGAATGCCCTCCCCTCTCCCGGCAGCTCCGGAACCACCCGGATGCGGCTGGAAGAGGGACCACCCTTCCTGGAGACCCCATCCCAGTGAAGGTAATGTTGGAATTTGCTCTTCCCGTCTCGCTGCCATCGCTGGGCATGCAGATCCCAGGCTCCCAAATCCGATGTGAGGGTAGAAAAGTCTGCATTCAATCTGGGTCGTTCTTTGTGGGGCCAAAAGTGAATTAAATGTGAGGTTTTTCCTGGTGTTCTTTGGGTTCTGCCTGATTTCCATCCCAAATCCCATGGTCTTACCCTCAAATATGTCCAAAGTTATACCTGTGGGCTTTTCTGTTGCCCCAGTGGGGCTTGTAGCTCTCCACCCCCTCAAGCCAAGCCTAAGCTTCAAGCCTAAGCCCTTTTTGGGCTGAGTTTGGTGACACGGATATTTTTAATCTTTTGGTTAATGTCCCTCCCCTCTTTTGTCACAGCAAGTTGAAAATGGGAGATAAAATCCTGGCTTATGAGCAAAGCAGGACCCTCCAGATGTCAAGGGGGTCCTCCTCTTCTCCATTCCCCAGGTAAAGCCACCCTGAGCTGATAAAACCTGTTTTCAAGAGATTTGAGACAAGCCCCAGGCTGAATCCACGCTTGAGCATTGGCATCTCTCACCATCCCATTATTTCTCCTGCTCAAACCCCACTTTAATCCACTTTTAATGGATCTTTCCTTAATTCCAGGGTAACAGCCAGGAATAGTTGCTGTTTCCAGGGAGCTATGGATGAATTATAGATCAAACTAGGCTGGGAGCCAATTTCAGTGTCCTGGGATGCGTCCAAACCATGTGAAAAGGGTTTTGTAACAAGCAATAAAGAATTTATTCTTCTTTTAATGCCTGAATGATGTGTTTGTTCTAGTGTGTCCTGCTGTCCATGGGGTGGAAACGGGAGAAATTCTGGTCCTGAGGATGATTTCATGTGGGATTTCCTCGGGAATCTTGGCTCTGGGCCTGGGGACAGTGAGGGGACACCAGGGCCTGGCTCAAAATGGCTCTTTCCTCTTGCAGTTGCCGGCGGCAGCCACAGGACAGTGACAAGGACGTGGCTCAGATCGGCCCCAAGAGGATCAGGTACCTGGGAAAGAGGAGGGAAGGGGCCAGGGAAGCTTCTGGGCATTCCCAGGATGATGAGGACGGGCAGGAGGCTCTGAAAGGGTTTCTTCACTTCATTTTGGATTTTATGGGTGGGAAAAAGGGAAGGTGGGTGAGGAGTGAGGAGCTGGGGGAAGATCCATACTCCAGAGCTTCTCCAACCCTCCTCCTCCTCCTTCCTGACAATGATTTTTCCCATGTTTTCTCTGTCAGGAAGGCGGCAAAGCGTGAGATCCTCCTGTGCGACTTTGAAGGCTGTGGCAAAATCTTCTCCAACCGCCAGTACCTGAATGTGAGTGCCTGGAAAAACCAGCACTTTCTGGAGCGCTGGGGAGCCTGGGTGGGCTGTCCTGGAGCTGGAATTTGGAGCTGATACTTCTTTTTTTTTTTTTTTTTTTTTTTTTTTTTTCCCCCTGGCAGCACCACCAGAAGTACCAGCACGTGCACCAGAAAACCTTCACCTGCTCTGAGCCCACCTGTGGGAAATCCTTCAACTTCAAGAAACACCTGAAGGAACACGAGAAGCTGCACAGTGGTGAGTGGGGAATCACACCTCCTCCCTTACGGATTCCACCTGCTCCCATCGGATTCACCCCTCCTGTACGCCCTTCCCCACTGGGCCACAGCCACCCATTCCCAAATTCCCATCCCTGGGAGCCATCACTGTTGCCCTTTGCTCCCCGAATCTCTCCCTTATCGTCTCCACTGCCATGCTGGGAAGGCTCCCTGCTCTCACAGCACATCCCCAGACAGTTTTTCCAGGCTGGATCGGCCCGATCCCTTTTCTTTTCCTCCCAGACAAGCGGGATTACATCTGTGAGTTCTGTGCGCGGCCCTTCCGCACCAGCAGCAATTTGATCATCCATCGACGGATCCACACCGGGGAGAAGCCACTCCAGTAAGTCCCAGTCCCATTTCCGACTTGCCAGTAAATCACAGTCCCTTCCCTGCCCTTTCAGTAAATCCCAGTCCCATTCCCACCCCACCCCAGTAAGTCCCAGTCCCATCCCTGCAGCTCTGCTCAGCCTCGGAATCTCATCCCACCCTTTTGAACCCAAAATCAGCTCATCAGCAGATGGCATCCAGCCAAAACCCAGGCTGGGATTTCCTCCGAGGTTTCTGCCCTTGGAGCTGGCTGTGTCCAGACCCAGCAGCTCCAGGCTCAGCACCAGGGCAGTGTTTAAGTAGGCGCAGATTAATGAGCTGGGACAGAACGAAGGACTCCTGTCCAAGGCATTCATGCCAGGAGGGTGCCGGAGCTTCAACCCACAGCACGTTCCAGCCCCGAGCGCGGCAGGGCCGGTTCTCCCTGGGGTTTTTTTACTCCTGCCTGGATCTCCCCCAGGTGTGAGATCTGCGGCTTCACCTGCCGCCAGAAAGCCTCCCTGAACTGGCACATGAGGAAACACGACGCCGACTCCTTCTACCAATTCCCGTGTGATGTCTGCGGGAAGAGGTTCGAGAAGCGGGACAACGTCACCGCCCACAAGAGCAAGAGCCACCCCAGGGGGCTTGGGGGGATCCCCCAGCCCGAGGGAATCCAGCAGCATCCGGAGCCCCCCGGGCCCATGGAACCCCTGGAGCTGCTCGGGGATGTCCTGGGGAGTGGGGGGCATACAGGGAGGGCCCCACTGGAATATGGGGTGGGGGATGTTGGGCAGGATCCAGGCACGCCCCAAGGCCGGGGGATGGGTGAGGGGGGGTCCTAGAGGGCTCGTCCCCCACTTCGGGGACTGGAGCAAAATCGGGGACGATGCTGGACCCTGCAGCAGCTCCAGGTGCCAAAAATACATGGGAGAGGCAAAACTGGGGAAAATCCCAGTTTTTCAGCCAAATCCCAGATGAAAGCCCAAGTTTTCAGCCAAATCCCTGGGAGAAATCCCATTTGTTTTTGCCAAATCCCAGCTTCCCTCAAGCCCCGCAGTATTGCCACAAGAGGATGCTCAATAAAGACTTATTTTGGGTAAAAGTGGGATCTGGTGCCAGGTTTTTATGGAAAAAAGATATAAAAGTGAGATTTGGGTGGTTTGGGCACAGGAAAAGGGGTTGGAAACACCAAACACCCCTGAACTGGGGACCCAAACTGGGATGAGAGGGAGATCCCAGTGAGTCTGTGCCCCCAAACTGGGATGGGTGGGAGCACACATTTGAGCTGTGTCCCCAGACTGGGATGAGAGGGAATCCCCAGTGGGGCTGTGCCCCAAAACTGGGAGCTCCCAGTGCTTCAAACTTTTCCTTTAAACTTTATTTAATTTTCATTTAAAACTGATTTAAACCAGAATTTGAACTTACAGATGCTTGGAAGCTCCAAGTTGGGATCATTTAGTGAATTGCAAATGCCCCCAAAACCCCTCGGTGCTCTACCCCAGCAGGCTAGGGACAAGGGCATGTCACTGTCTCCATTCCCTCCTGAGCAGGAGCAGCTTTTCCTCCTCCCCCAGCACCAAAAAACCCCCAAATTATCGGGTTTTAGGGTTTTTTTTTGCACGGCAACTTTTATTTCCCCACTATCAGTGACAGGGTAAAGGACACAAACAGCAGCAGGGAGAAGGGCACAAGGGGAGCGGGCAAGCGCAAGATCACACCTAGAACACAGACCACCCCCCCTAGCCCCCCCAAACCCCCCAGCCCGGGTTGGGGGTGACCCCAAATATCCACATCCCCTTGCTGGGATCCCGGCGCTCCAGGGGCTCAGAATTTAGGGGGAGTGAGGGGGATGAGGAGGGAGATGAGGGGGGCAGTGGGGGAGATGAGAAGGCAAAGAGGGACATGGGGGGCAACGGGGGTTCTAGGAAGGAAATGGGGGGCAATGGGGACACAAGGAGTGGCGGGGACAATGGGGGGAGTGGGGAGAGAAATGGGGAGGCAAGAGAGGAGATAGGGGAGGTCACTCAGCGACAGCAGGACGGGCTTGGCCCTTTCCCCAGGGAGGATGGGATGGGTAAAGATGACTTGCAAAGCAACGGTGTCCAAACTGCGGGGGATGACACCCCTCCTCTCCACACAGCATTTTAGGGGGGACACAAAGCTTTGGCTATTATATGAAGTAGGATGGGATCAGTCTCTCCCTGTTCCACGGGGCTCCAACTCCAAAGAAAAACACAAAATTAACTACAGGGGTGTTTAACCAGCAACAGGGAAGGGGTGCTCAAGTAGCCCACCCCTCACCAACCAATGCCCCTGAGGAAGATTTTGAGGGTAAAAAGACTCCAAACTTTGAACTGCAACAGGAAAAAAAATCCCCCCTGAACAGCCAAGGGCAGGATTTGGGGCATTTTGCTTGGAAGCAAAGGAAAACCTAAGGATGGCAGGGGAGAGGGGACACCATCAGTGAGCGGGGCAGGCTCAGTTGCAGAGGGACAGCGAGGAGCCCACGTAAAAGAGCCAGAAAAACGGGAAGATCCTCTCAGAGAAGGCGGCGGTGAAGGTGAAGATGGGAGCCATGTTGTCGGCGTTGTAAAACGCCACCCACCCGCCCTCATAGTCCAGGTACACCCCGATCTTGCGCGGCCTCTCGCAAAGGGACAGCGGCGTCTCGGGAGAGGTGAACGCCTGGTACTGATCCCAATTTTTGCCCTTCCAGTTGAGCCCCACTGCCCAAATCCCCTCCTCGGGGGCAAAGTCGACCTTCTCCTTGCGGCGCACGGACTCGCGGGCGGCACCCAGCACCCAGCTCTCCCCGTCTCCCACCTCCACCTCCCAGTAGTGGCGGCCAGCAGAGAAGCCCTCGGAGGCCAGGACGCAGAAGGCGTAGTCGAAGCGCTTGGGGTGGGCCGGCAGCTCCTGGGGGGCCCCGCGGAGCCGCACGCTCCGCTTGTCCTCCGACAGCACCAAGTAGGGGTTGGCCGTGTCGGGGTCCAGGGAGAGCTCACCTGGAGGGGAGGAGGGGAGGGGTTACCTGTGGCTGTGTCCCAAACCCACCAGGGAGGACAGAGGTGAGTCGCCTGTGGAATCGTGCTGGGATTAGAGCCAGGGTTTGTGTCCCAAACCCAACGGGAACAACACAGATGAGTCACCTCTGGGACCATTATTTCACCTGTGTGGAGACTGATCCATTGCCTGTGCCCCAAACCAGAGGGGAAGGAGCCAGGTGAACCACCTGTAGCATCTTGAGGAGTCCACACAGAACCCAAGCCCAGCAATTCCAACCTTAACCCTTGGAAAAGGGAGGTCAGAGCCCCCCAACCCCCAATCCTGGCAAATTCCCGCATTATCTCTTGGAAAAGGGAAGTCACAGCACCAAATCCCAGCCAATTCCATGCAATCCCCTGGAAAAGAGAGTTCTTATCCCAGTCCTGATGGCCTCACCTGTGTCATTCTCCAGCTCGAAGCGCAGGTTTTCTGCAGGAAGAGAAGGAAGGAATTGAGTCCCCAGAACTGCCCAAACCATGGGAATGACCCCTACTCCACACTTCCACACGAAAATCCCAGGGAAATCACCACCTTTGCACCTTTTCCCTGGGATTGAGCCAACGCTGGAGCTCTGCCAGCCAGCCCAGGGGGGAATTAGAGCCCGACTCCATCCCAGCCCTGATTTTGGTGGACTTCCATGTGGGATCCTGGCTGGGAAACAAGTTTTTTCCAGGAAGGCTCTCGTCAGGCTCACCCTTGAATTCCAGCAGCACTTCCTTGAGCACTGCGCTCTTCTGGGAAAAACTCTTCAGCTTCTTCTCCAGCTCAGAAAAGCCAGGCTCGGGCTTGAGGAACATCCAGCTCTCCAGGCTGCAGAGACATGGGAATCAGGGACCCAAAATCAAGGAATTCCCCCTGGAAAGGGTTGAAATACCAGCCCCACCTGCTGTCAGAGCCTCCAGGTTCACCCAGTTCACTCACCTGCTGCCAGCTGGGACGACACCCTGGAAGGGGAAGAAAACCCAAGGAATTTGTTAGGATCAGCACCTCTCCTATCTCAGAGATCTCAAAATCCTCCCCAAAACCCGGGAGGATCCCATGAAGGGACTTTTGCTCCCTTAAAGACATTTTTGTTTCCATAAATGGAATTTCTCACCCCATTAATAGAACTATTTCCCCAATAAATCTATTTCCCCAATAAATAAATATTTTGACCCATAAATGGAAATTCTTGCCTATATAAATGGAACCTTTTTCACCTTTTTTTCACCCCATAAACAGGACTTTTTTGTCCTCATAAACGTGATTTTCATCCCCATAAACAGGTTTTGTTCCTCTAATTAGGATATTTTTGCCCAATACAAGGGACTTCTGTGTCCACAAGCGGGAATTTTTTTCCATGGAGACACATAACAGAGTCCCACCTCGCCAGGTGTGTTCCCTGTCCCACTGTCCCCGCCCTGCTCTGCCAGGAGCTTGTCCAGCTGGGCAATGTCCTCAGCCAGCCGGGCCACGCTCTCGTCCCTCCGGCGCCCAATGTCCCTCTCCAGCTCCTCCAGCCGGGAGAGCAGGAGCTGCTCCTTCTCCTCCAGGAACGCCCGCAGCTCCTTGCACTCCGCCACGATCTTCTGCCGCTCCACCTCCGTCTGCTTCTGCAATTCCACAGGGAAGATCCCCGTGAGGGCAGATCCCTGCAGCCACGGAGCTCAGAGAATCACCCCCAGGTGAGAGAATCTCTGGGGGGCTGGGATTCCCACGGGGAGGGGGAACCACCCCCGGCCAGGTGGGATGCAATTCCCAGAGCCAGGAAATCCCCAAGTGAGAGTGAACCCTCCTGGATGGGGGCTCCGGGACCCCCAGCACTCACCAGCAGCTCCTCACTCTGCCGTTCCCTCTCGGCTTTGGCCTCTTCACGCCCTTTCCTCAGGGAGCTCAAGTGCTCCTGGGGCACCTCCTGAAAGCACAACGAGATCCGTTAGGAATTCTTCCTGTGGGCGATCAGGAGGGAAGGGCTGCTGCTATTAAAATGGCCAAATTCACCCAATCTGGGCTTTTTTTGGAGCTGGAACCAGCAGCTGCCCTGCTCCCCTCAACCCTGACCTCAGGCTGTGCCAAAAGGCACAACCCCCCAACTAGCCCAAAAACTGCAAAAAAAAAAAAAAAAAGTCAATTAATTTTATCTGGCTGTGAGGAAACAAATGCCCTGTCCCACCCCCATCCTATTCCCAGGATTACCTCCCACATTCCCCCTCCTCAAGGTACCCCAAAATTGGGTTGGACCCCCCCCCACCAAGAGGAGGAACTGCTGCCTCCAAACTGCTCATTAAATTATAAATTATCAGTTAATTAAACTCATCCTTATTTAAGTAGTTTGACCTCCATGGAGGGCAGAGAGGCCCCAGTAATACCCTACAAACAGCAGCTGGCCTTGGGGGCAAATAAATCTACTTATTTTATAACTAAAACCCAAAATACAAGGACTTTGACTGTTAAGAGCAAGAAGTTGCTGCCTCTGGAATTTATCCGTGAGATTAAAGCAAGTATCAGGGAAAAAAAAAGAGATGGGAGGAGCTCAGCAACAACTCATTATCAAACACTCATAAAAGTAGGCTAACGAGGGGGGAAAAAAATCCCAGGAGAGCGACAACCTGGATCTGCCTAAGGACATTTGTGTCCTGAAAAGAAGGGCAAAATCCCAGATTCGGGGCGGGGGCACAGCCCCAGCATCCCCGGAAGAGGAACCACGGCAGTTCCGGGACAAAATCCCCTCGAAAAGGATTTAATAACCACAGCAATTAATACGTGGTGGATAATGATCCCACAATCCCCTCTCCCTGATCCCTGGGGATCGTGCTGGTGCCACCCTCCTTCCTGCTGCTGCCGCTGCGCAGCGACATCGGCTCCGTCCGGCATCTTGGATCCCTCCGGATCCGCTGCCCCCGGCCGGGAAAAGCGACCCACATCGAGCCCTTGCGCGTTTAGCTACAAACCTACCCCCACCGTGATCACGACACGCCCCATATCGCGACATGGGGGAGCCCCAGCGCCGCCGGGGGGGCGCCGTTTTCGCTCTGCGTCACTCCCCCGGCTTGGGATGAGATGG
>WEZZ01034398.1:22815-34784 GCA_013400585.1 Chloropsis cyanopogon
GGCGGTGCTGCAGCAGGTGCGAGCTCTGGCTGTAGGTCTCGCCGCACTCGGGGCAGCCGAAGGGCCGCTCGCCCGTGTGGACGCGCCGGTGCCGCTCCAGGTGCGACGCCCACGGGAAGCTCTTCCCGCAGTCGGCGCAGCCAAACGGGCGCTCCCGGGCTGGTCCTTTCCCACGCGCGGGTTTGACGCAGCCGAGTGTGGGGAGCATGGTGGGTTTCGGGGCCTCGGGGGGCACGGCTTTGTCTGGGCGCTTGGCTTTGCGCCGGTGGGAGCCGAGGGGCTTCTCCCGCTGCAGGCTGTGGGATGAGTGCGGTCTGAGCCCGGCGCTGCTCTCCGGTGCTCCGTTCTCCACTGCTTTTTCACTCACCAGCCCCTGAGCTGCTGGGAAAGGGGAGAAGCAGGAGAAGGTGAAAGCGTGAGGAGCAGGATTTAAAACAATGGAGTAGCAACAGGATTCTCCTTTTAAAATTTTGCTTTTTCACTCCCCCATCCCCTCAGCTTCTGGGAAACAGGAGGAGGAGGAAAAGGGGAGGGCGTGGCCCTGATTGGAGCAGGGGGAGGATTTAAAACTATGGAGCAACAACGGGATTCCCCTTAAAAATCTTGTTCTCCCAGAGAGGACGAAGAGACATACAACAGGGACCTGAACCCAGTTTGAACTGTAAATGTGGAAATGCCAAGGGCACTCCAGTGCCAGAATTTTCAATTTAAATTAGGGGATATCAATAACATTTTCCTGAAGAAAAAAAAATTAAGGAGAGAGCTGGGGCTTGGGGAAATCCCCCTGGAAACTTGCCCAGATCCCTCCGGCCCGCTTCTCAAACTGCTTTGTTTGGAGCAAGGAAAGGATAGGGGGATATACAACAAGGCAAGAGAGATTTTTGGGGTGTCCTTACCCAGGGACATGAGGGTCTCGTAGCTCTCGTGCATCACGTCGAGGTACAGGGCCTTCTGCCGCGGATCCAGCAGCACCCACGGCTCCATGGCAGGAGGGAGCACCGGAACAATGCAGGTTCCTTCCTCAAAAATCCCCTGCAGGGAGAAGAAATCCCTTGTAATCAAGGAATTTCCCGCACAGCGCTTCCTGCTCGAGACTTGATGCTTTTCCTCTGGTCACTCCGAGGAATGCCGGGTTTTCACAGTCCCTCCATCCAAGACTAACCCTTGAGCACCCCCAGAGCAACCAGGGGACCGCGGGGCAGGGGGGTCCCCGCTTTCCCTCCGCCCTCCTGGCAGACCCCATCCCACATCAACCCGCTTCCCCCCCCTCCCCAAACCACCGGCGGTGGGGCCCTGGGGGTTTTTATCCAGGAGCACCCCCACCCCTGCGGAGCCCAGGGCTCCCTCTCCACCCTCTCCTCGAAGGAGAGCATCCCCCGCGCCCCGAACCGCATCCCCCCGCCCCTCTTACCTGCCCTCCTTAGGAGAAGCTCCCTCCGTCCCCACGCTGAGGCTGCAGGGAGGGGGCGATGCCCGGACCCCCCCTCCTGGCACCCCCAGGACCACCGAGCCTCCCCCAGCAGGACACAATGGAGGCGATGCCGAGCGCGGCTCCGCTCCGGAAGACCAAGGCGGTATCCGGGAGAGAAAGGAGAGACTAAGGAGAAGCTCGGCTTAGCCAGAGCCCTCTAGAGGTAACCCAATCCCAGAGCCGATCCCAAACCTCCTAGGAACCCTTTGGAATAACGCCGGGCCGCTGCCCGCCCCCCCGAGCCTTGCTCCTGCTCTGTCACCCGCGTTGTCCCCCCCAAAGAAATGACAGATTTGTCTTTACAAACACGTTGTGGGGTCTGCTGGTAGATAAAACCAGCACTGAGAGATAAAAAAAAAAAACGACGGGAAAGATGGATCCAGCTGATTCATGGATGGAAAATGATATTTGCTTTTACAAAAAACGTTTGGGTTTGCTGATAAATGAAATTGGACATTGAAAAACGAAAGAAACAATGGGGAAAACCCTGAATTTTGTAAGAATTAAAAATTCAAAGGGAGGGTTATACATTAGAGGGGAATCTCTGGTATCAGGCGTTCTGGGAAGTCTGTTCCTCTCGAGTACCTCAGCCAGTGGGGAAAGAGAGAGGGAAATGTGGCCGGGAAATTAGGATAAAAAGGAGGCTGAGTCCTCCAAAAACTGGAGAGACCCCAGGGGAATGCCCCATGGCCATGGAGGCGCCTGGCAGTGCCAGGATGGCTGAGTGGCCTAAGGCACCAGGCCCAAGGCCCTGCTGTCCCTCCTGCATGAATTCTTCGAGGAGATGTGGGTTCACAGCCCACTTCTGTCACACATTTTTCCTAAAAACAATTAGGAAATTGTTCTTAATACAATTTTCTTTTTTTTTTTTTTTTTTTCTTTTCCTCTCCCTGATAAAAATTTGTCCCTGCCATATCCACTCCCTCCAAACACTGGAAGCCCCAGTAAGATCACCCCAACAAGGAACCTTCACTTCTCCAAGGGAACCCCAACTTCCTCAGCCTGGGAGCGTCTCCGTGGCCTCCTCTGGACTTCCTCCATCAGCTCCACATCCTTCCCATCAGCAGAACCCCAATTTTGGACAGTTTCATCCAGGAAACTCCTCCCTGGCACGTTCGTTTCTTGCATTGTGCCCCCAATCCCAATCACGTGCAGCAGGGTGTATCCTGGCAATTCTCTGGGCAAGCAGGAAGTGAAGGACAAGGAAAAGCTTTGAAAGGGCATCTTTCCTCAGCAGGACCTGCCCACACCTCTCCAACCTGTGCCTGCCGGCCCAGGGACTCATTAAGGCTAATTATCTCATTAATAAATCCACACGGGGTTTTCCTTCCCTGTGCTTTGCGTGAGCGCTCCTTTCTCATCTCCACAGGGAAACGCTGCCAGGTGAACACCCTCCTCCATTCCAGCTGCTCTCCGCCACACGCATGATGTCCCACACAATGAATGGGACATTCATTAGAATGAAATCCCACTTTTTTCCCCTGCTCCTTCCATTAAGAAAAGTCAACCTCAAAACCAGAAAACTGCAATTTGGGAAGAAATCGCCATCCCTTCTCCCACCCTCCGGTTCCCTGCCTCGAGATGCAGCCAGTGTCAGGCAGAAACTCCCCTTCCCTGTTCCTTCAGGGAATCTACAGATGGCATCAGGAAGATGGGAGGGACAACTTTTGCAACTGGTGGATTGTTGATGCCCGGAAAATAAGTCCCCATCATTGAGGTTGATCCCCAAGCGGCGTGTTGGGACACGCGTTAATCCGGGTCTTATCAGCCCGGCGTGGATCCAGCTGCCTTCACCCCAAACTCTCTGCTGTTCCTGGGAATGTGCATCCGTGCCAGCCCCATTGTGCAATTCCCAAATCCCTCAGGATTTGTTATTCCAGATGGAGGAAATCTGTGGTTTTTGGAAGGTCAGTGTTGACACCCCACGGGGCAACAACCGGCCAACCACAAATCATAGAACATAAAACTAGACACAAGCCAAGGGGGTTTTTTTCTCAAAAAAATGATGTTTTTACCTTTTTCCAATCCAACTGGTGTATTTTCTTATATGGAGACGCGCTCCAAGACCAAAAAAAAAAAAACAAAAACAACAAAATCAAGAAAAACCTTCAGTCCTTGAGTTTTTCTTAGAAGGAAACTTTCCGAAGTTTCCAATTTTAACCAAGACAGCACAGTGACACCCATTTGGAAGGAGCCATCCCTGCCACCATGAACTCAAGAACTATCAATGGCCCCAAAAGCATCCTATGGCTCGCAGGATTGCACCGTTCCCTCGTGAAACGTCCCACCCTGGTGGATGTACCACCTGAATCTGAACACGTATAATCTCCAGGTGTAATTATTTGGGACACCACCACCACCACTGGATGGATCTGGAGGAGAGCCAGAAGTTCCACAGGGCCACCAGTTAAGACTGCAACCATCACTTCAGCAGCACTGAAACTGCTGCTTGATCAGATTGTGACCTGATCTGATTCAAAGGGGCCAGGCTGTGCTCTGACTTTGTGGTTTTAAGCCAATTTTTCTTAATTCATTCTTTCTTAATTCTTTCAATTAATTGCATTTATCGTGATTTTTCTATTAAATTGTGACTATGACTTAAAATCTCTCACAAGGTATTTGTGTGGGGTTGATTTCCCCTTGCTGGTTTACCTTCAAACCAGCACAACCAGGAACCCCTGGAAATCCTGCAGGAACCGCAAAAACACCCCCACACTCCACCAAAAAGCAAAACTTTGGGCAAAACCCACATCATGGTTTCTCCTGAGGAGATCCCTTGAGCACAGCACCACAATTTCCATGCCACAATTGCAGCTAAACCAGGAGATCCCAGAAACGCAGTCTGCAAAGACATGAACCTCCAAAATTCTACCTAAATTTTGTTGGACTCAATCGTCCTCCATCCCGTGATATTTTATTTTCATTTTTAGTGAAACCCCACAGTTTTGTGGTGCTCGAACAGGATAAAGCCCAGTGAGGGTGTTGGCTCTGAGCAGGAGATCTCGATCCGAGAACAAAGGGATGGTTCCTCAGATGAGTTTGTGGTGCTTTGGCAAGTCCAAGATCTCCATTCTGGAAAAATACTGGTCTCGTTTCTAGAAAAATACCCAGTTTTTGCCATTTTGGTGAAGTTCTGGATGATCTTTAAGGTTTCCTTCCCACCCAAACAATTCTGCATCCCCTCTGTTCTAATGGAGACAAGATCAAGCCAAAATTTTCAACATCCAAGAGCAGCCAGTAGATGGATTTTCCCTGGAAATTCTAATTTTTATCCCTGAAATTATATTTTGAATGCCAGCTCAAGGTCTCCCTGGGGTTCAGAAGGCTCCCTGTGATAATTACTCAGATTTCAGCGGGGTTTGTGCAATACGAGGAAAAAAACCCAAACCTGATTGTTCCCTTCTGGGAAATTGCTGCCTCTGATGGAGCAGGGTGCGGTCACTGTGTCAGGGTGAACCTGGGACATCCCAAAACCTGCAGTGGACAGGTGGCTTTACTCCAGTGAGGAAAAAAAAAAAAAAAAAAACAGCAAAGGAGCTGACTCCACTCAGTTTCTGGTTCCCCTTCTAATGACAAATCACACTTCACTCCCTTCCGGGCTGCACTGACTGGCAGAGGTTTTTTTGAAAGCACCAGGTTGCTCTTTTTTTTTTTTTTTTCCTTCCCCCTTAATCCGGGGTATAAAATGAATTCCAGTCTCAGCAGAGGGTTCATCTTCCTCCTGGAGCGATGACTGGGGCTGGTGAGTGAGTCCTCCCCTCAATCCTGAGCTCTCAGTGGGGTTTTATTCTGGTTTTCTTTCATCTTTGGTGTTTGGGTTTTGGTTTTTTGGTTCCATCTCTTTGCCACCTCCCGAGAGCACGACCACCATCCTCCCTTTTTCCAGCTGGATTATTCCATGGAGCTCTGGGCACTGTGGGCAGGGGGAGGCCTCCCTTCAAACCTGGGGCGTGGGGTGATCCTGGTTTTTCAGAAAACACAGCCTTGGAGTCTCGGAGGGTCATCCTGGATGATGTCTCCATGGTCCAAGTTGGTGGTTTCTCCACATCTTCCCCCCAAAAAAAAACCACCTGATGGAAGGTGGAGTTCCAGCCGACGCCTCCAAGAGCTGGTCCCAGGGAATTTGCTCTGGTCTCCAAAAAGGGAGATAATCCCCAAATGATCCATAGGTTTTTTCCAACCCAACCATCAGATCCACCCCAGATTTGTGGCAGATCTGGGGCTGCTCCAGGAAAAAAAAAAAAAAAAACCACACAATTCCCAGGGATTTTACAGCAATGAGAATTACCCAAAGTAGGGTTTCCAAAGCTTTTTGTTTTTCCCTGGGTGAAAATTGGCAGCACTTGGGAGAAGGAAAAGAAAACGAAATTTGCTCTTTAGTTATTTTGAAAAACAGAAACCAAAACTAGGAAAATCCCGAGGGGGGGGAACGGGGGACAGGGTGGGACAGAGTGTGGTTCTCAGCCCAAATTTTCTTTCATTGAGAAAGTGTTAAATAACACTGTGTCTGTTCTGGTGGAAATGGTCATTTTGGGTCTGTTTGCTGCTCCCTGTGAGCATCTCAAGGACATAAAAATTTTAAAAAGAGAGGATTTTAAATTGGGAGGGATTTTTGAAAGAAGAGGATTTTAAAGGAGGGAATTTTAGAGGAGGGAATTTTAAAGGAGAGTAAAATTCTCTAAAATTAAGTAGAAAATTGTTAATTAGGGAATTTTAAAGAAGATAAATCCCATCTCTCTTTATCCCTCGAATTCGTCCACCTTTCTGCGAAATTTTATCTCCAGCCCTCCTGTCTGTGCAAGTCTTCATCGAATCCATCTGCCCAATCCTGTCTTTTCTCTCCACCCTTCACATAAAAACTCCCCGAATTACCCAGGTGTGGGAAAGGTCACTGGGGACAACAAGGTGCCTCGATTCTTTGCACATGAGTGACACTAATTACTGTTCTTGGAAGCTTTGGAGCTTATTCTAAAAAGGTCAAAGTCATTTTGAGAACTCAGCACAACAGCCGTACAAGCAGAACATGAGTATGGAAAATTAAAAATCATCTATGGGTTGATTTCTCTTTTAAAAAAAGGGAATCACTGTCACTGACACTTCCCGACACCTTCCATGAGGGACCTGCAGGTGCCAGGGATTTCGCAACCGCCCCAGTTCTTTTTTTTAGTTCTTGGATAGCAGCATCCTCGGAGCCAGTCTGTGCCACCGGGAATGACCCTGAGTGCCAATCCCACGTGATTCCCTTCTCTTCTCTTCTTCCCTCCCCAGCCCTTTTCCAAATCCTGCTGCTGGCGGGTCTCCTGAGCGCCAAGCGCTTCCCGTGCTTCCCCGAGTATTGTCTCCATGACCGGGACTACGAGGAGCTGCTGGAGATTGCCCGCGATGGGCTGGAGCCCACGGCTCACCCGGCGCACGTGGTCGTGGTGGGCGCGGGGATCGGCGGGCTGACGGCGGCCAAGCTGCTCCGGGACGCTGGGCACACGGTGGGAATTCCACGGGGCTCTCCCAGGCTTCTTTCCCTCCCCTAAAGCTGTTCCAGGCTGGGGAGGGAGAAGGAAATGCGGTGGGTCGACCACGGTGGTGGAAGAAGGAAGGGAAGGAGATTTGTCTCAAGTAATTTCCCCTGACGTTGGTTCCTGCGAATCAAACGAGCCCCTTGCGTTCTGCCTTTAGGGCAGAAGAAATCCCAGGGGTTTCCAAACCATCCCAAGGCTCCTGTGAGTCTAAAAATGGATTTCCCAGGTCTGGAGGGACAGATGGGTGCTGCTTTCAAAGGCCTGTTTGACCCTGAGCCACCACGAGAACCTTCTCACCAGAGCTGGTGTCCAAATGCAGCCCAGGAGCTGGGAGATGAGGAGCTGCCCCATAGGCAGCGGTGTCTTGGCCAACAGAGAAGGGTTTGGATCCACAGGTGCTTCATTTGCCATCTGAAGGGGACCTGTCCCACCCTCTGGACCTTGTTTTGGGGGTGTTTCCCTTCAAACAAGCCATTTCCCAAACACTTCCAACCTCCACTCAAATTTTTTTAGGTTACCATTCTGGAAAGGAGCAGCTGGGTCGGGGGGCGGATCCGGACGTACCGGCCCGAGGGACAGGACTGGTACGTGGAGCTGGGGCCCATGCGCCTGCCAGGCAAGCACAGGTGAGGCCATGTCCACCCCCCTGCTCAGGTGAGGGACTGTTGTTCTGGTTTTTTACAGTTTTCAAAAGCCTTCTGATGTTTTCATATTTGTAGTTAAGTTTCTCAGGCATTTTCACGTAAACACGGATTGTTTTACATTCTTTTCTGGAGGTAGAGAGAAAAGACAGACTTGTAGACCGACCAGTGTGGTTGGAGAGGTGAAACCTCAAGTGACCAATGTCTGGTCAACCTCCAAATGTTATAAATTGGAGCCAGAGAAAAATAAAAACGTTCACTTCTGCTTGAACTCTGAAGCGACCACGTGTGTGTTATTTGTATCCTATAACAACAAGATCTGGGGAGAGAATCATCCCCATCCCTTCCCCGAGGTGCGGCACCCACGCCGAGGGGACAAACCCCTTGGGTGGCGGAGCTGGGGGTTGGTTGTTGGCTCTTGGCGCCGTCACTCCGCCCTTTCTTCCAGGCTTGTCCGTGAATTCATCCGCCAGTTCAACCTGAAGCTGAATCCTTTCATCCAGAGGGACAACAACACCTGGTACTTCCTGAGGGGCGCTCGGGTCAGGGCTGAGGAGGTGAACAGGAACCCCGACATCCTGAATTACACGGTGAAGCCATCGGAGAGGGGCAAGAGCGCCGTCCAGCTGTACCAGGAGGTCCTGGACAAGGTACAAGAGTTTCCCCTGGTGTCCCCTCACCTGAACGATGATTTGGAGAAAACTTGGCCACAAACTGGGGAGGGGAAGTTGGGGAAGAACAGGCCCTAAGTTGGGGAGCAACTTCTGCTTTCCTTTTGGAGTGAAAAGCAGAAAGGCTCGTTCAGAAACAAGGGCAGGTGGTTGCAAAACCCCTCTTTGTCCACAAGAAATCCTTTGGAACGAGTCCACCAGGATTTGGATGAGCAGAAATGCCACACCAAGGCACAGCTGCCCAAAACTTGATGCTCCAGGGAAATCCTGAGAGAATTTTGGGCAGCGCTTTGGGAAATGGATCTTTTTCCAGTGAAAATATCAATGTTTCTTCTTCAGGCTTTTAAGAAGTTCCAGACCACTGACTGCAGGAAGTATCTGGCTCAGCACGACTCCTTCTCCACCAAGGTAATGGGCTGGGGCTGGAGGGCGAATTTAATCACAACTCTTGATAATTAACCTGCTCTCCCTGCTTTGAGAAGGGTCTGTCTGTGTCGCTCTAATCCCATCCTCTGTCAGCCTTTGGATGCTTTTCCCTAAAAAATGCTCCCTTCTACTTAAAAAAGGCTGGGCAAGGGGCCAGCACAGCTCCAGTGGAGCTCTAACTGAGAATCCACCTCAGGCTGTGTCTCTTCTCCTGGGATCTCCAGGAATATTTGATCAAGGTGGGGGGGCTGAGCCGAGGAGCTGTTGACATGATCGGTGACCTGCTGAACGAGGACTCGGGGTTTTACCTGTCCTTCCTCGCCTCGCTGTGGGACTTCAGCATCTTCTCTGGAGAGAGGTGAGTGCTGTCCCTTCAGCCCAACCCTGTTCCCACAACAGAAAACGTCGGAGTGATTCCAAACAGGAACCACTCTTGCTTCGATGGGGCCTCCAAGCTGTGCAGGTGTCTCCGGAAGAGCTCAGGTTTTTACGGTCCCTAAACCTCCTTCCCACACCTCCCGCTTCTCCTCCCTTCCAGTTTTGACGAAATCACCGGAGGGTTTGACCAACTGCCCAGAGCCTTCCACAAGGCGCTGCCCAACGTGGTCCACTTCAACTGCACCGTGGAGAAGATCATGACGAAGGGCGACAAAGTCCGAGTGTTCTACCGTGCTCCGGACACGCTGGCCCCGACCATCGTCACTGCAGATTACGTCCTTGTCACCTCCAGTGCCAAAGCTACCCGGCACATCCAGTTCCTGCCGCCGCTGTCCCCTGCCAAGGCCCACGCCCTGCGCTCCATCAACTACGCAAGCTCCTCCAAAATTATCCTGGCGTGCTCCGAGAAGTTCTGGGAGAAGGACGGGATCCGCGGCGGGTACTCCATCACCGACCGCCCCTCACGCTTCGTCTACTACCCCAGCCACAACTTCTCCAGCGGGGTGGGCGTCATCCTGGCCTCCTACACCTGGAACAACGACGCCGAGTTCTTCCTGCCCCTCACAGAGGAGAAGTGCCTGGACGTGGTGCTCCAAGACCTGGCGGACATCCACCAGGTGAGCAAGGAGTACCTGCAGTACACCTGCGACCAGCACGTGATCCAGAAGTGGCAGCTGGACCAGCACGCCCTGGGGGCTTTCGCTGCCTTCACCCCGTACCAGTTCGTGGATTACTCGCAGGCCCTGTTCGCTCACGAGGGCCGCGTCCACTTCGCCGGGGAGCACGCGGCCCAGCCCCACGCCTGGATCGACACCGCCATGAAATCGGCCATCAGGGCCGCCAGCAACATCCACCACGACAGCGGCGAGCGGCTGGGGAGACTCAGGCAGAGCGAAGAGCTCTGAGCCTGCCCTCGGCCATCCTCTGGAGGTGTGGATCTGGCTCTTTACGAGAAAAATCGGCGGAGTTCATCGGCAGCGAAGGTGTAGCAGAATTGGGTGTCTTGAAGCAGGACCAACTGGTTAAACGCGTCATGGGGAGACACTGAAATAGTAAATCGGAGTTATAAACTCTTAATAGGGGGTAGGAGGGAGCATAAAACCAGGCAGCGTGTTCCAGGACTCTGCTGTTCCCCCTGTCCGCCGCTGTAATTCCCAGTTTATTTGCGTGCCGGGCACTTCATGGAATGACTAAGGAGAAATAAAGGTGGGAATTCCTGGTTTCCCTGTGTCTGAGGGCAGCGTCACCACGTACAAATGGCGTCGCCCCGCTCCAGCCCTTTGGGAAGTCATCGCTCTCACTTCTCCCACCCCAGAATTTGAGAGAGAACCTGGTGCTTCCTCACCATCCCCTCCTCTGAGTGGTCCAACATAACTAATTAATTAATCAATACTAATTCCTGTTAAGTAATTAACCGTTCCCCACAGCACCAGTCAGGATGCCATCCTGGTCTCTTCTACCTGAAGCGTGGCCAACGCCAATTTTATCCAAGTATATAAAATAAATTATCCTGAATCTTCAAAGCAAATCCAAGGTTTTGCTGGAATTTCTCCCCTCACCAGTAATTGTCCTAAATTCCGTAGCCTTGGAAACTCCATCTGCGCTGCAGGCGGGGTTTTTTGGATGGGATTATTGATAATGGTAAATGTCCAAGGGAAACAGAGCCGGTTGCTGAGAGCACCATGCCAGCCTTCACTGTGGCCTAAAATTCACCCCAATTCCCAAAAAATTCCAGCTTGCCCCTCCACCTCTGACTCCACGTGGCCGGACAGGAGCAGCTCCAGGTTCCTTCCCAGCCCAAAACCCGAGGTGCAGCTCTCACTGGAGGCAGCAGGCATCAGAGAGGGAGATTCACCCCCATTTACACCAATTAAATCCAGCTAATAATTGATTAAGTACAGAGCGATCACCAGTAGGACATTTTGAGCTCAAAGCACTTTTGGGAGGCCCAGCTCCAGAGGCCAAAAATCTCACAGTTGTTATGGTTATCCCTCATTTCTTCCAGCTCTGTGAGGTACACCCCTTATTGAACACGCGGCAAAAATGTGACAAAAATGTGACAAAAATCCACGAGTGAAGCTAAAGTCAGGGCGAGTGGAGTCGCATCACGTCGGGAAATTAATCCAAAAGGCAACGAGCACCTTCTCGAGCTCAGAGCAGAGCCGAACTCCACGTGCAGCGTCCACTACAACCGGAAAATTGGAGTTCAAAGGGTGAAAAGTGGCAAAAAGAGAAAGCAGAAAGGGCTCAGCTGCTTGGTTCGTGAATTCCCTGGAATTTGGGTTCCTAAGGGATGCTGCTCCGCGGTTGGAGTTTAAACACAGCCCCCAGGCCATGGGGAGGGCTCAGGACAATTAGAGCTCATTAACAGCTCGCTAATGACTGCGACTGCGGGGAGGGAAAGGAAAAACGTCCCTGGGTGGGCTCGAACCACCAACCTTTCGGTTAACAGCCGAACGCGCTGACCGATTGCGCCACAGAGACCCGAAAATNGAAAGGGCTCAGCTGCTTGGGTCGTGAATTCCCTGGAATTTGGGTTCCTAAGGGATGCTGCTCCGCGGTTGGAGTTTAAACACAGCCCCCAGGCCATGGGGAGGGCTCAGGACAATTAGAGCTCATTAACAGCTCGCTAATGACTGCGACTGCGGGGAGGGAAAGGAAAAACGTCCCTGGGTGGGCTCGAACCACCAACCTTTCGGTTAACAGCCGAACGCGCTGACCGATTGCGCCACAGAGACCCGAAAATGCGCCCGGGAATGCAGGAAAATGGGACAAAAATATAAAATTTCATGAGGTTTTACCGAAT
>WEZZ01034399.1:0-12580 GCA_013400585.1 Chloropsis cyanopogon
ATTGACTGGTTTTGATTTTTTTTTCTTAAGGAAGAATTATATAGCAACACAGGAAGAGTTTTCACTTAGTGAATTTAGAAACCAATAAGCAGCATGGTACAGAAACCATTCGACAGTATTGATGACATATATGCATATTTTTCTAACAAATAACAGGCCACATAGAAGATCTGATACACTGAAGGCATTACACAAAGACATTAGGGGAAGAAATGGTATGATAAAACTCACAGTTTCAAGACACTTATTGCCTAAGATTTATCTGTCTCTTATGTATTCTGTTTTTTTCTAGACATTTCTGATGATAATAATACTGTCAACAGTATAACTACTAGTCCTGAAATAACAGAGAGATAGAATAACTTGGCCACAACTAAGAAAGCAAGTACTGACAGAAACAACAGCCTAAAACAGGCTGAGTAAGTTTACAGTCAGGCTGAGTAAGTTTAACAGCTCCACTGAGATATTTCAAAGGTAATTCCAAAGGAGCAGTAAAATAAACTCATTTTTGCAATAAATCGTCTTTGAACTATGGTTCAAAAATTTGTTTGAATTCATGAATATCTTATACCCAAACATAAACTTCTCTGATTTGTTATTTTTTTTTTAAACTTAAAAAATTATTGTCTTCCCTTCTACAATCCTCTCATCAGTACAACTTCAGATTCCCCAGTAACAGAAAATCTCTGAACAGTAAGTTGATTACAGTATTTTCCTGCTGTATTAATTTTTACATAGCAGTCAAGATTGTCCCAGCGTGGCACCAATTTGTTCTGTCATAGCATTCAGACAAATATTACTATGTCTGTCTGAAGTGTCCATGCTGCCATTTAATGGTCAACCAAATACGCACACATGGATCATTTCAGTATTCATTGCCAAGGATACTAAACATGTAAGACACCATTCC
Organism: Chloropsis cyanopogon; assembly: GCA_013400585.1. Classification (NCBI taxonomy): domain Eukaryota; kingdom Metazoa; phylum Chordata; class Aves; order Passeriformes; family Irenidae; genus Chloropsis; species Chloropsis cyanopogon. Next base: position 911 of record WEZZ01034399.1, read on the forward strand.
TATTGCAATCGATTATTTAGCTGACAACCTGGGAAAGAAAGAAGAGGTTTAACGTATGTTTTGCCAAGCAGCTTTGCAAATAGCTGTGTTGGCAACAAGGTGGTGGCAGTGTGCCCCACAAGGCAGAAAGGAAAGCATGAGGCTGCTTAAGCCAATTTAGTACTTCCACAGAAGTAGGGTGCTGATCACTAGTGCACATCAAATCCAAGGTAAGACTGTCCTTACAGGAAGCACTGTGATAGAACTGTTGTGTACCAAACAGCCTGAAAAACTGCAATTTTGCCAAAAGCCTATTTAGCTTAGCTAAACAAAATCTGGGATCTGAAATAAAAGCAATCTGTGAACAAAATAAAGGACAACAGCAAATGCTGGGAAGGAAAGATGACAGGGGAAAATAACAAATGGATAGGACACAAAGCACAAGTACCTTCTTCCACTGCAACAAGTTCCAGCCACTGTGATTCCCACCACAATAACTACATGCAGACTCTTCTTCTGTCTTACTCCTGCACCAAAATCCTGCTCGCAAATTAAGTCTCAACAAGTGACAGCCTCACAACAGGTATTCTTCAGGGTTCAAGAAGCCATGAATGTTTATTTAAACATACAAAATAAGGCAAGTGCCACAGATCAAGCTGTCAGAACTGTCACTGCTGGCTCAAGAACAAGAACTCTACATGGAGACTAACAGATATTAAGATTAAAGGTCTCTCAGTATCACTTGTTGTTCCTTTACTTTGTCTGAGCAGATCATTCTTCTCTGCATGTCTTTTACACACAGTCTTACATATTCCTCTTCCTCCAAGTAACTGAGGCTGTCCAGAAAAAGGTTCCCAGATTCTGAAACTAAGCAGAACAATGAAATTACCACTACGTAATCTGGGCGACTCCGGTAAATCAGTTTGAGAGGCCACTCCCCTTCCAGGCTGAGCAAACAGTCTAGCACATCAAAGCACGCTTACTCAAACTCCACATTACCTCCTTTTAGTATAAACAATTCTCTACCTGAAAGTATCCAAGCAAGTTTTCTGGACCTTGAACAGAGTCCAGAGAAAGATTAAGAAACAACAACAAAAGGTTATACAGAACTGAGTCAGTGACAATACTTCCATCTTGACTCAGTAGAGGAGAAAAACAGCAACCAATAAAAAACGAAAACTCTGTATCTGCAAGTACATGCCAGACCACTAAGACAGCATTAGTATATAGGAAACCTTGGAAAGTAACAAGTATTAATGTCAGTCACTAACATTAAACCAGACAGGAATAATTGGGAAACACAACCTGAAGGACATGTAGACTTCAAATTTATTTTTAATAGAATTATAAAAAGGTAAAATAACTGTGACTAACTCCAGGCAAGCAACACTGATACTATCAACAACAGCAAAAATTCTGTAGGATCCTCCTGCAAGCTGCACTTTAAAGGCAGAGTAAGGACAGATGGATATTTTACAAAATTTCTGTAAAGAAACAGTGAAAGAATCAAACAGGATGTACAGAATACTATTTCCAAATACATTTTTGTGCTGGGCAGACACATTTGCCCTCTTTTGTTTCTCACGCAGAAGAAAGAAGTGAAATTTTATATTCATCTTCAAAATAATTTCTTCCCAACTATAAACACTATCATTCTTCTGCTGTTAGAGCCCGATGCTTACACAGTCTCATCCTGGCAAGGACAAACAGAGAGCCAAACCCTTGCACAGCAAACTACTTTCCATTCTGGGTGTTAATTGTATTGCAGAGGCTGATATTGCTATTACTGTCAGTGATCTGGATAAAGCTCCCAAACTCTAAGATTTGTCTCACCAACAGAAAATGTTTTATGAAAATGTAAATTTAAATTTTTGCCTCTACACAGACTCAAATTCCCTACAGATCTTACTTCAGCATCATATAATTTTATACTCTAATAAAGATCAGTACTGAAAGTAAATTTTTCAGCTGGAGAAGCATTGAAGCAGTTTTGCTGTAAAACTCCAGGAGAGAAAAAAAGAACCCTGTTATTAGAATGTCACCAGGTGACACAACTCTCAAATGAGTCAAGTGAGAATGACAGAATGGCTTGGGTTTGAAGAGACCCTCAAAGGTCACCCTGTCTAACATCCCTGCAATAAACAGAGACATCTTCAGCTATACCAAGCTGCTCAGAGCCCTGACCAACTTGACTGCATTTCCAGGGATGGAGCATCTACCACCTCCTGGGCAAACTGCTCCAGTGTTTAACCACCCTCAGCATGAAAGATTTCTTCCTTTTATCTAGTCTGAATCTACTTTCTTTTAGTTTAAAACCATTACCCATTGTCCTATCACAACAGGCTCAGGGACAATTCGGACCACTACCACTCTACAATGAGAGAGACGGCCAATTCCTTCCTCCCTCTCCTACTACATTCCTTCAGCAACTTCGTTCCCAAAATGTTTTTTTCTTTCTGGAATCTATCTGCTGTGAGGAAGAGACACAAAGACAACGCACGCTACAGCAGCACTAACATTCGAAACTAGTAAGCCAAGTTTAAGAACAACAGATGTTACCTTAGTAATTTTTTTTTTAAATCTACTTGGTTCGTTGTTCCTTAGCCTCCTTTGGAACACCCTTGTTTTTTTCTCGCTGCATTCAACTCTTAAATATATAGTACTTACCCTCAATATACAAAGGCCAACTGATGTCATCTGTCATCTCAGAATAAAAGATCACGTTTTCACTGATATAACAGAAGGCCTTGTTTCTTTAAAAGTTTGGAACATGCTATTCTTTTACCAAACTACTGTTTCCATGTCAAGTACCTGAGCTGATCTTGAATTACGCAGTTCAACAGCCTTGGAAAACAGTATCCTTTTGCCAAAATATTCTTTAAAATAATATTACATGCATTGTAAGGGAAGCTTGTATTTGCATTACCACCCAGGTATGCTGCCTTTCAACATACCTAAGCATGCTGAAGAGCAACCAGAAATCTTCCCACTGCAGTTTATTTCCTTTCAGTAACTAGGATCCATAAGCTTGAAATTAAACAGTCCAAGAAACTTCTAGTTTTCACTTGTAGTATTTGTAATTCAGATTTATAGCTTTACTTTCTTTAAAATTAGTCTACATTAGTATTTACTAAAAGGGAACCCAAGAAAAGGCCTTCAAAAGGACCACCCATCTGTCTCATTGGTAAAGCATAAAATAATCAGGTACTACCACACTGAAATTTAAGTTGTGCATCTTGAATACAGTTTCAGCACAACACCTGGTAACCACATCTATCTTTAAAGTAAATAAAGCAAGCTAAGTGTTTTTATTACAAAAAACAAACTACACTTGCTCTTAAAGAAGGTTTTTAAACTAAAGACCCGCAAACCTTTAAGATTCTAGTTATGCCATTATTTCACTCTTACATTTTTATGAAAACTTAAAAATAAAAATCTGCCAGACTGTTGCCATGAAGTGAGTCTTAATTTTTTATCTCCCTGCACGCTATCTTTTTAATACACTTTTGTAACAATACTTGAGAATGAAACTTCTCATCAGCTGCATGGTAAAGCAGAATGGCAGAGGCTTCCATTAGTAGAGGCACTACAACTGCTTACTGAAATAAACTATAGGTTTGCTTCACAGAGAAACAAGATATACATGCACAATTAGGAAATTTCATGCTTGTGTTTAGTAACAGTAAGCAAACCTTGCTAGTTACAAAGGTAGCAGTTTTAAGGAAGGCCAAGTCATACCAAAGATGCAACAGGGAAATAAAAAACTGATTTTTCTGTCTACTGAACTGTGCATGCTTCCTTCTGTTGAACTGCTGACATGCACTCTGCCATTTCTGATTTTAATCATATGAAATAAACTGTTGGATTGCAGTCCAACCAATAAGCCACCTAAAGGTATATTGCATATTGATACAGCAAATGAACTAAACATTTTCTTCCTAACATAGTTCATGTTATATAGGTACTAACAATCATCCTCTAGGCATTACCATTTCCTGCATCAGAATGACTCCCTGGAACAAGCCATATCCTTTGACCAAATTTGCAGGAATTGAGCACAAATCTGAGGTTCTATTTCCAGATCTTGTTACTTTAAAAATATTAGATTTAGAAATTTCACTTCAAAAATACTACAGTCAGGCAGCACTTGTCTGGATTAATCTCATGGACTCTATTTAAAAAGCATTATTATTATTGTAATTTCAAACATTTGGGACAATCTCACTCTAAATTTATTGGGATATTTGTATCTTCTATTCCACACCACTGCTGAAACTTACAACATTTCTCCAAGGTCCATCTCTGAACCCAGTATGTCCCTAGCAAAGGTTGTAAGGAACACTTATTGAAGGGATTTTTACCAGGGTATTTAAATAAGCTTTAGATATAATCGGGGGGGGGGGGGGGTTCCTAGCTCTTTAAAATGATTGTTATTGTCTCTACAGCTCAGATTCTTCTTACATTATGATGCTATTGTGACTACAGATTGTAATACATCTACTTTTAGGTTTTTTAATTCAGTTGGAAATAGAATTCACCATAGAACAAAAACAACATCATAATACAGTAAGATAATAAATGTTTACAAAAATCCTTTCAGAAATTCTGAAAATTTGTTTTTAGAGCAGCCATGAGGGGAAGGACTTGGGGGTGTGGCTCAATGAGTCTCCTCAATGTGCACTTGCAGCCCAGAAAGCCAACTGCACCCTGAGATGTACCCATAGCAGTGTGGCCAGAAAGGCAAGGCAAGGGATTTTCCCCCTCTGCTCTGCTCTGGTGAGACCTCACCTGGAGTGCTGCAAGCAGTTCTGAGGCCCCTACTGCAAGGAAGATGTGGACCTATTGAAACAAGTTCAGTGGAGGGTCACCAAGATGACCAGAAGGCTGGAACACCTCTCCTAGAAGGAAAGCCTGATAGAAGAGAAGGCTCTGGAGAGGCCTTTTATCAGCTCCCAGTACCTGAAAGTGGCCTACAAGAGAGCTGGAGAGTGGGTGGTGAGGCCCTGGAACTGGTTGTCCAGAGAACTTGCGAACCACCTCTGGAAGTGTTCAAGGCCAGGTGCGATGGGGCCTTGAGCAATCTGGTCTAGCACAAGGTGTTCCTGCCCATGGCAGATGGGCTGGAACTAGATGATCCTTAAGGTCCCTTCCAACCCAAACCATTCTATGATCCTACAGAATCAAGAGAGCTTTGGATCTACACAGCTTAGCTATCTCTACTGTTGGAAGTAGGGCCCAAAATGAAGCTATTTATCATGAATAAAGATAAAATAGACTCAAATTTTTATGTGGTGATGAAGTATTCCCCTTCCAAATTCATTAGCTTTATTAAGCAAAGAACAGTAAGAGAAACTTGATGATGGCAGCACACGTGGCAGGCATGAAGTTCCTTCTGCCTGATGAATTGCAGAAGCACAATCACCTTTGCTTTATACAAAGAACACACAAAACATACTGAAGTTAATGAAAGTGAAAATGGTTCCCAAGAAACAAGATCAGATTTGCTAAATTCCATTTCCAGAGAAATAATAAGTAAATATATATATTATCTTGGTATACTGCCACTGAAACCAACCAAACAAAAGAAACTGAGCAAAATCTCAAACAAAAATCTTTGAAAGTAGCAAGCAACCAAGCAAACATAAAAAGAACTGCACAGATTGTAATGATCTAAACACAATCCTAACCTCATTGTGATGTTCACTTTAACAGCTCAACCTGTACTTTGCTGTCCACATTATAATTTATATAAAAGCTACTTCAATTATCTCTTCAGCTTATCAATCTTCAATTCCATTATAGCATATAAGCTACTGAAGAGAAACTATGTCCTATCACTATACAGTCTTAGGGAAAAGAAAAAAAGAATCACCTATTTTCATTGTTAGTATCATATAAATATTTAAACATTTACTAAAAAAGACTGTGAAGCAGTGCATACAAATTTGTTCTTCATAGGAAATTTACTCTGGAATCTACAATTAAAAAAACTGCAATAAAACAAGTTCTAAAGCTAAACATACATTGATGCTTCCATGATAAAGCAACTAGAGCACTGGAGAAGGAAGCTTGAGCAAGGAACTGCAACAGGCAATGAATGACAGACAGATGCAAACTGAAATGACAAGTGAGGAGAGTGAAGTAGAGAGAAGCAGTGAGAGAAAGGCTCATGCAACATGAGTAAGCTGTATGCAACAAGCTGTCTCACCAACAAAGATGGAAAATGACAGAGATTTGATCTACATTTCAAGACAGTAAACTGGGTATTAGGCGCTTAATTACTAGATCAAAAGCCCACACATTCACATGATGCATAGCACTAGAGTTTTCCAGCTTTTCTGCATGAATTTGTTCAAAACACTGCAAGTGTAATTCTGTTTCAAACCTACACTGAACAGAGCACAACTGTGCTACCATAGCCACCACAAAGCTGAAAAGCAGCATTGTTAACATGTTCTGATCAAGTCAACAGAAGTGTTATTATTTGCTTACACTTGATCTGGATCAAGTTTGCACCGATGGGTGATTCTGCAGGGAGAGTAATGAACAAATCTGCTATTGCTGGAGGTGCAGCTGTGAGCTGAGGTACAGGAGCCCACAAAGAGAGAGCTGTACTGACAGCTTTACAGAGTAAAAGAAGCAACCACAAAACCCTATGGCTCTCTAAGCAGCCTTATTTCACACATCAAAGAAACAAGCATTTGCAAGTCCACTTATGGGTTAACATTCTTATTTCGTATTTTGTTTTTAAAAATCCTTTCCACCATTGAGTAACATTTTTCCTCTTTTTTATTTCTATTGTTGACTTAATTACTCTCCCACTGAAGTCATTAAAACCCTCATCAACTTCCCTAAGAACCATTAAACCAACCTAAAACATGTCAGACTAAAAGCCTTTGCGAATGGAACTTTTCAAAAGTTTCCATCAGCTCATGAAATTTTATAATAAAATATGAAATTTTCTGTTTCCAAATCTTTACTATCCCATTTCTCAAGTGTTTTCAAGGAAAAAAAAGTTCAAGAACCACTTCCAAGTTTAAGAACCAAGACCATCCTGAAACTAAACTTCTGTCTTGTATACGAACAAGAATTGTTCAGTCAAGATACCATTCTCCCCTTTACTCAGTGTCATGGTTTTTGCTTTTTATGTAACTATACAAAATTAGTCAGATCTCTATGAAGTGTCCAGCCTCAAGAGGTTGTTCCTTCAGAAATCACTCCTAAGAAGCATACAAAAGACTTAAGGACCAAGTCTAGGCTAGTTCATAGTTATGAAGTCTTCTTATAAAAATAACGTAAGAAAGAATAAAAGTGATAATATATCTTTATGCTATTGAAAAATACGTTAATGATTTGTCTCATCTAATTAGTGAACCCTTAAGTGCCTATGTCAGATTTGAATCTTTAAAACAGAATGGCACACAAGATCTCCAGTATTTCAAAGATCTCTAGTTTTCTTTACTGTGCACAGGAAGCCTTAAGTTAATGCACTGTTACTATCTTCTAAAAAAAATTTGAACATTTAGCCAAAGGAATGATGACTACTGATGCCACAGAAATTTACCTCATTCCTCAGAGACACAAATATATTAAACAAGCTCCAGTTTGGTACGTTCTTCATTTATTCCATCCCCAAAAACGGTGGAAAGCCCAAAAGTGTGATGAAAAAAGAAGTCAGGCCTTGAAAAATTAAAGAAAGAATGAAGTCTAGAAAGACTTATCAGAAGTCTTCAAAACTCAAAAAGGAATTTTGTTTTATTCAGAAATAAGGTAATATTCAAAACGGTTTTTCAACAGAATTGTAACTCATCCTCTGCAGGTAAACCAACAACAATTTCTTTCCTTCTCAGAAACAGCAAAAGACAGAACTGTGATTTATGAGGATGCCAGCACAAAACCAAAAGCCAAATCTTATACAGAGTAAGAAACACAGGACTATGCAAACCTCTTACTTGCATTGTCTAGGTAAAATTTTCCAAGTGTACTGCAAATAAATTTACTGGTTTTGATAAATCAGATATATTTTAAAGCAAAGGCATAGCACTTGTAAGTTACTCAGTTTTAATATCATGTATTCGTTTGCTCTTAAAAAAATAAAATTAAAAAATTAATTCTTCTAGTCTGTTTTAAAACTAGACTTCTTTGCCTGTAAAATTAAAGTACTCTTTTAAACCATGAAGTAGATCACTAGCCAGACATTATTCTGCCATCTGTGTTCTGTCCTTTACCTTAGATGGCCAACTTTAATTTCATGCAGTAGAAATTATTCAAAGTAAAAAATACTGAAGAGTATTATTATTTCTAATGGTCTTGTATGTTGCAAAACAGTTTCTTAAATTTGAAATAACAAAAAAAGAAAAGTTGAGAGAAATATATGACTCAGCCAATTTGACAGGAACATCTGATATTTTACATAATTTCAGCATCGTCCCAATGTGTATCTATAACTGGTTTTGAAGCAACTACAACTAAAATTTCTGATAGAATAAGCTACTAACCCACAAGGATTTTTTGTTTGAATCCATAAAATACGATATACGTATGAATACACTAACAGTTGTACCATAGCACACTGCTTAAGCATACAAACAGGAATTGATTTCTTGGAAGCAAGATTGATTCTTCTTGACTGTGAAAACTAATACACTACAGTAAAGGGCTGTATGGCCATCACTGATGATATTTCTGTTTATTCTCTCAATGCTCCACATTTTATAAAACTATTTTAACTTCAGCAAAGGAACAAGACTACTTGGTAATAAATGCATTATTACTGAAGGGAAAGTTCTTGAAACATCCGCAGTATTTGATCCTAATATATAAGAGCAGGCATGGCTAAACAATAGATGGAAAAAATATGACGCAGTATAGACACACTAACCAACCACTTGATCCCTGGAAGTGGACAGCCTCACCATTTTGCCAGAAATGGTTAGATTTAACAAGAAAATATTAATATGAGAAAAATTGTAACTTCACTGTACTTGCATGCCCACTGTTGAAAAGTATGCCATCAAAAACAGTACTCCTGGGAAGAAAATAATGTAAACAATGTATATATAAACTAATCTTCAAAGAAGGATTTGCTCTGGATAATGTATGTATCAAGCCTCAGTTCTCTGTAGGGATCGTTTAAGTCATCCGATAAACAAATTGGGATTCAATGCTAGGATCAAAGTTTTCAAGGAACTGCAACACAAAACACATTCAAAATAGTAACAGATCAAAATCAAAGAAAGAACAGTATAAAGCAGTCAATAAATCAACACTACAAAAACACCCATTTTTCTGGATAATTTTCAGGATTGCTTACCTAGGTAAAAATTCAGCTACTAGCCCGACATCAAAGCATAAAATATGAATGTTCTTTTGGAATCCATTTTTTCCATATTTTCCTCACGTTATCTAATCTATGGTTATTTTATCTTTTTTAATAGCATCAACAAATATTAAAGCCATATTTAGAATTACAGAACAGGCCATTCTACAATTCTAGGAATCTTAGAATTGTTTGGGTTGGAAGAGACCTTAAAAAATTATCTAGTTCCAACTCGTCTGCCATAGGAAGGGATACCTTTCACTAGACCAAGCTGCTCAAAGCCCCATCCAGCCTGACCTTGAACGCTTCTAGGAATGCAGCATTCACAGCTGCTCTGGGCAACCTGTTCCAGTACCTCACCATCCTCACAATAAAGAATTTCATCCCAATATCTCACCTAAACTAATCTCAATTTTAATCCATTCCCCCTTGACCTGTCACTACATGCCCTTGGAAACATCTCTCCATCTTTCTTGTTGTCTCCCTTCAGGTACTGGAAGGTTGCAATCAGGTCATCTCAGAACCTGTTTTCCAGGCTGAACAATCCCAATTCTCCCAGTCTTTCCTTGTAGGAGAGGTGCTCCATGCCTTTGGTCACCCTGGTGTCCCTCCTCTGGACTTGCTCCAACAGCTCCATGTCCTTTCTGTGCTGGGACCCCAGAGCTGGATGCAGCACTGCAGGGTGAGTCTCACCAGAGCACAGCCGAGGCAGAACACCCTTCCTTGTCCTGCTGGCCACACTCCTTTGGATGCAGCCTAGGACACAGCTGAAGTTCACATCTTGCTATTGTAACAACGGAAGCAAGTAAATGCCTTTTACAGGTGCTCCCAGTCTGATCCAGATTCCATTATGATGGACACGGCTCAGAAAAGTGTTTTCAGCATCTTGAGTATGTCTTAGAGGTAGCAAAATTCTACTGCGTGTTCATCTTTTTCTCTCATTTTAATAAAAGCATCAAAAAAGGAAATTGTGAAAGCTCTTGAAACTTGCATGCAAGTTGAATCTGGCTGTGAAGTAAAAACTACAACAAAAAACCCCCAGTGAATAACCCTCCAACCTTTCAAGTAAAATGAGGAAGAGCATTGACAATGGATTTAGTCTCTCAGCCCTCCATGATCTCTACAGAAAAATTCTCATGCTTAAGACAGTCTTGCTTTTTATGGGTTTTGTATGGTTTACAATACCATGGGTGCCTTTATAAAATCCACACCACTAAGCCAGCATCATTTAAGAATACCCTCCTTATGTAAGAGTACTTTAATATGCATTTCTGCTGTTTAGCTTACTCTTCCGTGTCAAAGCTTATTTCTGATTGCACTAGATAGGTGAAGGATTAAGTTCTCCTGAACTGCTAAAGGTAACCTTTCTGGATATTAAGAAATAGATGTAGTCAAATAAGCAAACTTACAATGAAGATTTAAAATAAAAAGAACAAAATGCTAATCTCTGAGAGGCTCTTACTGAAAAGCATGAGAAATTAACTGCTCTCTCTAATGCTTCAATCTTGACAAATATTTTTAGCATGTTTTTCCCCCTTTTAGCTTTGATTTTAAAACTTCCCACTCTCATGCTAGCCTAGTTTGTTTAAACATCAACTATAAATTTTTATTAGAAATAAAAGTAACCAAAATAGCACAATTACAAATGAAAAATTGCCAAAAAATGGGAAGAATTTCACAGATCTATTTTTAACGTTGAGAGATGCTAAGCGAATTACGTAGGAAATCTTACCCTTTTCAGGATACGTAGGAAACACGTAAGAAATCATATCATTTTTCTGAATTTCCCAAACTTGAGTCAAGTAAGTAATTGTAAAGAAGAGCTGAAGAAAGTAACAGGGATCATAGCAAAGACAGACACAATCAAATTATTTTGAAAAATAAAAATCACACTTGATTTAGTTTTTCTGGTGAAAATCTGTAACTTGCAAATCTAGCAAATTGTAACTTAGCAAATCTGAAATATTGAATCAATTTATCAACCATCAAAATATTCAGCCCAAGTAGTGATTCCTAAAAATCAATAATAATCATACAGACTGGAAAAATCAACAGAAATGTGTTAATATTTCACCTTAACCTTAAAAAGATAAGTTTTCTGAATCTAAATAAATTAAAAAAAAAAAAAAACCAAAACAAAAAGGAGTACTTTTTCTTCCCTATCTATTTTTGGTATTATTTGTCTTTTCTCTATAACTTATATCTAAATCTTGCTATTAGACTGCCAATATGAAAGTCAACTAACGCTAAAAAGTAATTATGCTTGTGGACATTGTTGTCTAGAGAAAAACAAAAATAACCAAGCTAACAAATAAAAAAAGAAGAAAAGGCAAAAGTGGCTCCTGGAAACCCGATTACCTGGCTTTCCAGAT
>WEZZ01034399.1:20350-30396 GCA_013400585.1 Chloropsis cyanopogon
TATATTACCTTTGGGGAGTGGCGCTTCTCATAAAAGTGACTATACAGAAAAGGAATTTTCTCTGTCAACAATTTTGCTTCCTGTGCTTTATCAGACGTTTCAAGCTTTTTTCCTCCTTCAGTGACAAAGACCTTTGTTGGGGGTTTTTTAATAGCCTACTACTGGAAGCCTTGCATATCAAATGTAGCTAAGAGGAAACATTCCCTATATAAGACAGTTAACGGGGCTGTTTTCCAAGTCTGTGTTTCAGATCAGGCTGGAAGCAGTGAGGTTACATATCATGTTAGTTCTGTAGGAGACATGACTGGAAGAGGCCCCATGCAATTAACTACACTGAGACAAAGCATTAATGTAGATGAAATAATCCAAGTTAGATTCATTTACATTGGTACAAACAGACTGAGAGCAAGATAACATCTAGCCATAGAAGCAGGAAAAACTAGGCCATTCTGTTAGTATAAATGTGGCCTAGCAGTATTTTATAGATACACTGTCTTAGATTCTAGTAAATATTTCTAAAAAAATACAGGAGAAGCAATGCCACTAGGTCTTCAGACACTGTCAGGGTATTATTTCTATTCTCTGCAGACATCTCCACTAAGACTGATTTTCAAAGCATTCTCCGCACCAATACCCTTAAAATCAGTATCTTAAAGAATCCTCAAATTAACCAAAAATTGACACAGTTGATCCCTACATACTTTTTTAACTAGTGATGCACTACTTTTCATGAGAACTGACCAACATCACTACACAAAACCTGTTGCAGTTATATTTTAAAATATCTTCAACAAGTTATCTAAACTAACATAGAACTTGGCAAATAATGTCAACCAATCCAAGGAAATAATTCTCAAAATTTAAGTAGAAGAAAATTTCACATCCTAATCTTTCAAGTAAAAACACAAAACAGCGAACTCTGAAATAAGATACAATTCCAGTTACCAAATGTAGTCAATCGAGTAAGGTAGAGATGAAAATTTACCATTAACTTAATGCAGAGTATAGTATCATTAAAAACTCAAGAATAAGCATCAACTGCAGGTGTAAGATATGCTCAAATCTTCACTTGCCTTACTTTATCACAGAGCACACATATTCAAAGAACAAGGTTCTCCTACTACAATAAAACAGATCATGTTTATTTCTCCTTGCAATCCTAGTTTCTGAAATTGCCAGAAGACATAACATGAACACAGTTTATTCAGGAACCTATTTCAATATTAAAATATACTACCACTACTACTCACTAGAATTTTAAAATGCTAAACACTTGCAAGCAGGAGTGATGAATAAAGAAAAATCTGCATGTTTTATTGCTTACATAGCGAAAGACCTAAATGCATATGTGGGGGAGGTGGAAGGGGGTGGGAATTGACACTGATCATCTCAGGCACCTGAGGCACTTTAGAGATCACACCGGCGCTGGAGACACCTTACAGTTTCCCATCACCGGTAAGAAAATGCTCAGCTCCATTCCCCAGCCAGTCTCTCTCTTCCTTCTTCACCATCAACTTCGTAATGCAGACAGGTGTAAAAACCTCTTCAGTTTACTGATGCAACAGAAATGATTTGGAAATAAGGGCTTAATTCAAGTCAAACTGTAATGCTGTAATACAAAAACAAGGGCTCTGATGGGCCCCCTCCAAGGTAAACGTGGAAAGAGAGGAGGCTCTGTACTAAGATCTTTGGATTACCCTCTGAACCTATTTCTCTCTACTGGTTAGAGAGATACACATTTAAAAAAAGGCACAATGCAAATCAGTCAATCTGGCATAATTCATATTTTAGGTGTGAATAATTTATTTACTGAAAAAAATTTCAGGTTTTATCTACCCACTGCTAGAAACAGATAATTAAGAAGAATATAGATACTTTGTTACGATGCAGCTACAGGTGAAAATGATCAGTAGGTATCCATTCATGCCCAAATTAACTTTAAACAGTGACAAACAACTAATGACTTAAATCCTTCAACTAATGTCTACTTCTTCCACTACCAGAAATATTCACAAATATCAGGAAGCCAAGACTTATTATGTAAGATCACCAGGAACAATTAAAAAAACAAAGAGCCCTTTTAAAGAAAGCAGGTTCAGAACACTTAATTAACAGCACGGAACACTTCATATTTTATACACAAACCATACAAAACACATTTTAAAAGATGAAGTATTAGTAACTAAGCTGACTACCAAAGCATATCAAATCCATATCTTCAGAACTCAAAATCTGCTTTGTATAGTTTCTAAAATACTAAAATTGCATAATTCAAGAAAAAAGGCATATAACTACTGAAGAAACTAATTACTATACACCACTATGTTGATTCTCCTGTGCAGCCCACAAGGGGAAAAAAAAAAAAAGACTATCCTTAATAACCAAAGGCCACCTGACTGAATAAATTTTAAAGCTTTTTTTTGGCTTATGGATCAAACAGTTTTGGTTAGGAGAATTATACTGAGATGTATCAGAAACAAGCCTCCAAAAGACATTTAGGTTAACAACATTCCCTGATAAACAACCCAGAATTACGAGCAGCAGGTTTAAAAATACTGTGACTTGTGCAAATGGGAACACTGTTAAGCTGTTTATCTTGTTTAATCCTGAAGGTAAATAGCATAAGCTTCAAAATATTTTTCTTCTTTGCCATAACCTACTGAATCACATTTACAAAGGTAATGAAACATTATGGAAAATCTCACATTTTTGGAATTGCCTCTGAAATTGCTTTACCTGAGTATTATACAGGTCATTATTCTCAAGACCACTGTGTCTGTAAATTTCACTGTAAATTTCAGTAATTTAAATCCAAACCATGGCTTCAGTTATAACAATGATCTTGTCTGTCCCAAGGTCCAAATCTTCAGAAACAAAAGAACCCGGTTCTTGAACTCCTCTACTAGGCCCATTAAAAATATGAATACTAAAGTTATTATTTTATTGTTGCATCTTCCAAATATTTTCAAACTCCTATTGTAGTTCATTTTCAGCTTATTTGAATAATTCAGTTCAGTTTTTAAATATTATTTGCGAGAAAAAAAATGTAATTTTTAGTTTCCTTAGATGTCTTTCGTCCAACACTAATGATTTCCACACCAAAAATCCTATTTCATAACTCTCACTTCAAATATGTACCCATACTAAAAATCAAGAATGTATTTTATAAGATGTATCAGTGTTTCCACACTGTGCCTTCTATGCCAGTACCAAAGTAAGTTTCTGAGCTGCTGTTTTAAACATCATTTTAAAATACTTTAATGCAGCATATATGATTGATATATTTAGCAGCTGTGCACCTCCTTTCCTCTCTGTACACAGGAAGCTTCCCCTCCCATCTGCTCAGGATATTTGAAAAAAAAAAAATAATTGCAAACTGTTGGTTTTCCATCGATACTGCAGAAAGTAACTATTATTTACCTGTAAACTTGAAAGTAAAGTTGAACCTAAACACAGAATGTAACCTGCACTGGCTCCCTGACAGAGTCACAAGACACCTACTGGTACGAAGGCAGGAATGTGGGGATGAGAGCAGCAGCCAGCAAAGGGGAAATCACCGCAGCTTTGAGTGACAGCGCCAGAGTTATGCCAGGTTGAACTCGTCTGTGGAGCAAGTGAGTTATTCACAGGCAGCAGCAGCCCGAGCTTTGTCTCTCACAGTCATATTGGAAGTCTTTAGTTTTATATTTGGGTTTCAGAGCAAACATAAATAAGGTGAACTATGAAACAGACCCATGCTTTACAAGCAGACACTTGAACCATTTAGTACAATATTTATGAGACAGCTTTAAGACTAAATAGCAGCTAAACAGGCAACAAGCCCCCTGCACAGGTAGGTACTCTACTGCTGTTTATGACAACCAGATCTCAACAAAGAGAAAGGACAGAGGATGATGCACTGGCAATAAACCAGACTGAAAAAATGCCTTTTAGTTTTCCCGAGTTAAATGTATATACAGCCACATCTTTTTTGGCCTACAGAGAATATTTCTGAACTCTACATTGAGAAACTCAACTTCATTTCAAGACATACAGAAAACTGATAGAAATATAAAATGTAATCTATTATTTCATCTAACTGTTTTTCCTCCTCTTGTGTACCACTAATTATATTATTGATTACTATATTTTCAAAATAAAAGCTCTCCCTAAACCCCACATACTGAATGCAGATCAACACTTACTATCTGTTCTGTATTATACATGAGAACTATTCCAAACCTTTACAGAAAAAACACCCAAACTAAAAGCTAATATTAATAGCTGCATCTATTTAATTTAGTTATAAAATATAACTAATTTATTTTAAAAGCTAATAGACTGTATTCCATCTTTTAAAGCCTGATATAAAATACTGCATAAAGTAAAAAACAGGGAGCTGCCATTTTTCCAAGCATTCATTCTGCGCTAATGACCCATTCTTCAGTATCTATTGTTTTCCCAATTTTTTGCAGCTACAGAGATAATGGGCAATTTTCACTGACTTTCACTTTATTAGTGGCAGTGGCCAACAGCTGACACTGAGCAAGTTTCCCAGGGCTTCTTCACGAAAGTACTTTGACGATGAGGAGCCCTCATCACACGCGGTTACGTAACAGCAACTATTTATAGGTAACCACTTGATTCACATTATCCACTGGGCTTTAAACCATTTCATATATTGTCACTTAATCTATCATTTTAGTTCCATAATCAAAATGCCACGTAAGAGCCAAGTAAAAAGTTTCAGTGACGCCTGTCTGCAATATCAACAGCATGCCACATGAAGTATTTAATCTTATCAGGAGAACCAGACGTTAGTTTCACAAGATTGGTCCTCAATAAATATATGCTGAGCAACAGTTGTTTTCTTTGCTTAATCTCCTGCTCTGTCAATATCCATTACTATGCATATAACTAACTCCTAAAACCACAGAAAGAAACCTTAGTTGTGCCAAAATCACATAATTTCTCAGTGTTCTGAGACAGACTGAGAGATATGACCAGCATTTCCACTCCAGAAAGTGCCCTCCCAACTTGCACAACTCTTACCTGACAACTTCACTGACAGCTGTTTAATACCTTCAGATTCTCTTAGGAAATGTCTCAGAGAACCATATACTACTATCAGCTGGTTTACCTATGAATATAGCAGTATTTCACGAACATCAACTTATTGTTAGAACACCAAATGCTTACATTTCCTTCAGCTTTTCTAACTGGCTAATGGCCTTAGAATACAATTTCATCCTAAAATACACCTAACTGTAATAGTTGGTGACAGCATGGGCTTTCCTCACCACAGACTTTGACCTTTCTTATCAATTATATTAATTGATCTCAGTGTCAATTTCTTTACATTTTTGTAAACTGGCTTCTTTACAGTTTTTGTAAACTAACCTATAGACCGTAACTTTTTAATCCGAACAGTTTTCTCTCAATTACAGGACAATTTTTTGCTGCTGATTAATATCCTTTGATAATTCTTAGTAATCCATATTTTGCAAAGATACCTGGTGTTCACTGAAGTAATTAACTGTAAACCTCACGAACTGGTAACTTTAATGACTGCTGTATAAAGACATCTTGCACATACCTCAACAACATCCAAACAAAGACACTTCCATATCGTAAGATAAGAACAGGAAGTCAGAAATACTTCACAAAAAACATTTCTGAAAGACTATACAGGTTATGACGGTTGACTATGATATTACAGTCTCCCTACAGCTACATGCCTGTAAAATGCTCTAATCCACCAAGCAAAGAAGAGAATGTCATGATTCTGACAACTTTAATACAAACTGAAAGTATCCAAGTATCCCTAGTGAAGCTGACAAAATGCAGATGTTAAAAATCAGAGACCGTTGTGAAACTCTACCAAACCTTTAAAAACAGAAGTAGTCAGAGAAGGGAGTACAATTACGAGGTACAGATAATAATTAAATGAAATATGATTAGAGGACACAGAGTAACATTCACTTACACAAAATACCGAAGAAGTTCAACCTAAAATCAAAGATAGGCAAGAACTGTAGCTCAGAGTGCAATGGAAAGACACGTCATTTCTTTGTTCTGGTATAATAACACAGCCTTAATCATCATAATATATGCAAAACCAGTTGTTCCAGAGAAGATAAATAAAAAAAGAAAAGAAAAAGGTCATAATCAAAGCCTAAGATAAAACTGTCCTTCAGCTTACTGCATTTTCAATGTAATACTGAAATAAGCAAGCAGAAAATTGTCCTGAAATTCAGAGAAGCCTTTCAGTATTTAGTTAGAAATGTTATAAAGTTGGTATTTTTCAGTCTTCTTAAAATCATTTTGCCTAATTCTGTCTTACTACATGAAAAATTAAAACGTGACTCGACAGCTGCTTCTTCTGCTGCTGCATTGACAATGCTGCTCTATCACATTCCTTTCTTTTCTGACATTTGTGCTTAGGCATAGCACCCCTGATAAACTGATGTTTCCTAGTGAATGACATTTCCAATCCTTTAAAAGCAAGCACTATACCACAAAAGCCCAAATATGCCACTAAAGCACTGTTACAAGGATGCCCAATATCAGTGTCTATGGTATCTCATAACACAGCCAAGTATACGGTATAATGATCTCCAAGGATGTGGCTAAAGCCTTACTATCCATGGACTGATGTATCAAAAGCTGGTCCAATGCAAATTACCTATTTATGCACCCACTATGTTCACTGTTTTCCATATAACAGGATCACAGAAGTAAAGAACTCTTTTTTTTCCCTTTCCCAGTGTTCTTGTGCTCCAAGTTGGCGAATCAGCTCAGGTACAGGTCTTGTTTATTCCTCATGGCTATCAGTGGCCTAAACTGCTGTTTGCACAGGTTCTAATTAGGCAGTTCTACTGAACTCTTGACAGTTAACATCACTGCTAAAATAAGTTCCGGGAACCAACAACTCTGGAAGAACTGCCAATCCATCGAGTTAGTAAAGAATGAGTATCTATGAATTTGTATTCAATACTGAATTATAAAAGGTCATTTTTCCAAACAAGCATTAACTTTCATTCTTTTTCAGATAAAAGCTGTGAAAAGTGCATCATGACTCTTCACAAAATACGCAGGAAAAAAAACCATCCCACACCGCTAAGTGGGTGTTCCTGGAGAAAGCCCTGTTTCATGGGGAAAAACATTACCAGGGCCCAAAAGGAATAAATAACAGGATATAAATTATTCAAGAAGTTTTAAAAGGCCCCTAGGCCTAGACTTACTTTTAAAAAGCAAATTATTGTCTAGTGATTAAAATAGGTAAATATAAAATGCTTTTACCTCTATCATCCAAGTTGCTACCTCAATATGTGAACAGGCACCCAAAAAAACCCCCAAATCCCAGTTCTTACACTCAGACAACAAAAGCCATTGGTATAATTGTGTGCATTGCAAAATAAGGCAGTGATTGCTAACAATTCACTGGTTTAGTTTGTTCTTCAGATGTGAACCACAACTGTCAAGGGAACTTGGCATTTTAAAAGCATTTTTACATGCTAAAGTTGTAGTGTATTATATAAAATTCTGAACTGCTATGATTACAGTGGTGTCCAGCTGCCTCAATAGCTACACAAGGCTTGCTGCAGAAATAAAAAAAGAGTAAGCATTAGAAAGCACGTAGTTAAAAAGTTAAGATATCTGTAACTTAAGAACTGTAAGCAACATTTAGGGAGTTTATGCTAGAAAAGCTTTAAAAATAATTGAGCTTGATTTTTAGACATGATCTTTTCCATTTTCACATTATATATATTCACATTATAATGCATTCAATAAATGCACAACTAGTATATACAACTTTTTAAAATACAATTCATTAGCTTTCTTGGACAAAAAACAGAAACTGATTTGTACGTGGAATATCAACAGCTTCCACTTAACATGAAAAGAGGATCAAGAGCAAACTCATGGAAAGATTTTAATGTAGACTGTTCACTGAACCAGACTTCAACAAAGCCTCTTCCAGCTCCATGTTTTAGGTGCAATTACTCAAACATACTGCTGGACAGAAACTTACTAAGATGAGTAAAACGTACTTTTTTTTTTCCTAGCAGCAGGTAGTCACTTAAGAAATGACAAGATTTGTATGTTACTAGGCCATTCAAAAAATTCTGCATATTTTTACTGTAAGTGCTCCACATTGTAACAGTAACACATGCAGACTGAGCATCTTAACACCCCTGTCATAAGCTAAACCATATTTACACACTGCAGCATTAGGCAGAAACAGAAGCCAGAGCCATTCAGAGGAAATGCACAGCCATGATCTGTTTCTCAATTTAAATTACATTTGCAATTATAAATTAGGTATTTCACTACATGCTAGTGGCATTTTACATATTAAAAAGATCAATTAATGAACTACATTCTTAGCCAAGCCTAAAATAAATGACTCCCCACATTCAAACTATAATTTGCTTCAGACAACATGGGCTTTAATTTGCAAACTCTTCAGTATGGATGTAGGCAGAACCCACCTCATGATTTGTGTAGAGCTCCATCCTGGGTAAACACACAGCTACACAGCACAATATGCAAATACAAGGTATGAGCCTCATTGCGTTATCCTTCCCAAGATTTTTGTAAGTTATTATTGTCAAAGCAGTATTTAAATTATGCCAGCAAAAAAAGAAAAATGCTTTCATCTTTCCAATTCAAGTGGCCCTTTTAATGCCAAGTTAACATTATAATGGTTTATCTGCATTGGAGAATTAAATTCAGTTTGCTCTTTCAAGCACAAACAATTTTAAAGGAAAATTTTCACCATGTATTCAAACGCGATTTTATATTTTCGTATCTGTTACTTCTACATTAATTATTCAAAACAAGCCTCTCTCATGTCACTTACAGAAGTGCACATGTAAATAACAAGACCTGTGTGTGAATATACAGAATTCTTATAACAAAGCAATATGGCAATTTCTTTAACATCTCAAGCAAAGAAAATACCAGATCGCCTACTTTTTTTTTTTTTTCCTAATTCTAATAAGAAAAAAAAATCTGAATTTGGTACTAAGTCTAATTTCATAAATGTTTTCTGCTCAGTATCTAACCTTTGGTGATATAGCTTCCAGTTCAATTAATAGAATAAAAAAGTGGGGGGGAGAGAAGTAATGGAAGAATGTCAAACCAAGCTTTCTCTTTTATTTATACCATATACCTACAAGAATGTTGCTATTGAGCTTCTGTTGAATTACAAAAGAACAGAAATTATTCACCAAAATTAAAAAAAGGAAATGGATGCTTTTTAAATTACTAAGTTTGGATTTTAGGTCAGCCCCGTTTTGCTCATAACACCCATAACAATGTGAACAACCCTTAGCAAAGCGCCAAAGACAGCAATGAGTTTAAAACAACTAGAGCCAGCTACCAAAATTGTTGCAGGAGAGACAAAGGGGATCAAGGTCAGCACTCTTTCTAGCGCAACAGCTAATCCACTCATATGAACACGGTATTGGCACGGGTGGGCATAATAAATTTGCAAGAAATATGAAATATACATAATCCCACCTGATTTCCCCTGTCCTTTCGAGAGAACCATTTTGCTCTCACTGGTCTCAAGCCATTACATATCTGAGCGAGGAAGGGGAAGGAGGAGTTCACAGAAGTTCAGGGTCAGACAATGTTCACGTATCCTGTCACCTTCTAACGCAAAGCTCGGAGCAGAAGAACTCTTATGCCACGCACTGAAACCTACATATTTTGGGAGTGCGTGTGGGGGGAGACCTGCAGTAGGAGCGATGTGTCATACGTGCGGAGGCTGCGAGCAGAAGAGCTGTCAGGAGGACGCTGCCTCGCTTGAAGAGGAGGAGGCGGTGGGGAAAGGACGGTGACGAACGCAGGATCACCAAAAAACCCGGCAGCGCTCAGGGGCTGCCATCCCCGGCTCACCCCTCCGGCCCAGCTTCGCTCGGCTCCCCTCGCAGAGGGCTCAGCCTTTCGGAGCTGCCCCCTAGCCCCCGCGGAGCCGCTCCCAGCCGCCACCGGGCAGCGGAAATCCCCCGCAGCCCGGCCCGACCCTGCCCGGGGGCGCCCAGCGGCGCTCCCCG
>WEZZ01034405.1:1395-21319 GCA_013400585.1 Chloropsis cyanopogon
TTTTTTTCTGAATGTATATAATCTGGCAATTTTTAATACAGTAATCTAACAAAGATTTCTTTCTATTCTACAAATGTATAGAAACTGCTTCCTCCTTTCGTGACTGACCAATAGCTCCCCAAAATTGATGAAGGGTCAATAGAGATAGGCAAATATGATTGTTGTAGTTTAGGAATGGACATAAGTCACAGAATTCACTAGTTTGGAAAAGAGCTTTGAGTCCAACCTATGACCTAAGACCACTTTATCGACTAAACCATGACACTGAGTTCCATGTCCAGTCTTTTTTTAAACACATCCTGGGACAGTGACTCCACTACCTACCTGGCCAACCCATTCCAATGGCCAATCACTATTTCTGTGAAGAATTTTTTCCCTGATGTTCAGCCTAAACTACTCCTGGCATAGCTCAAGACTGTGTCCTCTTGTCCTGTCACTGGTTGTCTGGGAAGTCCATGGGCTCTCCATGAGATGCTCCCACGAGTGCTGAAGGAGCTGACAGGTCTCAATGCCAGGCCATTTTCAGTAATCTTTGATCAATCCTGGCAACAGGAGGAGGTGCTCAAAGACTGGAGGAAAGCAGCTCGTATTTTAAGGGAGGGCAAGAACAAGGTCCCAGGTAATTACCTGTCAATCAGTCTCACCTGGTGATGGAGAGAGTTGGGACTGTTTCGCCTAGAGAAGAAACGGCTCAAAGGGGACTTAACTAATGTACAGAAATTACTGAAAGGAAGTTGCAGAGAGGACAGAGCAAATTCTTTTCACTGATTCCAGTAAGAGGACAAGAGACAATGGGCACAAACTGAATCACAGGAGCTTTGTCCTGAACATCGGGAAACATTTTGAAAGGGTGTCTAAGCACTGGCACAGGTTGCCCAGAGAAGTTATGACTTCTCCATCTTTAGAGATATTCAAAAGCTGGTCCTGGACATGGTCCTGGACACATGCCTCTAGGTGTCTATGCTCAAGCAGGGCTCAGACCAGATGGCCTCCAGAGAACCCTTCCAATTTCAAACATTCTGTGAATCACACTGGTGTTGAGATTGAATTGTATATTGCAATTACTGTATTTTATAAAGTGCAACTTAAATTTATATTGTATTTGCATATTTGGTATCACTCTGCTAAATCAAAGATCGCATGTAATATGAAATATCTTAAATTAAGTGCATTTCATACTAAATTTTATACCCTTCCTGTATGGAATATCTAAAATAACCTCATTGAAGGGTATTAGAATCTGACGTCTTGTCGTAAAGATCACTATCAATACTTTGTACAAGCAGAGACCATTATTTTTACTATAAATATGAGGTACACAAAAATTTAATTCCATATGGAAGAATTAAATAATCACAGACTGTGAAACAAAAAATTTCTTCATGCTGGATTTTATCATCCTATGATGGGTCTGATATGTAATTTAATCACCAATATTATATTTCCTCTACTGTACTTCAATACTAAGAGAGGGTCTTTGAAGCAGAAACTCTAGAATTTTTGTTCTTTTGATCACATTTGATTTTTTTAAGTGGCAGACAGCTTGATTGGTCTATGTTTTTATTTCCTATCTAAGCTCTCAAAAATATGGAAACAACTGTAGATTTATGATAACTAATTTCAACTTCTGAATGGGTAGTAATTTCAGAAATCAAGTCCCTTTTATCTCCTATTTCATGTCTTTGCTAGAAGCCTAGTGTCACCCACAATTCTTTCCAAGATGAATTTAACTGTGGGGAAAGCTGATGGTGGTATGACCCTTTTTTTTTTTTTTTCTTTAATTTACCTCAAATTTTCCAACATTTTTAGCTTTAAAATATATGTGGCTTATATATTTTAAAGAGAAATGGAACTTTTGTCAAAATCTATCCTACCTATTTAGCTTCCAACAACCACAGGGAGGATCATCCCCTAGGAATGAGCCAGGCTCCTTGGATGTCCAACCCATTAAAGATTTTAGTTTTTCCTTTTCTTTGATGCAGCATATTACCTCTATTTTTTCCCCCCCAGAGCAATAACAGCACATCTTTCATTTCTTTTTTCCCATGCAATGATATGGCATTTAATATATCCAGTTAATTTGTATTGATGAATACCTGGTTAAGGTAAATCTATTTTTCAAAGGAAGATATGGGCATAAACATTGAAAACTATTTCATTAAGTCAATGACCTTTATAAAATGAATTCCTGTTGATAAAACTGGATACCACCTAAAGGCAGAAAGAAGGGAAATAGAATTTATATGTGTATTGGTTTTCAAGATTGATATCCAGGAAGAAAACTAGAGGGACAGCTGACATCAAAAGCATAAGAAAACATCTACAACAGTTCTTCTAGCTCTCAGCACTGTAAAATATACATTTTTACTGGATTTTAATTTGAAATAATAGCAAGTTCCCAGAGTCTGGTTGATTTTCATTTAATACCTAGAAATACTGGAGCCTAACACTGTAATTTTATCTAAAATGTTTTTCATTTATGCAAGCATGAAACTAATGCACTTTCAATCCTCTTTCTTTCAAGGTAAGGGAAAAGATACATTAGAGTAAACTACAGAAAGCAGCAAGCATATTAACTATTTTCTCCTTTTACGCCATAATCGAATAGTTTAATTGCCCAATGAATCTGCAGACACTAAGCAGGCTTCTAGCAGTTGTCCTCCAGATTATTGTCAGAGCCTCCAGGGAAAATAATCATTCCAGTAATGACAACTTTTAAGGTAAACAATGTTCCTATTAAATCAAAACATCAGCATTTGGGTAGACTAAAGTCTCATTTATTTGCACCAATTAAATATGCACCTTAGGACATGCTGGGTCACAGTTGAGTAATGCATTGCATTTTTCGGTGTTTTTAGAAAGAATGAATAATGACAGTGGAAAGGCTTGGATTCATTAAAGAAAAACAAATTTTGGAGCTGTGCAAGTCTTTATTTAGAAGGAGCTTGTGATATGAGCTGACAGTCGCTTTGTTTAGACAAGTGTCATAACTTTAGTTCAGTGACCAAATTTGCTGAAATCAAATAGGACAATATTTCTCCACACACACTAGGTAAATGATAGCATCAACAGGATAGCAGTTTCAGACTGATTTGGAGTGAAATTCTAAAGTAAACAATCTTCTTTTAAAAGGAATGGCATCATTTGACAATCTAAACTTTTGTCAAAGATGAGCTGCAAACAGGGGGACTGAAATTTAATCACCAAATGTCTGGGTTTCCTCTTAAATTATAGTTTTATTCTCTAGCCCCTTCTTGTGCTCCAAATCCTATTTATTCTTGTACTGGGTTTGCACAGCCAGGTTTTGGTAGCCAGAGGCTACAGAGGTGGTTTTTGTAAGAAGCTCTCAGACTTCCTCCATGTCCAGCAGAGCCATGTCAGATGTCCAAGACAGACATGCTGCTGGCCAAGGCTGGGTCAATCAAAAATTTTGGTAATTCTTCTGTGACAACATATTTAAGGAAAAAATATGAAGCTGTATTTCTGGCCAGAGAAGAGAGGGGTGAGGATGTGAGATGAACACATTCATCTGCACCTTGGTGCAGACTCCAAGGTCAGCGGAGAAGGAGAGGGAGGAGGTGCTCCAGGTGCCCAAGCTGAGATTCCTTGACAGTGCATGGTGAAGACCACGGTGAAGAACTTTGTTCCCCTGCAGCCCATAGAAAACCACAGGGATGCAGAAATCCACCTGCAGCCTCTGGAGGAGACCCACACTGGAATAGGTGGATGAGGCTGTGAACTCATGGGAAATCCACAGGAGACCAGCATCCTGGCAGAGACCTGTGATCTGTGGAGAGAGGAATTCACACTGGAGCAGGTTTCCTGATAGGTCTTCCAACCCTGTGTGGGACCACACAGGAGCAGCCTGTTCTCAAAGGAGTGCACTGCATGGAAGGGTGTCCCACGTTGGAGCAGGGGAAGAACTCCTCTCCCTGAGCAATGGCAGAAACATGTAATGAACTGATCATAACCCCCATTCCCCATCTCCCTGCACCACTGAGGACTAGGAGGTAGAACTGGGAAGGAGGTGGGCTTAAGGTGTTTTTGAAGACTTATTTTACTTCTTATTATCCTGCTGTGGTGTTTTAGTAATAAATTTGTCGCAGCGCGCTCCTTTAANACTTCTTATTATCCTGCTGTGATGTTTTAGTAATAAATTCAATTAATATCTCTAATTTGAGTCTGTTTTGTCTGTGGCAGTATTTGGTGAATGATCTCTCTCTCTCTGTCCTTAAACTCACAAAACCTTCATAATATATTCTGTTCTTTGTCCAGCTGTGGAGTAGAATCATAGAGAGGCTTTGGTGGGTGTTTGGCATCCAGCCACAGTCAATCCTACAGTTCTTAAAATCATATTACTGATTTCTTAGGCATTCAATGACCTATGCTGAGATACCTAATGCAAGTCTGTCTTCTTCTTCCTTTTTCTAGAGACAATGTTTATTGCTATTCATTGGAGTCCAAATCTGACTCCCAGTGTATAATTTTTCCCTGCTACAAATCAGTGTCTTCCTGAAACATATTATAAATAAAGCATTATGGAAAGAGCAGAGACTGAGAAAGGGATTTTAGGAGTAGGAACAGAACAAAATTAAATGAAATTACAAGCTATCTCAATATAAGATTTGCTCAGGAATTTTTAGGAAAAAATGGATTCGATTTAGAGGACAGAATTAAGCCTGCTGTCTATCCCTGGTAAGAAAGTATCCTGCAAAATTTCTGATTCTTCCTTCCCCAATGTTTCAAATAAGTCAAAGTCATCCAATGCTATCAATGTTCTTAAGGAGAATTTTTCACCAATAAATGAATTTTTCCCTATGCCAACACTGTCTGCTACTTAACACAGTAATTTTCCTTCCTGCGTCTTTATGCAGAGGATGTATTTGTAGAGAGTAGCTCTATTCTGTTGCAGGCACCACTCAGTTTTTCTAGCCGGCCCACCCTCTCTCATGACTTGTTTATTTTGTGTGTTACTGTATACATCAGAGAACAAAGATTTGTATCGAAAGACTTGCTTTGGAACAGGGTATGCTATGACTTTTTGTGCTATGCTGGATTAAGAAGCAGGATTGATCAACTCTGGCAGTCTGCCACGCTCCCAGGATGCCCAGATTATCCATGAAGGTGTATGATGCTGGTCTGGGCCACAGAACACTAGAACTTAATTTCTGTTCTACCTTGAATAATATGATACTTTAACTTAAGACTTTTCCATTCTTTTTTTTTATAATTCCCCTATTACTGGAAGTACTTTATCTGCAGACTTTGAATCAACACACCTGGTTCACAACTGTTCTGCAATTAGCAGTCAATGCAGACTTTTTTCCTCTTAGCTGATCAGAATACAGTTTCTAGCAGCATGATTGCTAAAAGTCATGTCACTTAAATCTTGGTTTATTTTAAAATTTGAAAACAGATCATAAATATATGACAATATTTATGCCACATTCCCCTGGTCAACACACTGTATTCATAACCTATTATTGAACATGATTTTATTTACACTGCAAGAAAAAAAAAAACCAGAAAGATATAATAGTTATTCTCTATAATTTTCCACTGCTTTGTGTTTAGTTTAAGATGCACACTGTTGTTTCTTTTCTTTTAATATTTATTATCTCTGTTTACAAAATCATGAAGTTATGTTTCCCAGGCAGCAAGGTCTCAGTAATCTTTTAGCATAAAAAGTCGTCCTTTTTTCCAGAAAGTCTTACTGTTTCGTCCTCTGAATAGGAAGACCTCAGTCAAATGCATTGGCTATTCCTCCACAAGACAGGAAAAAATAAATAAAACAAAAAATAAAGGAGCTAAGATTAAGGATGGCTTCATCCCTATTCTTAGTGTCTTCTTCTGCTTTCTTATACTGCTTTCAAATCTTTTATATCAAAGATAGCAGCCAAAATAATATTTTCTTCTGCTAGTTCAAAAATATTCTCTTTCTCTGGAGGGCATTCTGTTCCTATCCACAGCAATACCGCATTACAGTTTTGTTGGTTGTGCTGCCCTCAAAGTCTTGTCTATTTGCTGTTTGTTTTTCTCTTCCTTGTATACTCAAGCTTTAGTGTTCTCCTTGCATTATCAAGCTGGCCACCGCTGCCTCTTTTTCTGATTCTACAGATTGCTTTCCTGCTCCTTGAGTGCTTTCCCTTAATGGCTATGTGGGCATACTCTTTCCTCAAACCTTTGTATAAGAACATCCTAAAAGCCCTACATATGTACTTTCATCTCTAGCAACTGAATGGCAGATAATTAAACTTTAATTAAAAAGAAATAGAGCCATCAAAGTGTTTATATATCTTGCTTAATGCTAGAAGGGAACCGTTGGAATGGTAAATTCTTGGAACAGGCTTAAAGAGGAATTGCCCACATTTGTTTGCTTTTACTCTAATCTGATTCAAGAGAGATCAAAAAACTACAGTGTCTCATAAGCTAGACCAAACATTCCTCTGAAATATCCTCCCAAAAGTTATCATACGATAAAGAAAACAAATGTGCTTTCCTGTGTCTTCCTAAAGAGACCACCTGAAAGTAGCACCTGTTAGGTCATTCTGGTCAGTAAACGAGATGTGCTTTGAAAAAATTCCTTTGCAGAAAGTTGAAAAAAAAAAAAAGATGCAAAGAGCAGCAGTGTCAGCTCAGTGATCCCATATGCTTCCTCTTGTCTGAGTGAGTTGAAGATCCTGGTTAGACTACATTTTGTGCTCCACTGCACTCATCTGATTCAATTCTACCCTGAAAAGGTAAGCTAGGCAATTGTGACATAACAAGCACATAAAGAGCACTTCTGGCATCATGGAACACTGACGTAAAGATCGAGGTTCTAATATCTCAAGTTTTGAACCATATTTTACAATTTTTATCTCTGATAATCTCCTCTAATTTTTCTTGTTAATAAATTAACAGAAAAATATTTTCCATAATTATTTTCTTTAATGAACCTTAGTCCTCGACAGCCAGACTGTATTTATACAAGCACTTATTTCCTTCCTACATGGTGTCTGTCTGAGACTCTTGCCAAGATTCTGCCTACAGAGATTCCTCCACTTTCTGTCTCTAAATCAAGCAAGTCTTAACATGGCAGAAAAAACATTAAGTACAGCTCTTGAGCTTGAACTGAGCCTTAAAATCAAATTTGTCTGTACCAACCCAGAAACAGCTGTGCAAGAAACTGGTTTGAACAAGCCTACTGCTGTAACTGCTTTATCCTGCATTGCATCCTCCATCTGCAGTATAAATCCACTCTCCCTCCACATGGTATTCTAAAATCCTTGTCCCTAAAATTATATAAGCAAGGAAATATGCTCAAGTCTTTATTATCTAGACAGAAACACCATACCTGTAAAAGCTTTCTTCAATAGATCATATGAGAATACTGAAGAACAACATAGACCATTAAAATTTTGATGAAAGTACAAATGTTCCTAGAAAGTTCTGCTTGAAAACACCATGTTTGTTATAAAAATCTTTAAGGTGTGTGATTATTTGCAAATATTTAGGACAAAAAAGTAAAGTCTATTCTTCCACGAAAATTCAAGATGAAACAAAAATGAAATTATAAAATTTATTCAGTTTGATGTCCAAAGATTTTTAGCTTTTTATATATTTTTCATATACTTGCAAATTTGTTGACTGTTAATACATAGTTATAACTTGTAGTACTTTTCCTGCCTTTTTCCACATTTTAATTAACCCTTGCTAATCAATTCTTGAAACTCTGTTTAGTCTTACCTTTAGTCTAGCAAGGACACTTTGTTTTGCAGTATACATTGTAGACACAATAAAGAATAGGCTAAGAGATCAGAGGGGAGGGCTCCAAAGGGGCAGAACCCAGGGGAAAATTACCTAACCAACCGCTCTTCTAATTGGCCAATATTTGATAGATACACTAATTAACTAACCTTTTAAAAATTGTAAAAATAAGGTATATCATGTGTGCCTATCACCATATTGTGCACCTTGAAGGCTTTCAATTAAAGATTTGCTTTTATATTATGATTTTAACAATGTTTGGAAAGATTTTGTGTTTTATTCTAGGCATCTGATGTGATCAGGTTTTTTTCCCCAAAATACATTTAGATAATGACCTGGACTGAATAGGAACTTGCAACAATTTTTATAGGCATTTATTTTATGGCATCTCAAGCATTTGCTTTCAGTTTTAGGAAAGAAATACTAATTAGTTTTATTTTATATATTTTTGTGTGGTTTTCACAAAGTTATATTTGCAGTTTCCTATTCTAGTCTCAACTGTTTGACCCTTTCAGTATTGCATGACAAGGAGTTGATCAATTACATTTAAAATTTTAAAAAATTGATACAGAATGTTATGTTATTTCACATTTCATGAAATATTTTTCAGAAAAAAGAAGTTGGGACAATTACTGTTTCATTAATTTCTAGGAAGTGTAATGCAATTGAATGTGGCACTATGAAAATTTTAAACCTCTGCCAAAGAGATATTAAAAAAAGATGACCTAGTAAAGAGGAAGAGGAAGGCAAGTGAATACAAGTTCATAGTTGCAAAATCAGGTGTATGACAAGGTCTTTGAAAATTTAAGACAAAAATCAGAAGATATGTTTTTAGAGTGTAATATTAATTTTTTATTCACTTTTAAAATTCTAATTTTATCAGAAAGAAAGTTGATAGTAGGTCTTTAGTATAAATAATCCTATTAAAAATCACAGATTACTTTTCATCATATTGTGGGCAATAATGATCACTGTTAAATAATAACTTTAAAATATTCAGAAAACAATACAGATAGCTCATGTCTCTATTTAGAAGTCTAAAATTTTATTTCCTTAACCATTATAAGGTACTCCAGATTTTGAGCTCCCATTTCATTCCTTTGGTATTTCCTTGGCATGCTTTGCATCTTCTTTCCTGTAGGACACAGAGACCTACAGCAACTAAAACTTAGTTAATACATTCACAGCACGTATACAGCTGTGCTTCCACATTGTGATCCATCCTATGGGACAACCCCAAGACCATCCCTAATGTATACATATGATTAGAGAGTTTTCTGGCCAGAAGGAGAGACCAGCTCAGCTGCTACAATGCCCACAGCACTGTGGATTGGGGTTTCTTTTTGGTTTTTTGTTTGGTTATTTGTTTGGGGTTTTTTGGGGTTGGATTTTTTTGTTTGATTAATTGGGTACTGTTGGTTTTACTTTGTTTGAGGTATTTTTTCTGTTTCAGTTTTAACCTTACTGGCCTTTCCTGATCTAAATCAGTCCACTTTAAATAGCTTAGCTCACGAGTAACTTGTAATTAAATAGAACTTTACACACTACTACAATATAGTGAACTCAGAATGAGAGGCTACTTTGCACCCTATTTCATTCTGCCTTATACATTGAAAGCCATGTTATGAAGAATAAATTTTGAGCTTAAGACTCTCTTGAAGAATAGACACTGCTATTACAATGTGTATTTGGCATTTACAGAAACAAGAAATATTAAAAAGCATTCCTTGTGCTTCAAAAATATTCACTGAACTCTAACAAATGCTGCCAGCCAGACAGCTCACTTTCCCGGGAATATTGGGGCTGGAAAACATGCCCAGCGCATAATTTTAGGGCACCAGCACCTTTCAAACCTAGAACACCCATGGAGACTGGGAACTCAACAGCAACACCAAGATCTTGTTAGGGTAAGAGTTAGGGTTCAAACAATGCTGCATCCATATTTTTCCATTCTAGGCCACTCACTGTAATGGGGACCTCACCTGCAGTGTCGTAATTCCATTATGGTTAGGATTAGTTAGGGTTCAGAGGGTCATTGAGCCTACATCTCCAGCAACAGTACATGCAGAAAAACAGTGAAAGGACTCCAGCATTGCTGCACCCACATCTTTCTAATCTGGAACACCTCCAGTGATAGGGAACTTGGAACAGAGCCCAGACTTATTTATGATTAGGGTTATGGTTTTGACAGCCAGAAATTCCACAATCCCAGGGAAATTGGGGCTAGAAAATGTATGCCCAGTGTGTCATTTCATGGCAACATTGCTGCCTTCACACCTTCCAAATCTAGGACATCCCTGGAGACTGGGAGCTCAATAGTATCTCGTTAGGGTTAGGTTAGGGTTCAGGTAGCCACAGAGTCTACAGCTTCTGGGATACTGCTGCTGGAAAAGACATGCCAGGAGGATCACAGCAGGACATCTACATGGCTGCCTCAACACTTATCTGATCTGGGCCACCCAAGGTGATGGGGACCTCAGACATAGCACCAAGTTTCTGTTTAATGCTAGGGTTCAGAGAACCAGAGACCCTGCAATCACACAGCTTTTTTTGCTCCAAGCCCATCCAGCCACCGCAAACTTTTGTTCTTGGCTTCTGTATCTCACTAGGGCATTCCAGTGTAATTACACCTATTTCACACTGCTCGATAGTTACATATATGAGAAGAGACTCCCTTCTCATATTCATATAGGTCTTGTCCACTCAGTTTTGACATCCCACCATACCCCTCTTGTCAGCATAAGTGAGCAAATTAAAACATAGCTGATTACTAAGTATCATACTCCCAACTGACTTAATGAATATCAGCACATTCATCCATTCACCCAATCTATCAAATTAAATAATAAGGACATGATGAATTTAAAGTGGCCAAATCAATGAAGTCAAAAAGGAAAGGACACCATCTTTTTAATGTCTTTCTTAAACTGCTGAGAGCAGAAAAGTCTGTTTTGAAATGTGGCTGGTGTCTGTTTATTAATTCAGATGCCTGGTTTTGGGTCAAATGACCACCAGAATGCATGCAAAAGCAATTACTGTCCTATTCCCCCCAAGTCACCTGAAATTAAACATGAATAGGGTTAATAACATGCTTTTATCACAGATCTAAAAGGCAAATGTTATTTCCAGTGCCTCACTGCCCAATTTACTTGGGACTGAAAAAGTTTCATGCTGCTGAAACTTCTTGTATTGTCTTGACTGGCAAGTATATGTCTACATGTGTAAATTGGATCAAAAGACAGGGAAAGGAAAACTGGAGAATCCCATTCAGACCACTGCAATTGTAAGTGAAAAAAGGATAGAGACTTAATCCAAATGGGTCAACAGAATATTGAAGTCATATGCTACTGTATTCCACAGCCGAAGAAGGCATAGCATCTTTGGGGTAATCTACCCAAGATCTGAGCCTCAGTAATTTTGTACATACAGTGTTTTAAATTACAGGGACAGTCCTTGCCTAACCGTCTTTTCTTGTTCTAAAGGAACATTCTAATTCTAAAGCCTACCTTAGGCCTCCCTTCAAAGTCTTAGGAGTCTCTAAAGTTGTGGAAAGAGTGAACAAAGAAAATCATCTGAAGATCAATCCATCTGCCCTCCATGCTGATTAGTGTAAAGATAGGAGGTATGAGAGTGAGAGGAAGGTGTCCTGAAAAGAGGTCCCATGTGGTTTATCTCGCAGTCTTTGTGAGAAGTATATGAATTCTTCAATTGGAAACTGGAGAAGGATTAATTTAATAAAACTAGTGTTGCAAAGTGCCTGTTCTGAAATGTCTCTCATATTACCAATTTATTTACCATGTTGTCATTGTTGATCCTGACACCACACTCCTCTGCAGCCATGTGATTCCACAGAATCAGTGAAAACCTGAAACTGTAATTATCGGATTGGTGCCTCTTATGAAATAACTAAACAATACACAATTGAGTAATTGACTGTCTTCAAAATGTAAAGACCCAATTGAATGAATAGATTCTGTTCTTATATTATTTATCTGATCCTCTTTAACTTATCTCAGCAGCTCAATGGTGATCTGTTTAGTTATTAAACTCACATATTGAAGCACATAAATGTTTACTGTTGTGGTGTATTTTGTTGTATTATTTGATGTAATATGGTTTGATCTGTGCCCCCCTATCCCTTGGTGCTTTGGTGTATCCCTAGAGGTTTTGGACCATCCCTATGGGTGTCAATCTTCTCTCGTACATACCCCTTTCCCCCAGAATGTTCTGTGCTCTCCTGTGTCTTATTGGGGAGACAGAACTCTTCCCCCCGCCATGGTCTTTCCCATTAAAGGATCTCCAGCCAGGGCTCTGCCCTGTGTCTGTGCTATTTGTCGGTCTCCCTGTAACCATGCCTTTAGATCCTCCCTTATAACCCCCTGCCTCCCCCAACGAGGTCTCTCGGACCCCTCTCAGACCCCTCTCGGACCCCTCTTGACCCCCTTCTCAGACCTCTCTCCCCTCCCTCGGATCTCGGGCCCCCGGACTGGAACCGGACAAACCGGCCCCGGTCCCACCATCCCTCTGGCTGCTGCCACTGCTGGTGCTGCCGGGGGCCAGGGGCCGGGGCTGGGCCACGGAGCGGGGTCTGCCTCTGCCACGTGGTCTGCCTTTGTCTCCTGTGTTAAGTTCTAGCCTCTGCTTAGTCTTTTATGTTAAGTTAATAAAACCTTAGAGTGGCGAGCAAGATCCGTCTCACATGTCATCCTGCCTGACGCCAATCCGAAGGAGGAAGCGGAGGATCCCGGCCCCGCGGGAGGGACCGGGGTTCGCCAGAGGAAGAGGTGCTGCACCCCCGCAAGTGCTTAGAGGCACGCCGCGGCAGTTTACCATTTCAGATTTCTGAAGCAAGACTGACTAACAATTTTCATTGAGCTAATCAGAACCTTAAACCATCCCTAGCCAATTTAATAGTAAGAACCAAAACTTCACATTAAATGTAGACATTAATCAATTTTTTGGTAATAAATTCTTACCAGTAAATTGGCACTTAAGGTTTTTATTTCATTTACTCTGTCTGTGATTATATTGTGTATATTCAGACTATGGAGATATCAAATAAACCTATGAATTCCTAATCATGTGAATAAAAGTCTCAGCATTACTATAACGTATCAGCATTCAAAGCCAACCACAGAATGTCTTATTCTGCTGTCTAAAGATCTTGAAACTCCACTTCCCCTGTAATGCAATTACAGAAAATCACACATACGCAGAAGAAAGCAAATACTAGGATCCAGACTCCAAAAGGCACTTAAGTATCTGACTTCAAGCAAATTAAGCAGATATTAGGTATTTGCATACATTTGTAGATCTAGGACTAAACTGCTTTCAGTCTTATTCTGCCAATGAAATGAGCAGTAACAGTGGGTTCTGAACCCCGTACCATAATCACAGCTATTGTCACAAGAAAAAATTCTGCCTGAAAGTAGGTTCTGAATTTTACCAATGTGATCAGTCTTGAAGAGAGAGAAAAAAAGAGCAAGATCAGAAGGCAACTATTGAACCATCTGATGAAATTGGCAGGAGGGTGAGAAGGGACAGGGACAGGATGAAAGTGCAACCACTTCGTTACTCTCAGCACCCACAGGAAACCTGGTGTACTTGGCTGCAGCAAATATGCCTTGGCCCACCCCGGTTTGCTACCTCCCCTTCCTACTCAGAAACCTGCCAGGCACTGCAGGAGATCTGCTGAGGGAAAACCAGAAAGAGGCAGTGTTTTTGCAGGATGGCTGAAAAGATACAACTGCTTCCACAAGAGTCAAGGCTTTCCTGGGGAAGGAGGATATGCTGCTGCTTGTACAGCTAGACTGCCACTGCCGTAAATAAAGGTGTCTGTTCTCACTGAAAGGAATTCTCTACCTTGGGCAAGAGACCCAGTCCCTCAACCCAGCCACTCCATCCCTGAAGAAATATTACAGGCTGCCACAGGAAGGATAAATGGAAATGGTATTGCTACCCAGGCATATATTTGTGATGAACAAAGAACAAACTTTCAGTTAGAAAGAGACAGAAGGTTATTGAAGACAAATGGTAACAAAACAAATTTCCATTAGCACAATACACCACACACTTGAAAGTTCTGACTGTGCTAGTCAAACATTTTATGTAAAGTGGTCATCTGGAAACAAGACAATGTCATGTCACTGCACCTCCATTTGGAGCTCCCAGCTTTAGAGTGATTTTATATCCATGATCCCACCTGCCTACTTACATTGGTAATTTGGTGCATTTTTCACTAAAAACAACTGCCTTGATAAATGAAATAAGATGTTAAATTTGAGCTTGGCAGCTTGGGGTTCTAACGACATCAACAACCACATATTCCTTTTGTTCCATGCTGACCTGGTGAATTACCTGGTAATCTCATTTTTTCAAAGATTTAAACCACAAGGAAAAAAATCTATCCTCATCATCAATAAAGGGAGCTAATGGTGACAAATTAGTCAATGTGGTAAGTACAAGAATCTTTCAGAGAATCGTTCTATTTTATGGCTCTTTCTAGCACAAAGCTATTATGTTCCAATCTACAACTCCATTGAAGGCTATTATAAAAACACCCTCATGCAGCTCATCATAATGTAACAGCTTCAGTGCCTTAGATATCCTGTTTCTAAAGATTCTGTTGTTGGATTGCTCTCTGCATGAACTTTGAAAACATAAGCAAGAATTATCAGCATTTCATATTACTAACCTTGAGGGTGTCCTGTGAATCGAAAAAAAACCCAGACACCTACATTTAGCTTGACTTTTGGAGCTGCAGCTTATGAGTGTTCTTCCATTCATTAAAAGAAACAAGTAAATAAAAATATGCCCTTCCCCCCCCCACTTTCTAAACTCAGTGTTCCATCCTATTAGTGAGGAAAAGTTCTAGCTCTGTAATTCACCATTGCTGCTTATTTACAGTGATCTCATTAATTCAACAAAATATATTCATTGTCATTTTCAGGATTCTTCCCTCAAACAGACTTGTTTCTGCATAACTTTGATGTTTTAGCCTCAGGCCATATGTAGTATGTCATCGACAATAAATTTTTATCTATTCATTTTGACAGGTAAGGTAGTATTGGCACAGTACTATGGAGGAAAAAAAGTCAATGTTATTGTTGAAAAAAAAAATTCAGGATGTGTAACTGTAGCAGCTTTAATATGTTACATAACCATTTGACAACCACTACCAACCTGAGCAGATGTAGTTTCAAGCATGCCTAAAGTAATTTACAGTTCTTCACATTAATAATAGATTACACTTATTTAACCTTTCATAATAAATCTCTTCCTCATTGGAATCTATTATTCCAGATAATTACAAACAATGATAGTCTTGTTTATAAAGACTTAAAAATATTTACTCTTGCTATTATTTAAAATCACATATGTATCTCAAAGCAAATTAACATATATAACACAATATATCAGTTTAGTGACGTTTGTCAACCATACAGTGATGTTGGATTTATTCATGTGAAAGTTGACTTTTATTATTGTCAACACCTATTTTAGGACACTCCTTCTCCGGTAATTCTCCTATATAATATTACTTTTTAATGAAGTTGAGCCTTTGTTGTTGTGATCTTGCCCATCTCCAAACCTTAATAATGTTTCTAACTAGAAATATGAGGAACATTCAAGGCTGTATTAAATAATTATATAAATTCTTCACTAAGCCTATCATCCACATTGCTGTTATGCAAACATCAGGAAGAATATTTCTTAAAACTTGTCAAGACCACAGTAAAATATTCAACCACATACAGAGAACTTACAATATAAAAACTTGAAGAAAAACTAATTGTTTTGAATGTTGTGAACTTCTGCAGATGGAGAATTAGACAAACTATTATTTAAGTGTTATTTATTTAATTATCTGAGATCTTAGCTTCAGCTGATTTAAAACACATTTAAAAATCAGATCTGAATCCTCTTTGTAAACATTTTCAGAGAGAGAGATCTTTTTATCCCAGTGAGAGCCGTCATGGATATGGATACACTAATACTATTCAAATAAAACTCCTGAGAATACACACAATGGTCTCCTGCTAATAAGTGTAGCACGATTGCATCTGTTTTGAAGTTCTTTTGTATTAATTATTATAACATTATGAAACTTAGCCCAGGGAATGATTATTCAGGCATTTTTATCACTGACAGCTGGATGCTAATGTGGATTATTTTATACCGCCCGATTGTATTTCAACAAATTAAGCTACAACTGTGTCCACATTTTGAATATCTTTATTAAATAGTTGTCCTTTTTCATTACCTTTTTTCATGTGTTGTCCAGCCACACAAATATTACCATATTCTTAAGGAAGCTCCAACATAAATAAGACAATGAAGGTGCAAAAATTTTGATCAAATTAACTTTCATTTTATACACCAGGTATAGAAGAACAATTAACTTTCACATCTTAATCCATTTGTAAAAGCATGCATTAATTTGCACTCAACATTTTCAGACCCTGAAATGACAAAAGTACTTAAAAGCAAATTTACAGATTTGACCCTGTAAATATTTATGTGCTTAACTACCGAGAATGAAGTTAAAAGTCATTATAAGGAATATTGCTTGGATCATCAGAGTTCTTATTCTGAAGAAGTGGAAGTTTACTACAGATTGTTTATGACTTTTATGAAAGCATAATTTTCACTAACCAAATCCTTTTCTGACTGGAGAAGAGGCTGTATTTTCTATACTGCAACAGAAGCACAGGCTTCATTGAAGATCAAATATCCACAAATTTACGCAGCTCTTGATCTCTGAATTTTAACATAACCTTATTGTTTGCATTTGTTAAGGTCACTCAGCTTTCACAGTATTATTTTTCATTCTTCATTTCTTGAAAAGGTTCAAAAAATAGCAAGTCATTATATTTTTCTGGTGGCATATTTTGATACATTGAGTGTAATCCAGAATTATATCAACTAGAACATTCTTTTGTGAAGAAATCTTAGAGGTGACTGCCATGTTATTTGGCAAAAAAATGAAAGAGCGCTGTTGTTTCAGCTCACAGATTGCCATCAAACATTACTTTATGGCTTGCTTCTGACAGACCAGGAGATTACAAACCTATGTACAACCAAGAAAATTATGAGCCTTGGGACCACTCACCAGTTTCCATGAATATATACACTGGATTCATAGGTGGCAAAGAAATTTAGTATTCTGCTGGCTTCCCAAGTGACCAGAGACATCTCCACGACAGAGTTGTTCTGACTCACTGGGAACCCAGCACAGGCAATGTCACTTATGGACTTCTGGATCCTCCACCAAAATCTACCTAATTTCAGCTTCTGGTGCAGCTTTGAGGAATGGCAGAATAAAGAATAGTAAAGGAGAAGAATAAAGAATGGTAAAGGAGAAAGCATTCCCATGCTTAAGTAGTGTGAACATGCTACAGGCAGGATTAATATCCAGAAGTCCTAGCTGTACCTTAATTCTGTTTCAACATAATCTCTTTGTCCAGATGAACTGGGCATGGCAAGCTAG
Organism: Chloropsis cyanopogon; assembly: GCA_013400585.1. Classification (NCBI taxonomy): domain Eukaryota; kingdom Metazoa; phylum Chordata; class Aves; order Passeriformes; family Irenidae; genus Chloropsis; species Chloropsis cyanopogon. The sequence goes on from WEZZ01034405.1 coordinate 18,635, forward strand.
CTGAGTGATGTAGATTTGAGGGATATTTAAAATCAGCTTTCTCAGAGAAACACACCTGTATTCTCTCCTGTATTCTCTCCATGTCTGCATAGATGTCCAAGACTTGTTGAACTCTAGTTGTTTAGACAATCCTTTCAAAACCCAAAAGTTTTCTCCTTTTAAGACAATATTAAAAGTTGTGATATTATTGATTACGTTGCTGCACCTAAGGCTGGACATTAACACACCTACTGAATTCTTATAAATAAAATATATTAATGAAGTAAACAAAAACCCCCCACCAAATCTACAACTTTAAAAAAGTTAACACTTGTTCTTGGATTATTTTTTTAATTGTAAAACGTAACTATACCATATTCATTACTGTTTTGAGACTAAAACTTTGATCAGTAAGTCGTTTGCACCAAAATTACATCTCTACCATTATATTATACAGTTTTCAGTTGGGAAAAGTCAGCAAAAATATGGACTGGAATGGTCTGATGCATACTCTTTAACACAGCTTCACAGCTTGAGGATGGGTAAATGTCTTTTCTGTCTGTAAAGAATTCTGTAAATGTTTCTGATTTCCAATGGAAACTCTGATAAATAAGTTATCATCACAAAATTATGGACATTATCAATATTGTTACTTAGATCTAACCACTAAAATGGTTTCAACACTTAATGAGAAATGAGATATGAATAACAAAATTCTAACTTCTAAGCAAGACCTTCTTCTGAATTAATCATTCGTTGCTGTCACGCATAAGTGTAAAATCTGAACATAGTCATGAGGTACCACTTTCAACACAACCACAAATTTATGAGACACTATACTCATAACAAGTGCCACAAGAGAAGTGTCAGAAAATTCATGTTTCCAAAATGTCAATCTAAATCAGAAAATGTAGAGAGAAGGGAAAAGAACATTCATGTGCATCTATGATCAGTAAATAAGACAGACGATAATGCAGACAAATGCTGTTTCATGAGCTTTAATAATTTCTCCTGTGTGTTTTATTTGTAAGTAATGTTTTGGTTTAGTTTGGTTGTGATGTTAGTTAGAAAACAAAAAAAGCATAATTCCAAAGGAAGTATTTTCAGAATTGTAAATGTGTTTGTATTTGCTAGAAAAATAGAATTATTATCTTCTTTTCCCTTCCCCTGCCCTTTGTAACTTTATTTTTTGAGATAAAGTCTCCCATAAAACTTCATTTAAATTACAATTATTTTCATTCTTATTTCATCTGTAAGTCTCAGTGCAACCTCAAAATGGCTGTGAGATTGACTATGTTATATGGCATTTTTTATTATTTGGCATTCTCCAAAGAATTTCCATGTGTAAATGGCCATAACAGAAAGAGCAGCCTTTTCTATATATATAATCTTTCTATTTAGGCCACGGAATTATTCAGAAGATTATCTTAAACCATCATATTTACGATAGCAAATTTTACTTGGAGATTATATGAAGGATCCATCAGTGAGCTATTGCTGGTTTGCCTCTCTCTGATGCAGCGAAGCAGCTGTAAGTTCTCTGCACTGGTTGGATTTGCAGCTGCTTTTTGCTGCCATCATGACACAAAGCAGCAAGACAGTCCTGGTGAATCTGGTCTGGAGCTGATGTTCCTTAGATTAGTTATATATCTTTACACAACACTGCTCAGGACTTTGGAAATTTAGTTTACAGACCATACGACATAAGGAGAAGAACAGGACAGACAGACAAGTTGACTGGCTAGCTTTGTTAAGGAGGGATACAGATGCAGTTCAAAGCCTTTAGACCAGGCGTTCCTCACAGATTTCTCAAGGATTTATTTACTGTATCCACAGCATTGTAGAGAGATATGATTTCTCATTGCCTTGCTAAATCCTTGACTGCCAGAGCTTTAGATTAGAACTTGACTAAATTAACAGCACGTTCTACTATTTTTCTATGAGAAGTACTGGGTTTTTTCTTTTACAACCAGAACTGTTCTCTGTGTGGATCAGTTTACATCTTAGTTTTATTTATTCCATCTGTTAAAAATGATAGCTTCCTCTGAATAAATCTAATCCGAGTACTCAGATTTTGATCTATGTTGCTGTGCTCGTTGAATTCAGAAGGATCAGTTTGCCCTAAGCATTTCAGAGCCCAGGAAAGGAAGGTGACCTGCTTCAGGAATTCACACAATGGTTCAACACCCACCAATCCTCTTTGATTACTTCCAGCCATACCTTGAGTCCTGCTTGAAGCACTTCTGGGCTGTGTCAGGAAGAAGAGGCTATCCTTGTACGTCTCCAGAGTAAGCCATACTACCCTCTCTAAGACAGAAGAGCAAATGGTTTCTATGGTATGTAGGTCAAGCAACTCAGTATGAAAGTCTGTCCATTTCTTTTTCTTAGAATTAATCAGATGTCTTTTTAGTGGAGCCAGGCAAAATAAGAGATAACCCCTATTTTAGTTCTTTAACTGCTTCTTTTCTTGTACTTAAAACAACCTTTCAGAAATATCAACATGATGAGTCTTATTCTGGCCTACTAAATATAGAAATGAAGTATTCCAGACAAAACTATTATACGTATACAAATAAAACTATTATTTGAAACCAGATAATACTTCCATATAATTACTTCTTTTTTTGTTGTACTTTGAGCAGCAAAACTGATTAATGCAGGAAATAAAAAAAAAAAAAAAAAAAAAAAAACTCAAAATCTAACACA
>WEZZ01034408.1:4801-15417 GCA_013400585.1 Chloropsis cyanopogon
TGGCTGGACTGATGCCTTTCCATCTCTATTTAAAAAAAAAAAAAAAATCAATCTAGTATCTGGTGAGGCTCTATGTGTGTGCCAAGACAGTTTTTTACTTTTTTGATCCAGAAGTCAAAATTTACTGGTTAACTTTGTGTGTATACACCCAGTAGATGCCTTTAGGAGAGATATTCACACAAACCTGTTTTACAAGTTTTATATATCTATCTTTATTTACCTATCTGTGTATGTTTGTATGTATTTCCTGCATTATGTATTTCTTTCCTGTGTTTGTCACACGCTGATGCACTCTTTGGGTACTCTTATAAAACTTTGGCAATCAATCATTCTTTGAAAAGCATCACTATAATTTTTTTTTTCCATTTTAAACAGAAATGTATGCCCAAATATCTACTTGATCCAGAACTCAGTGCGCTCAGGCTGGAATTTCATGCAGAAAACGTGCCTATTTTCTCCTTCCCCCAGGAGAGATTGGTTACCTAAAGAGGATCCTCTTCCCAGAGATCCACTGAGCGGGCTGGGGATGCCACTCTTGTTTGTCACTGTCACTGGGCTGCTTTTGCTGGCTGGGAAGAGATTCTGTGTTGGAGATGTTGGGGATTTGACAGGTTCAGCTGTTTTGGGTCGGGCTGAGAGATTCAGTGGCTGAGCTGCTTCATCCTGCAAGAGTTTAATGTAAATAACTATTAGGAGAAGACAAATGAACGCATCATTTTGCAAGCAGCAGTTACTTTACACCTCGAAGACAATGCCACATTCCGCAGCAATAATAACAAAAGAAGCTAATTATCTGCCTCCTTTAAGATTCAATGAAAGGAAACCTCATTAATTTCTCTGTGTTATGCTTCTTATTTACATTAACTATGTGACTGGATCATTCTTTTTGCCAAATTAAAATTTGAATTAGCTCACATTACAGCTTAATTTCCTAATGTGTTTTCAGAGATCTAAATTAACCTAGGGCATTTACAAAGAATTATTTAAAATTTCCAGCAGCTCGGTAATGCTTTTGCACTGGTTCTATTTGAAAAGTTCCTGGCACTATAAAAATAAGTTATGTAGCTTATTTTTAAATGTATTAGAAATTAAGAAATCACAAGTACTACTATGAAAGAATCATTTGGAAACCCTGACAGCTCTTTGGCCCACATTTAGAGCTGCTGCTAGCTTATACATTCCATGCATCTAATTCAGAGTGCATGTTTTGTTTAGTGAAATAATCTATGCTGGTCCCTCCTAACAGGAGATAAGAATTTCACTGAATTCCAATTCCTTTACTTATTAGGGTAGTGACCACATATCATATGCATTTAAAAATATATTTTATTTTCTACTATTTAATTTTGTTAACTTTACGATATTTTATTATTCAAATGTAAATTTTTTGACAGATTTGTGCAAAATCAAAACTATTTTCCTCATAACTGCTATTCTGCTCCTTTCTTGATACTTCTCTATTATTCCCTTATTCTGTAGCTATTTCTGCTGCATTTAACCTTTAGTGTATCTGTATGGTTTTTTTGCATTAAGACAAGGAAAGTTTTTTAAGGGTGTGTAAATCCAGTATCAGCACCCTTAAAAGATTTGTTATTTTTCAATTGCAACTGTGGAAGAAACTCTCACTGACATATGTCTTGTTTCTGTGCTGTAGAATAAGTCCATCTAAAAATATCTCAACTTTCTGAAGAAGACTTATCCAAGCAATTAATTTCTTTGATAAATATAAACATTAGCAGTGCAACCTTCTTCCTATTCTTGGAGCTTGTTCCTTTACTTAATACATTAAGCAAGACAGAGCACTTGGAAAACTGTGAAACAGTGATTTTCTGTTATTAAAGAGCCAGAAAAACAGATCTCTCATTTAAAATATGCCCAGAGCAGAATTATGCTCAATGTAAGAGATTGTTCATATTTTAAAACACTGCACTGATCACTTCAAAGCTTGTAATTATGTCAAAATACTATAATACATCACATTATCTCGTTTTCTCCATTCTCCTTACTGTCAAGCAAAGTACACCTGGTCACACACAATGCATTAAACAGGAAAACGTAATAAACAGGTATTTATAATGCCATCATATCACCAGCTTTAAACTTTTCCCATAAAACTGCATGACATTTCAATTCTTCCAGGCCTCGGAGTGTGCACAAACATTCACACCCTTTTGTAGTCCAGGTGAGAGCAGAAGCCCAAAGGTACAAGAGACAGAGTGGACAGAGTTGATTTTGGTGCTTTGCGGCTGCACGTACACGCGACCTCTTTCCTCACACAAAGTGGCTTCCAGAAACTCTTCCAAGAGTTCAGAGCCCCATTCAGACCACGAATTTTGCCAGGCTAGGTACTGTGAACATGTGCACATGAGACTCTATGCTACAGTGTTCAATTTTTAAATAATTTTCCCCCTCTAGTACTGATATAGTAACAAAAGAACTCTGAACACTGCTAGAACTTGTTTCTTGTATTATATGGACAGCATTGTCATTTCTGCAAGGCAACCAAAAAACTGGAAAACATTCTAGTCACTGACTTTAGGAAAACCTATCATTATTTTTTGAGAGGTCTGATTTCCATAAAAGAATTGCATTAATTCTATAAATAACGCATGTAGTTTATACAAACAGCTTAATACCAGAGAAAATATAGAGGATTTGTTAAGCAGTGCATTGCCAACAAAACTGTCACAGCCCACAAAGGTAACAATCTGAAGAGACTGAATATAGGTACTGCTTTCATAATAATTATTTCTTCATTAGCTATTGGTATTTGTCCACACAAAGCACTTGCAGTTAATCTCTAATATTCTGAATGCAGTAGCGTGCTTAATAAAAATAATCGTAAAAAGACTTCAATTTTATTAACATATACTTTAGTCCATTCAAGTTACATTATATAGGGAAACCCCCAAGAATTTGCATGTGGTCAATTTTGTAATAGGACTCAGCTGGCCACAAACCTGGAACAGTATTGGCCTTGGTTCAAGAAGATATGTGCTTGAATTTAACCGGGGAAAATTTGACTCATACAGTAAAGGTTTGGTTTGGTGTGGGTCCATTTGGCTCGCTCACTCCCAGAATGACTTTTTTCACATTAAAGGAGTCAGTAGTATATTCTCAATGCCATAAATCACTGGTGTTAGGTATCACTAGACTATGGCAACTTTGCTGGAGCAGTTGGGCTTTGCTTTCAGTGGCTTCTGTATTGACCGTAGCAAACTCTGCATATGTGGTAAATTTCCCTGACTGCTCCCAAATCTGGCATTAGATTACAAGAAGTAAAATATTAGACTAATACACATCTACAGCTAAGTAAAGTGAGCGCTTTGCTAAATAAATGTTAGATCTGGCCATAATGGAATAGTTTTTTATTTATTAGTACTCTCAGCCTAGCAAAAAAGTGTCATGGAAATTTATCAGCCCAGGCAGAAATATCTACTCACCCACACTTTACCACGATGATTGATGATAATGAAAAAACAAATGATATTTTACTCTTGTGTCAAAAAATGAGAAAAAAAAAAAAAAAAAGAAGAAAAAAAGAAAAAAAAGAAACCACCACCTCAAGTGAGTAAAATCTTTACAGGCTGGTTTGAAGCTAAGGACTATTTGCCTGTAAGGTGTCAGCAGCCAGCAAAAAAAAAAACAACATATCCTCTCTATCTCCCCACAGAGTCACTAGATGCCACCTTTAGATTTATTTTAATTGTCCAGCATTTATATCTCTATAATTCAAGTGGGTAAAACATCTGAATGCTGATTTTTAATTTTTTTTTTTTTTTTACAGTTGGGAGCAAATTGGTCCTGAGCATGTTTTTCCTTCTCATGAAATCCCCAACCACCCTGGGAGAACAGAGCAGGACAAGCCAGGCAGTCCCACCCAAAGGCTGCTCCACGGGTTTCACGGGGAGCACAGCGCTCCTTCCAGGCTCCTGGCAAATGCCATGTTGTAGCTGCCTGGTTCCAAGCTAGTGAGAATAAGCAGGCACAAGCACTCGGCGATGGAGCAAAACCAGCGAGGAGCAGCGTGGTTGTCAGCAGCTGTGTGAAATCAGCAAAAGTCAAATCAATCTGCAGCGACACAATGTTTTCCCCAGAGCCCTGACTTACATATTATTTTTATAGGAGGCTTTTCCAAAATTGTAGAATTAAGTACAGCTAGAGATTTGTAAAATAATTAGAAGATCTACAGTCTTTCTCTTACCCTAACTATATAAACCAGCACCACATTTTAAGATACTCAAGAGTTCAATGTGAAACAATTCATGAAATGGATGCCATTTATGCAAGTTACCAGATTACAAACTGAAATCTTGAAAATATCACATTTTACTGATGAATCTGTTGTGCTGCCTCTGGTAGGAAGAGGGACGCCTGGTATTTTTGGAAACAAGTGAATGCTTTCTCTTCCCTTCTCTCTACTGATAATACAGCACTAAAATGGAACTTTTTATTTGAATATTGAAGAACTGTACCGTGGTTCAACTTCCAACTGTAAGAAAATTACAGAGATCATTTGCTTTTACTGTCCTTCTCAAACACCAGCTTTTTTCTTTACTAAAAAATACCTTAACTTGAGTTACCGGGCTGGTCCCTCTCTTCTCATTTTTCATCCCAGTGGGTGAAAGTGCCCCTGTCGTATTTGGTGGCTGTGGAGTAGATGGCATTTTGGCTCCAGGAGAAACTTGCATGCTTGCCAGCTGAGCTGCATACAGTTGCTGGAAGACAAGAAGATATACATATATTCCTGCAAAATTCCTAAAGAAAGAAGCTGTAAATGCACTTTTTTTCTTTTTCCCCCACTGGTGTTTCTTTTCTTAAAGGATCTTTTTCGGCTCTTGTTTGTGGCTTCCCTTTCTGATGTTTGCAAAAAGAGAAAAAACAAAGTCTGGAAAACTTCCAAACACCAATATCTTTTTTCTTCATTTGACTTTTGCTGATTTTTCTTGACTTTTCTTTTTCCTTCTTGCTAATGACGGTCATGGTGTTGACCAAAAAAATTACACTGTGCCTAAATATTAAAAACAAAATTGGTTGTAAGGCTATTTATGAAAAGGAGGTATAAGCCCCTGTCAGAAACAATAATAATCCAGATCTTTCTGTTCTTAGCAAGAAATTAACCACTAACTCCAGAAACTTTACTGGGAGCTGCCACAAGAAAGGTTTCCTACCAAAAGGCAAAGTTAAAATAGCCAACAAGGTATGTCTCCGTCTCTCTGTACAGTGATATACTTTCTATAAATGCTAATAATGAATCTAGGCCTTAGAAGTTCCTGAAAATAGTGATGAAAGTCCAAAAAAAACTCTAGTGGAACTTTTCAGAAAGTTTAACTGAAACATAGATTTTATATTAAAATAAACAATCCCAACCAATAAAAGTGTTTACTGAACAAAACCAATTTGGTCCAATTTCTTTCCAGTGACCAAACTTAAACCCTCACCTTGAATTAACGTTATGAATAACTCTTCTGCCACGAACAGGGAAGATCCTAATCCCTCTTCTACACATAGATCTACATAAACTTTGCCTTATTAGTGAGAAAAAAGCCAGGTGGTTTGTATGTAATTTCCAACATTACTATCATTCAGATGGACAAATAAAAAAAATTACAGTAATCAAAAGCAGACCTTTCAGCACATGTAATTAAATGAAAGCTTAATAAAGAATAATTTGCAAGAGCCAGATGTGCTTATGTCATAATTGTTGCTTTCTTTGGAACAATTTTTCTACTATAACAAGCCTCCACAGAAATGAAAGTTACACAATACTGTAAGTTCAGTGACTCAGTGGCGAGACAAACGCGGGAGGGAGGGGCAGAGTCACAGCTCAGGGTGACAAATGAAAACTATTGTTTGTTTGTTTGTTTCCACCCCTTTCCAGTACCACACAGGAACTACAATAGGATCACAGATTAATGTTTTGAAATTAGTGGTGTTCAAATATTTTGGCTAAGGTACAAGGTTTTTTCCTTTGCTTAAAGGAAAAAGATTGAAAACAGAAAGAAAAAAAAAATCCCAGCTATTGGTGATGTCCTGGAGAAGGAAAATTAAGCTTTTCATACAAGAGTAGGTGGTTTATTTCCCCCTGACAATACAATCCCTTTTAGAATACTCTTGAGGTCAACCTTTGCTTGCTTAATAGGATGATCTGCTTAAATGAGAGTAAAAAGCACATTTCACAAACTTTTGAAATCCTGCACATTCTCAGTTCAGGAATAATCAGGCACTGCACTATAAAAGAGATAACACAATATTATATGCAATACAATGCAACTGTATGCAATTTAAGGACAAACCCCAACAATTATAAAGGCTTTCTTAGTATTCTGTGGTTTGTCTATAAATACATTTCCTTTTGTTTTTTTTAACTAATTTAAGTTCTTATTCAACTATCTGAAGAAGATTACTTATACTTAACTAAAAGAAGACTAAAACTTTTGTACTTACAGCACTGTGTGTTGCACTTTCACAAGTGTGAAAGGAATTCTGTTTAAAAATAAACTCCAATTTATCAACTAAAGTTCAAAAGAATTTTCTTCTCAGGTAAGCCATCAGGGCACAGAAATGTGGGGTATAAGTTATTCTTTCTACAGTATTCAATTTTTCATAGAAGATAAAACTTGATTGTCAATTGTGGCAACTAAAATAGTGTGGTGGGTTGACCCAGGCTGGCTGCCAGCTGCCCAGCCAGCCACTCTCTTCCTCCCTGACTTCAGCAGGATGGGGGAGAAAATAAGATGGAAAAGTTCATGGGTCAAGATGAAGACAGGGAGATCTCTTACCTGTTACCATCACAGGCAAAATCAAAAAAAAAAAAAAAAAATCAAAACCTGGGCTTGGGAAGAATTTATTTATTCTAATTTACAATAGAGGTGCCTGGCAAAAACCAGAGTAAAATACTAAGGACCTGTCCCTGCCACTTCACCTTGAAAATTTCTTGAAGAGATATTTCAAGATCAGTGCAGAGATAGAGAGGCATGACATCAGTCAGAGCAGGACTTGCTGGTCACCTGAGTCCCACCAGGACCAGCAACAAAAACACCCACAGTATGTTGAGGATTAACATCAAGAAAAGTGGGCTGTTCTATTGACTATCTAGGAAACTGTTTGATTTTGGAAATGCAACCAGGAAAAGTAGAATAAAATTAGAATTTTTCACCACTCCCCTCCCAGGGTGTTGAGGGCTGTATTGGCTGTACTGCAAGTCCTGTCAGGGAGAAATGTTTCTAAGACGGAATAAAAGAAATTTTGTCATTTATACATCTCTATGTATGTATAAATCATGACTGGGTTATTCCAAGGTCTTAGTACCGGCTTTAGCCTGGCATTTCTATACATTTATTTTAAAACATAAAAGCAAATGTATAAATAAGTAACAGTAATTGGCTTTCTGCTTTGCTTAAAACAAAGCTGTTTCACAAGCAAGTACAAATACTGCAAGAATTCACACCAACACTAGCAACATTGCTGTGTGGACTGGAAAACTGTATAAGTTTTAAATACCAGTTTGTATGGAGAGCTAGTCAGTGTGGAAAAATACGTGCATACCACCATTGCAGGGAAAAAAAGGGATATTTTTTGCAAATACCACTGCTGTGGCTCAAAATGGCAATTTAGGACCTCACATTGAGATGGTCAGATTGTGAAGCTTTTATTTGCAAGACTGAGGAAAGGAATAAAACCCAAACATTGAATGAATGCTGGCTGTTGGCTTTTAAAGCTCAAAAAGCAAAAGCTTCAACTGAATTTTTTCAACTGAAATTCTTACTTACAAAGTATTTCACAAGTAAAAAAATTAAAATACCTTAAGCACTGAAACATATCTTATTTTTGATCTATGCCTATCACATAAAGAGAAGAGCATTTCATAATCCTTATGCTAACCACTGACTCAGGAGGCTCTTGATTACAAATTAGATATTCAAAAACATCAAGTATTCATAATTGTTTTAAGAAACCTTAAAAATGTCTTGCCTGGTTTTTATTTTTTTCTCAGAGGTGATAAATTTAGATTCTTACAATCCAGTTCTCAGCATATAAATAAAAGTAATGCTAATTTTGAATTCCTCAGTGCTCCTGAAGTAGTTAACAATTTTCAAGCCCAGCTTGTTTAAGGTATATAAACAAGGATGCAGCTTTGCAGTTTTCAGAACCAGACTTCTTCTAATGTCAGATTTCACAGATTTGACACCTAAGGGCGGGATTTTGAAATACCACAAGTCTCAGGGCAATGGCAAGTCAAGTCTGAAATATATTTAAGCACCTATGAACTAACAGGCTCACAGACTTAAGCACTTGTTACTAAAACTCTATTCCAGCTGTAATCAACTAAAAATGCAAGGGGAATTTATGAAAGTTGGAGGTCACTATGAGTCTGAATGATGTTCATCTACTTAAAAAAAAATTCAAACAAGTAGGAGAGTGCTGTACTCAGCATGTGTACAGAACAGCACAAGCAAATACTGATTTTTTACCTGTAAGTGGCAGAGTTCACTCTAAGCCTTTGTTAGAGCTTAGAGCTATAACAAGTCAAGAAGAATTGAATAACAAACAAAAATAATTCTGTTGGGATGGCGGTAGTGTTTTCTGCTTCAGAAATTTCTTACAGAAACTGATGAATTATTTCAATTTCATTTTTCTTATAAAAAATATGAACCACGATCTAGAATTTATCTAAAAAGCTATGAACTAATAATAGACTATCTTGACTGATCCAAATGTTAAAACCTTTTCTAATGCCATCTAAGTTTCAAAATGCCTTTGCAAGATATTTTCATAGCAGAGAAGCATAATTGCCTTCACTGCCAGTATTCATTTATGCCTTGCCAGAAGACAAAGGCCTTAGGCTCACACATTACTCTCAAAAGTTTCAACATTTTTTCATCTAGTTTTTTTCCAGCTATCTTTCAATAATCAAAACTCTTTCATTAGCTCAAGCCCCTTTCCCTGTAACTTTTCTCTTGCACATGGGTCTGTGACATTCCTGGACACATCCTCTGCCAAATGACACTGAGCATAGCAAATAAGAACAGAGCAAAGCTTTCTGTGCATCAGACATTTTTCTTTTTTGCAGTAGGAATATTCATACTTATCTCTTAGGCTGCATCATATGTGCCTAAAAGAATAAATAAGAGTTAAGAATTTTGAGAATTAAATGTTACAGAAGCGGCATATGGTGAGGAAAACAGAATGGGCCACAGAATCATGGAATCACTAAAGTTGAAACAACCCCTAAGATCATCAAGTCCAACCATTAGCCTTGCCCTGCCATGTTCACCCACTAAACCACGTCCCCAAAGTGCCACATCCACATCATAACCCTTGTTACCAGGGGCTTGTCAAGGACAGGCCCAAAGGAAAAATTGGTTTTGAGAAGATATTTCAATAAAGAGTGATCAGCTGCTGCAGAGAAGAGAGGGAGCTTCTTTAGATGTACAACCTCAGGGAGGAAATGGAGAGACCAGTTGCACTCATATATACAGGAACAGAAAGGCAAGGGCTAGAGATATTTCAACTGACTCTGTGGTGAGGGAGCATTTGGTCACAGCTGTGGGGATATAATTCAGATGTTATTTTTGCAACAGAATTCTGAAGAAGCTATAAGAAAGCCATGTGTGAAACATGGAGATAAGAAAATGGGTGGTTACAATACTCAGTGCAGCAGATAGACAAAGTGTGGGTGATGAGGGCTGGCCCAGCACAAGAAAATGCAATGGGTGTACTTGGAAGGTGCATCACAAAGAATTTCAGTAGAAGGTGGCTTGCCTGAAGTAGAAAGAAGGGATCTGCTCTAGAAACTTTCACCCTTTTATTTTTTTTTCTGGGGAAAAATGCTAAATTTTATGAACCCTGATTAATTCTGAAGTCTTCCATTACTAAAAATGGACGCCCTATGTTACATCTTCAACAAATACATTTGCTACAGTAAATGAAACTGAACAATAAAGCTACTGAGAATCAAGTGAGAATCCTTATTTGTCAGCATTTTAAATGAATTGTGCAAAGCTGAAATATCTTATTTATAGAGATGAAAGTTCAGCTATTTAGACAATGAGTAATTTGGTTTCTAAAGATGAAAAACTCTAAGGAGTGACTGCAAGTGCTGTTGAAATCCTGCACTACAAGAGGTAATGCAGTTATTTTTTCCATAGTATATTTAGTAAGTAGCATTGCAAAGCTATAATACCAGCATTTTCCTTCCGAGTACATAACATGCAATAATAATACTTAGAACTATCTGATGACAAAGGGTTTTTACAAGTTCACCAAAACCAGCAACATTTTTATTATTTCCAGCACACATTTCTGAAAGGAAGCTACTGCAATAAAAAAAATTGCACCTTCATTTGAACTGCTTGTTTTTAATTATTGGTGTGGTGGTGTTTGAAAACAAAAGTCAAATAGATTAAAGGAAAGAGAGTTTCAGTTTGAAAAAGTTTTTCTTTTGTTTGGAGGAAAAACAGATTAGTGTTCACACCCATGTTTTGGGTGTTACAGATAATAACTATGGAAATAAAGTTTAAGTGCTGACCTGAGCCCAGTGTCACTGGTATAACCCTCAGCAGTTCAGGAAAGGCAACCTTTTCAGAAAGCAGTGGAGAAGCTACTCCACTGAA
>WEZZ01034408.1:20385-30864 GCA_013400585.1 Chloropsis cyanopogon
ATATCCTGAAATTTTTACACAACTAAATTCAGACAGTACTTTAGATATTTTATATCACCGTAGAATACATGTAACATTGTGTCTACTGAAAGAAAGTGACTAATCATCTCACAGTGTCAGAGAGTGTGATATTTAAATCAGACTTTCAACTTTTTCCAGTATCTCTGATTCAAAAATCAAACCCTGGAAAGTGTAGGTACTGATCCTTAGTCCCCTAGAGAGAAAACAAAATTTCTGCCATGTCAGAAAATAACAAAAGGTTGGCCAAAAGCTGACAGGGGGAAGAGAATAACACCTGCCAAAGCACACAAACAAATAAAACAAAACAAAACAAAACAAATTTTAAAACATACATACAGAATTGAAGGCCTTCTGTGTCAATATGGAGCTCTTACTTTCTGAGGAACAATTCCCTTGCTAAGCCACTGACTGGAAGGAGAGGCAAAAATCCTCACTGACTTGGCGGCCGTGTCACACCTCATTTCACTCTTTTTATTTTTTTTTTTCCCCTTTCCAAACAGACTGAGTGTTGGTCTTCTGAGAATATGATGCTAAGCCACTTTTCCTGTAGAGTTTTTAAACTGGGCCTCTGAGAAAGGGTTTGATACAATTCAATGACTGAAGTAATACCTTTGTCCATCTAAGCATTAAATGGCCCATTGAAATACAGCTTAGTTAGAAAGAATTTCAGTAAATGGGGCTTTCTAATTTTTATTATTATTATTATTATTTCTTCCCCAACAGATTACAACCTAGATCTGAAAATGCAGTTCAATCACTTTTGGTTGCCTCTTAGGTCAGGCCTTTAGCCAATGTTAATTAAATATAACCCCTTCAGAATACTGGAGGTTAAATGAGAGCAGCAAACTGGTCTTCTTCAAATATTACCTCATGCTCTCCAAAAAGCTGTATTCTGTTTGGGAAGACCCTTGTTTAAACACATTGGTCTTAACAATAAAAATTCACTGGGAGCAGGGAGTGATAAAACCATGCTAAATGCTATTTTGTCCAACAGCTAGTAATCACTAAACATTAAATACCTATTTCCATGCAATAGACTATGTCCATTGTGTTTAAATAACACACATCATAAAGGAAAGTGCAGCAGCAGACAATTTAGGCTGTAGCAGCACATACAGCAGAATTTTCGACTTGATAAAGTGAAACTATAAAGAGTCGATGCATAAGTCAGACAGCTTCCATACCTAATATTCTTCCCTGCAGCTATTAGAAGTTCACATTTTTGTCTCTAGTAGGCATGCACATTAGTTTACCTACAATTTCCTGTATTCAGTCACATTTTGTTGTCTGTTCCCTACAATTTGACTAGAGCATGAAATTGGAAAGTAGCTGAAATTGTCGTTTTTTCATCTTAGCAATTTTAAATTAAAGAAGGAGGCTTTTGTGCAGGCTATTTGTTTGCTGCTTCGTAAAAAAGTTTCCTAAAGTATTCATAATAATTTTACTATCAGCTGAAAGCAAGCTTTTTAACACATGGCAATTAGTCCTGTCTTTCTGAACATGACTTTACCGTAAATACTCCTCCTTGACTATCCCTTTGTCCCAAGATTCCTTGGAAGAACGCAACCAAGCGATAATTCAGCATTATTGCTGCTCCAGTGCCCTAATCGCTTAAAGCACAGCGAGGACCCTATGTTTACTGCCACAAGGCTCCTCCAGCCTCCCGGCCCACGGCAGGCTTCCCAGCCCAGCAGCATCCAGATGTCAGGAGGAATATCCAGGTCCTGATGCAGCATGCCGCTCCATTCCAGTATGGCTCAAACATCTGTTTCATCTGCTGGCGCTCAACCTGCCGGGTACGCGGAGGCGGTTGCGCAAAGTAGGGGAGTGAGGGAGGCTGGGAGTCAAATGCTGCAGTTCCGCAGTTCCACAGTTCACTGTACATATCCCTAAAAACTCTGTATCAACCAGGAAGGACAATGTGATAATTGCAAAAAAAACCCAAAAAAAAAACCTCTTTATACACAGCATATGCTTAATATTTTTCCCCCTAGTGGGCCAACAGCCCATAACACATTAGCTTCTCATCTTACTTAACTTCACTCTGGTTCAGTTCTTCATGGCGTAAGAAGAGGACAAAAATAAGGAAAAGCACAGAAGCAGATAACTCAGAGTGCTTGTTGTGGATATAGCAACTGCTCTTTATAAAAAAGAAAGAAAAAAAAGCCAAAAACGCTACTTAAAAATGAGACAAACTTAGGCATCTCCTACATATTTATAATTTTCTATAGATAGTCACTTAGGGGCTCAAAAACAATAAGCATCTTTTGTCTAAAAGTAAAGAGTATGTAAACATTGACACTTTATCTTGAAGCATGACAAAAACAGCAAACATTTTAGTTGATCTAGATTAAGTTCTGACAAGGAATAAAGGAGTGCTAACTGTTCTCATCTCTTCCACTTTGTGTATCTATTCTCTTGTACTTTCACTCATGACAATAATGGAATAGTTGCCTGCTCCCATGCAAATTCTTTGAGTTGTTTATGAAAGCAAGATCAAAGCCCAAACTGAGAGCGCCTCTTTTTTTCCTGCTGCATTTTTTCTCTAGAGGAGGACCTAATGAGAGGCTGTTAAGCCAGGAGTCTTGCACTCTCACAGTGCAACCTCCCAGCTCACCCTTTCCCTGGCCAGCCTGGGGGCACAGCTCACCTCGGGAGCACAGAGGGTGGGAGGCAGTGAGTACAGTTGGTACTGTTCTGTCCCACCTCGGCATGGGGTGAGCACCTGGACCCAGGAAGGAGGAATCATCCCTCAGACCTTCCATTTAAACACTCCCACCCTCTGTGCACCTGAACAAGTCACCGTCTTCCCTGTGCTCCTCCTGAAATGGATCCACTGCTGCTGCAGTACCACAGCACTTGAACTAGGTACATCTGATTACCACCATCAGTAAAGATGCTCCTAGTAAAGATAAATGCAGGCATTAATAAAACCACTGTTCTAACAAAACATTGTAAATATCAAGAAAAAAATACTTCACCAAATATCTATCACCATTTCCTCTGCAGAAGTATAGGAGAATCATCAGTAAAACCTTTCTTTTAAGCACAAAGATTTGCATTCCTTCATTTAATGCTGTCAGATTACTGATATGCTACTTTTTGATCACAATTCTCCTGTTATTTACCATGCACAGGAAAGAACACAATAGCCTGATCTGTGTTGTTCTCCCACATTATATATTGTACTACATATCTTGAAAATTTACAAAAAATCTTCAACATTTTTTATTATTTTATAAAATAACTCAGAGACACTCTGCTTAGATATCTTTGGTAGAAAGCCAGTCACAGCAAAGGACAACTGCATTTGCTTGAACAAGTAATTTGAAGTTTCCAGCAGATTATGTTTTTCAAGAAAGAATGTGAAATGTTGAAGATAAATCTGTATGTGATTTTTTCTATGTTTGCTACTATTAGAATATGCTATTGGCATCTTTGTAGCATAAATTCTTCCTTATAAAAATTGAGGATGGCACTAAAGGTGACAGACTAGCGAGCTTACCTAGGAAAGTAAGAAAGGCAGCATGGCTCCAAACATACGTGGAAACAAAGGCTCTGGTGTTCTAAACTCCTCTTATATCCAAAGAAAGCGAATAAGCAGTACTTACTTAAAGTAAAATATAACCAGATCTATCAGAAAAATATGAAAATATAACCAGATGGCTGCATCAGAGCAGAGGTTTTTTCATTCACTTTATGCTATCCTAATATTACCTTCTCTGGTGGCACTGTAAATCAGATTATTCATAAAAAGAATTTAAAATGTTTTCTGTTATTCTTTCAGAAGCTCTTCCTTAAAAATCTGGGTTTTATTCCTTACTGCTAATATGAACTATTTTTTAAAATAAATGTGAGAGGTCTATATGAAAAGCAGCTACCTCACAAATTCAGATAGTTTCATGCAGTTTACCTATAGAAATGTCTTCTGCATTAAAGCTAGAGTAAAAAGGAGGACCCCCATGACAAGGGGAGAAAAATTATATGATTGAAAAGCAATTAATTACAGTAAGTTTGCTGAAGGGATGATAGCTATCAAAGCCTATCAAATTTTGCATTTCAGAATTTCTGATATTTCTTTCAAAAAACGTTAACACATAGATGGGCTTTGTGAGAAAAGTCAGGAGTTTCATTCAGTCTCATGTCAGCAGGATTACAAGCAATTATGAGTAACTGCTTGTTGAGCTGTGTGAAATGAGTTGGTGAATGAGTTTCCTAGTGAGCACATGTCCATGTCACTGGTACGACTGCCAGTAATGCAGACAATCTTAGTTGAGGGGGTCTAAAAAATAATCATTCTCCTAATCCTATAGGAGATGCTTGTGCAATTGTTGCTTCTAGTGTACACATTCTAGGTCTGTCACCCTGGTAGCACACAGGAAAGCTGAGGTATAAGCAAGAAAAAAGGAAATCAGGACATGGGGAAAAAATATAAAGGGCAATAAACCTTCTCTAGGTTTATCACATAAAATCTGGCATAGATTGGTGGGGTCATTCCCTCTCTGACCATCTAGATGGAGAAATTGTTTAACATGATGATTGCAGTATTTCCTTTGCAGAACTGCACAGGCACAGAACAAGGAAACTGAAAGCTCACTTAGCACTGCTAAGCACACTGAGAGGCAAAAGCTCAACAATTAAATTCCTGCGTGCTCCCATGACAGAATTACGAGACACCATCGCCACAAGAAAGGGGTGTAAGTCAGGAAAAGGGAAGAATCCCATTTAAACTGCCTCTCTCAATTCCCACATCTGAATCCCCATCTTGTGAGAAGATGCTGAGGCAACTCTACATTTAAGAGCTGAATATTTGAAAGTGCTGCTTGGGATTTGAAACTGCAATGTTTTCTTACTTTTATAAGAGAGACAGTTCCTGTGGTAGCTCGCAGCCATTCTACAATTTTCGCTAGCAAAAATGGACAGAAGACGGGGATATAATAAATATATACTGGCTCTACTGATCAGGAGAAGCTTTATCAGTCAGCTGGGGCACATCTGGGAAAAAAAGTCACTCAGGTGCATCTCTAGCATCCCATTCAATTAACATACCATTAAAAATGGTTTGTCCCTGTTCAGCCTGCTGCGTTACCTGATAAGTCAACATAGTTAAAATGTATATTTAAATGCAGAAAACAGTGAAATGTTTTCTTTGTGAAACAGAAAACAAGCCCTGCTCACAGGTATTTTAAAGCATTAGAAATAATTGTGCTTTCCAGGTTGCTTAGCAGATCGCTCACACTGATCTTTTACCATATATTTTGAACTTTCATGCACCTTCAAGGAAAATTAAATAATTTCCTTATAGGAAGTACACACAAAATTATGCAAAACATATTCAAATGGACTTATAAAAATTACATCTAAGAAAAAAAAAATCACATTTGCACCTCAAAACCAGGTAACCAGGAACTTACTATTATAAATTCATTGGAAGATGATGTATTTTACACCAGTAAATGTGAATTTGGCATAGGATTGCTGTGCTTTCTCAACTGCAGTGGGTGTGATGATACTTCAGCAGCAGTGCTGGGACTGGGTTAAATAGGTTATGAGGCCTGAACAACCTTCCCCTAGGTGCTGAAGACAGCAGCAGAAGAGAGGGCCTGCGCTGGATGAATTACCCTGGACAGTTCACAGAAGTGTTAATAAATAACACTGTAAACTGGTTAAACCTGGTGACTTGTTCTGAGTCTAGAGCCTAGCACAAGCAATTCAACTGCATTGAAAGGACTTTGCCTCTTTGATTTCTCACTTCACTTCCAAAAATGCCAGTGGGCCTGACAGCATTCTCTCACTATTCCTACACCTGAAATAATTTCCATTTGTTACCATGCTTTGCTGTAATTCATGCCCAGCGCCAAAATACATGCTCTATTATGTCTACTTCACTAGCTTTTGTGAAAGATTCTTTTAAGTCTCAAATAATGCCTTAATACTGAAATTTAAGCATGATGTGTTTTCTTCTTGTGCGCCTGAAGACGCCCCTCCCTCCTGTCTCTTTTTCAGGACTGACATGCAAACCTTCTGGTGTGCCTCCAGCCATATGTAGCCTTCATGCTGAGTCTTAGGAACAGACAGATGAATCCAATACTTTTCAGTTAGGACACTTTTCTAGTTCCTCAATCATATGGATTCTAAAAACATCACAGACCAAACATATTTTAAAAAAGCAGTGCACTGAAGGCCACACCATTCCTATTTCACCACCCGTAAAGCCTCTTCAGCTTGGTGATAGCATTATCTGCACACTGGTT
The DNA here is from genome assembly GCA_013400585.1 of Chloropsis cyanopogon. Taxonomy (NCBI): domain Eukaryota; kingdom Metazoa; phylum Chordata; class Aves; order Passeriformes; family Irenidae; genus Chloropsis; species Chloropsis cyanopogon. The sequence continues at coordinate 26,661 of WEZZ01034408.1, forward strand.
TGATGAGTTTTATCTCATCTTCTATGAATTTTCCTCTTTTTTTGAACTGGGTCAGTGGGAGGCCATATGCTCTTCTAATCAAAGACCCTCAGAAATGAAGCAGGTGATGATATCTTTCGGGTCCAGGCATCTTTAAGAGAATTTTTCTGCTTCCTTTGAGCACACGCATGTGTTTTAGTTTACACCTAGAAGCTCTAATGTAAACCACCCTTGTTATTAGAACTTTTAGTTCAGATGAAAGGTAAGTTTTCTTTTTCTCTAGCAATTAGTCAGGATGGAATGATAGTACTGGTGGTATTATTTTCCTTTGTGCACAGACCTAACTTAAAAGACATTTTTGTCTTTAATCTGGTTCCTGCTTAGTTCCTAAACACCCAGACATGTTAACACCATCACAGGAAAAAAAATCCTTCATGTTTGTAATTTGTAGCCAAATTAAGCAGCTTGCTCTATGGTTATCAGAAGTATAATAAAATTCCAGAAACATACTCACTTGCAGCTAATTCCTGTAAGGCACACACCATATACATTTCTAGAAAGCTTGAAGGAATCCAACTGCCAGCTCAGAGTATGCCTCACAGTCAGCCTATTCCTCAAAGGGATGCCACAGTTTTAAAAGAGCTTTAAAAAACGTGCTCATCCCCTGATGGCACTCTGTAGTACTGGTGCCTCTGGTGCTCTGTCAGTAAATGCAGCAGTAACTTATTTGCTTCTTACTGGCTTCTGAGTGAATACATACCCCAGGGAGGCAGCTTTGCAAAGCACAATGATTTTAAAATAGAGCCTGGGCTTGCAGCGAGGGGCAGCCAGTGGTTAAGGCAGCAAGAACGTCTTGTTGATGCTGGGGGCTCAGCCTCTCCCAGTCACTTGGGCTCCAGCTTCTGCCTTGATATAGAATGAAGAGATGCAGGAAACCTCCTGCCATCCAGGCTATAAGCATGGTATCCTTTTAAACATACAAGTTGCCTGATAAGTGACTTGATGTCTGTGCCACTTAGGATCTCAATGGCAAATTCTCCCTGGGACAGCATATGGGCCTGGAAGGCAGCTGTCCTGCTTGGTGAGATCTGAGGGGGCAAAAGGTGGGAATCCTGCCAGGAGCCTGATCCCTAGCTGCCAGATTGAAAAGTCTTCCCTCCTGGGAGAGGAGAGCAGGGGCAGGACAGGAGCCCTTCCCAAGGTGGAGGAGGGGTTGGGCATCTGAAGGGAACAGAAAGAGAGATGTGCCAGGCTGGGTGACAGTCTGGTGGCCACTGTCCTTCCTGCAGTGAGAGGAAACCCCAACCCAGGAATGAACCTGGGTTTGCCTAGAGCTGCTACAGACCATAGGAAAAGTCTCTTTCTTAAACATTGCTATAAATTATTTATTAAATAACATGACACCATTCCAGTAAGCAAGGAGTGTAACAAAGACATGCTGTTTAAAGCAGTTATTGGAGGTGCAGGGCATGAAATGGGTGAGAAAAGGCTCTTGCAGCTGCAATGCTGCTGTACCAGGCTGATTACTCTAGCCACTGGCTCTGTTTGTTTGTCTGTCCATTTTTGCCAACTAGAAGAGAAGAGGAGACTTCTTTTCCCTCTGATGTTACTGGGGGAGCCAGGAAAATCCTCCTGGGGAAAAAATTCATCGTAAGTGATATTTTACTGCAAAAAAGTCTCAGTTTTGATGGGCTGTCCTTTCCTGATGAAATTCACTTTGCCAGATAATTCAGGGCTGAAGATGAGAAGGAGTAGGAGAAGACAGAGTACTAAGAAATCCTGCAAAGAAAGGAGGTCATATGGTAAAATATTGACTCCATGACATCATTTTCATTGATACTGCCACTGATATAATTCAACTTGATAACACAGATATTACATACAGAGACATAAACATTCAAGTAAGGAAAGGCACAAGTATAACTATTTCATTGATTTTAATTAAATTTTCCTGAGTATTGCAAGGTTGGCATATTTTTAATTTTATTTCCATTAAAGGGCGTGCTTGGTCTCTCAGAGCCTTAATAAAATCTTCTTTCGACCTCTCTCCTTTCTCTGCTACAACCTAAATTTCTACATGAGAAAAGGACCAAAATATGTAATTTACTACTTCCATATGCTGAAATTTGCACACACCATCCCCTTAATTTAGACCACTATTCACTGTATCATAATAAGGAACATTCTGTTAAAATATGTCCACCTAGAGCTCAGTAGTCTTTGAATGCTAGATAAAATCATTCTATAAGGCTAATGAAGACAGAAACTCTGCCTGTAACAATATTAAGTTTGTTTTCTCCAGTGATTTGAAGAAGTGAGCAATCTGTCAGTAATACATTGAGGGAAATTACTTGTCTTGTAGGAATTCCCGCTGACAGTCACTCACTCACAGTGCTGACCCAAACATCTACCCGCTGACAAACAAATTACAGTGTCTAACTTTGAAAAGGTAACTAGCTGTTTTTAATTTTTATTGGTCTCACCAAATCTCTCTCATATTTACCCAATCCCCATTCTTCACTCTGTTAAAAAAAAGGGGGGGAAAAGGAAGAAAGAAGGAAAATGGAAAGCCCCATGGTTTTTTGCATTTGAAAAAATTATTATTGCCTACATCCCGAGAGTGTTATGTCAGATAAAACTGTTAAACTGTGTCTAACCAACATTAAGACTGGCAGCCCTGCCAGTGACTGACTGGGTGAGTGAACACATTACTGAGACAGCATTGTAGAAATTAATTTTCTTCAATAAAGTGATTTTTAAGGCTCATATATTTCACAATCTAAACATATGTCACTGTTTCATAAACAAAATAAATGGATTAAAATAATACATTACCAATATGCTGACACACGGAGATATTTTAATTAGAAATACTTAAGCTGCGTGATATTTAACTGCTATATTTGTTGAAGAGGAGCATGCATCATTTAGTAAGACATAAGGCAGGTACATCACTTTGCATGATGTGGTACCAGAGTGGGACCAAATCACCTCCAGTGTGAGCTCTCGCTATCAGATCACATTAGCCCCGCTGAAAAATCGTGTTAAGGTTACAACATACAGAGGAGACTTCATAAGAGCAGCCGTCCACTAAAACAACTTCTTCACTGAAATAATAACTCACCCAGATTCTGGTTCCTGAGAATAATATTTCTTCATAGAGGGACACGTTTAACAGCTTAGCTATTTAAAGGCCGTATTTACATGACTGTCGCATTACATTGGCCTCTTTCCTGCATTCTTCTTGACTTACTTTGAGGACCAGCACTAAAATAGCTGAGGAAAGCAAATGTCAACTATGCCCTGAAATTTATACGTGTGAGAGAATTGGAATAAGTAGAAATGTAATATATTGTTTACTGTACCAAGTGCCCTGTGTTCTCTAAAGGTCAAAAGCATTGTAACCTTGGAGTTACAGTTTCTGATTGTTCCCAGGGTTAAATACATTATCAAAATTAATGGTTCAAACCCCTCAACCTTCAGATATATGAGTATTCATGCCTCCATCTGCTGAACTGTTCAACTAAAAATAGCATTCTTTGGCCTTCCCTCTACTAATATTGTGCCCCTGAGGCAGGCTATGCAATGCTTCAGCAGTACGCTGGATCTGCACCCAGCAGTATAAAAAAAGGTCATTTACTTTGTCCGCAACTAGAAGAGAGTATGGAGGAGCAGGATAAGATGGGAGGGCAGAAAAGAAATAGGCAAATATGTGTTTAGTTTAAATATTTTTTTTTCTTTTTTTGACTGTATTATAAAACCTTCAGGTTCCAAGAACACAGCTGCAACTATAGTTAAGATTCGCCAAGGTTCATTAGTGTTATGAGCTATAAATTCTGAAGGACAAATTACACAAATAGTTTGGGGAAAGAGTTATGAACGAAAGCTTTTTTGTTTTCTTTGTTTTTTCCTAGAGCTCACTTTGTTTAGGAATAAGTCCAGCTAGCATCATTGTAATGCTTCCATTTCTATCAACAGTTTATCAGTCGTGGTTGAGAGAGTTGCGACACTTCCTTATTTATCTCCTAGACAGCTTTGTAGAAATATGTAAGAATGAAGGCAGGGGGGATTTTTAAACACTAAATGGCACATAGTAACATTCCTTGTTTGAAAGTAAGGACATGCAGGTGCCACCTCTGCCACCACTGTGACTTCCCAGTACTAGCCTCCTGCTACCAGCAGCATGAGAGCTGGAAAAACCCATTTCATGACCAAGTCCACTCCT
>WEZZ01034409.1:1591-18118 GCA_013400585.1 Chloropsis cyanopogon
AGTGCTATTTTCTATAGTTAATCTTTGTGTGTCTTTCTCTTCTCCCATGCAAAAGCACAAAAAAAATTCAGATGCCATGCTGACTAACATCTTTTCAGTCTTTTGGGAAAAATATGTGCTTTTAAAGCCTGTGATTTTTTCTTTCCCTCCTTTTAACTCTTAGTCTTAGTTGGGACCCTTGATTATGATCCTGTGGGTTTATAAGCAGAGTGCAGCACATCTTCACTGATATTTTGTCCCTAGTTTGTCTTGGAACAAAATCCAAGGGGGTGGGGGTGGGGGCGGTGGAAATAAAGAAAATTCCCCTAGATTTCTAGCATCCCAGTATTGAAGTGTGTTTGTCCTATTTGGAACCTTTTTTCCTTTTTTGGTTAAATGCAATAAAAAATGTATTTGCTGTTGTATGCAGATACCTATCACCATTATTATCCTTGGTCTCGTAAAACTCTCACTCTTTTTTTTTTTCTTTTAACTGTACTCTACTATTACTTGTTATAAGAATTTTGCAATAGTTATATTATTTAGGTATGGTGACAACATAGTGTAAATTTGTTATAATAATTGCTGAAAGTAGCCCATTCACCACTGTTCGCAAATAATCCCTGTTAAAGTATCTTTTTTCGTCCTTTCCTGTGTTCATTCCCCTGGGAACTCCCATAGCTATAGCTACCCTGAAGAATCTGCTGCCTGTAGTGAAGAGGTGGCAGTTATTTTCTGAGCTGTTGTTCCCATAAGAGGTCAACTCACCAATGCTATGGTCTGTTAGTCACTTAAATATCTAGCTCTTCCAAATCAGACGCAGATAAATACAAAATAGGCACTCCCTGCAAGCTGAGTTCAGCTTTCGAAGAGTAAACAAACATTTCATTAAAATGGTCTCACTAAAGACAGGCAGAGAGATCTGAACTGAGCTGTCACCTTGTATTAGTCACACTCATAAATTCTGCCATGTTACAGTGCTCACTTGCAGTATCCCAGAGAGCTTGGAAGAGGCGATTCCCCATTTTTGTTTTGGAGTTTTGTCTGGGGGGAGGTTATCATCTATCTTGCAATGTCCAGTATGTTTGCATCAGGAATGCTGCACCCACTTTATGAACATGTACTCAAATAGTCACCCTGACAGCAATAATCTCTATTAGGCTACTGCAAATGTGTATTGCTCTTAGGAAGACTGCTTTTTCTCTATCAGCTCCTCTCAGGTCTGAGACACAGGACTTCTGATGTTGATGGTTTTCTGGTTTTCTGGAATCTTTTTCCTTCAATAGCAGTGACAGTGAATTCAGTCCTCACATTCCCTTTGATATTCTGACAACTGATATCACTATGGCACAGCTAGGAGTGGTTTACTACTTTTAATAGGGTTTATTTAATTCAGCTTCACAGGCTAAGGGAGTGGGGGAAAAGAATCAACTCTAAATTGTTGCTGTAGTCGTTTTACTATAAAAAAATCATTAAGAGGAATATAGAGAGAGGACAGAAAAGCAATGGCTGAAAATACATGTAATGGGAATGTAGTTATTAAATGCAATGAGTCATGGAATTGGGCTTGGTAAAACATTATGAAGCAAAAAATTAGAGGAAAAAGAATAGCAACAGGCATGGTAATATATATGGTAAGAAATTAATAAAACCTCTGTGTCCAAGATTTTATTGGAATACTGGCTGGATGTTTTCTTTCAAAGTACAGCATTCTACTGTATTGAGAGAGTCTAGATGAATTATTCTGGAAAGTTGTCCTTCTGACAAAAAATCCACTACAAACAGCTTTTTATTCAACAAAAATTACTGTGCTTTACATGCAAATGCTGTATTATTTATATAATTAATAAGGGGGGAAAACCCTTGTTTAAAAAAAAAAAAAAAAAAACCAAACAGCAAAACCAGACATAAAAGTAGGGAAGGATTCAATTGAGTTTTGAGTAGCTTACGTCTATAAGCCCTTGTTAAAGAAGATTGTGTAAACAGTGAAACTATGAGAGCTGCCTATTGCACTCCAGTATTCCAGATTCAGGTATACTGCAAACCCCTGACTGATCAGGAATTTTCCTCTCTAAACCTGGACCATCAGAAAGCAATCAGTTTCTTTCACACAAACTCAAGTCCCAAAAAAGGAAATTCTTTGATGCTGCCTTTCACTGCTCATGGTAAAATTAATTTATTCATTAAAATAACACAGGAAAAGAAAATTGAATGGAAATAGTTGAACATATTTATGCTAATCTCCACCTTTTACATAATTAGCTTTGGAGGATGCTCTTCTTTCCCTACAAGGATTTTGTTGAATTGGTGAACCTTTCATGACATGATACCATGGACTATCAACTTTCTTTGATATTTCATTTGGTTTTGGGCACATGGACCACCCAATCTGCTGAGAAAGTGAGTACTGCTTAGTAAAAACCCAGAGCAGCCTATGTGATATGCAGCATCTCCTTGAAAGTCGAATGTGATGGCAAGCAATAACCTCAAATAATAATGGTTGTAAGAAAAAGACTCCTATGACTGCCAGTCAAGGATGCTGAAAAAAAGAATGTGGGATTGCCAAAATATAGTCATTTTGGTATTCCATTCTTTCCAGGTTAATATCTGTGCTGAACTCACTGTCAGTCAGTGAGGTGGCAGCAGTGGCAGCAGCAGCAACTGAGGGAAGCCCAGAGGTAACTGTGGGATCACACTGTACAGAGGGGTTCCTGGGCTCAGGGACACACCATCAGCAGCTCAGAGCCTCATGCAGATCTGGAAGTCCTCACAAGCCAATCAGCCATGGAGGGGGATCTGCCAGGAGCATCTGTGGGAGATTTAAACGGCTCCAGGGAGCAGGTGAACAGGGTGTAGCACCTCAGACAGGGTATGACATGGCAGTTCAGATAGCAGTTCACAAGGGTGGGTGGGGACACGGTCCCCCACAGCTTGACCTGAGGAGAATTTAATTTAGGGAGTGAGTCATCAGCCAACCAACTAGAAGAGAATTAACTGTTGTTTCCACTGAGTTAAAAGCCACTGTAGGAACGTGGTGGTCCAGACGGACCTCACACGTCAACATGCAGTTCAATTGTCCAGGTTGCCAGCTGCAAAGAGTGCCTGAGCTTATCCCTGATGCTTGAGGGCAGCAGAGATGACACCTCTCTATGGTGTGAATAGGTGGATGAGCTGGCACACTGGCAGTGCTGAAAGAGGAAGTGGAGAGGTCAGGAAGTATCAGGGAGTGGGAGAGGGATAGTTCACTGAACTCTAACAGGTATGCCCTGGTAGAGGACCTCCAGCAACAGGTGGTCAAGGAGACAGGTGGCTGCAGGAGACAGTCAAATGACGGAGTGATATCAGGGAAGCTCAGAGGAAGTTGGACAGTTGTTCCAAGCCCTGATGGTGGGAGAAAACACAGCCCACTAAGGAGAGGCAAAAAATTCATCCACTGGCACTTATGGAAGAGAGAGAAGGCATTAAGACAAGAGGTTGGGAAGTAGTGAAGAAAAAATCTCTAACAAAAACCTCTTACAAACCTCTAAAAACAAAGGGAAGAGGAAAGGAACTAAGAAAAGGAAGAGGCTTTCTTCAACAATCACTTTCTAGTTCTGCAGACTAATGAGGAAACACCCAGCATATGGGAAGAACAGCCAGAGATAACTGGAGCAGCCCAGTCTTCTCAACAAATCAAGAAATTAACAAGTTCACCCAAGAAAAGGTGATGGGTGATAGTAGTAGGTGACTCTGCTTTAGGAGTCATAGAGGCACATCAGACCCATTTTCAAGCCTGAATCAGGGATGTTACTGAGAAGTTGCCAAGGCTAGCTAAACCCAATGATTATTACTCGTTATTAGTGTTCCTTGTGGGCACAGGTGACATGGCCAGCAGCCAGCTGGGAATCATTAAGATGGGTGGGATAGAGGTAGGTGGTAAAGGAGTCAGGAGAGGTCTGAAGGTCGAAGGAGAGGTGCTTGAAATGGCCAGATGAGTTTGGCAGGCCAATAAATGCTAAGAACAATGGTACCATGGTCAGGACACTCAGATCATGGTCTACAGGGGGCTGATGGAGTGCATCTGATAAAGAAGGGAAAAAGTATCTTTGGTCAGGGATTTGCCAAACTGGTGAAGGGGGTTTAAACCAGATTTGTTAAGAGATGAGGGGCACCTATCTATCCCAATCCTGCCAGTTGGCTGCAAATGCCTGTAATGGATGCCTGGAAGCATGCAAAGGCATTCCAGGCACTCCAGCCTGTGATGTGGCTTTATCTGGGGCCTTCATCTGGTTCAGATGCCTATACACAAAAGCACATAATATGGGGAACAAGCAAGACTTTCTAAAGACATGCATACCTGCATCAGTGTGATATCATTGGCATCCCAGAGACATGGTGGGATGGCTCCTATGACTGGAGCATTGGAATGGAAGGTTTTAAGTTTTTTAGGAAAGACAGGCTTGGGAGACAAAGGTAGCTGTTGTCAACAGCTATGTTGACATAGCCCCTATGTCAACAACCATCTGGAGTGTATGGAACTCTGCCGGGGGGAATGCAGAGCCAACCAGGATTTTGTGGGTCAAGATTAAAGGGAGGGCAGGGATGGGAGACACTGTAGTGGGAGGTCTGATACAGGCCACCCAGCCATGAAAATGATAATGAAGCCCTTTATAGGTACACAGGAGCACTAGTCCTGTGTACCTATAAAGGGCTTCATTATCCTACCATGTCCTACCATGATATCTGCTGGAGGGACAACACTGTAAGGCACAAGTAATCCCAGAGCTTCCTTGAATGTGTCAATGACGACTTCCTTATACAGTGATTGAGGAATCAACAAGAGGAGTTGCAATGCTGGACTTTGCACTCACCAGCAGGGGGGAGCTGGTGGGGATTGTAGTGATCCAAGACAGCCTTAGCTACAGTGACTACAAGACAGTCGTGAGGTCCTCATAGCAGTAGGAGGGCATGCAGCAAGCTCACTGCCCTGGACTCAGGACAGCACATTTTGGCCTCCTCCTGGACCTACTTGGGATAGAGCCCTGGAGGGCAGAGGGGCACAAGAATGTTGGCTGGTATTTGAGGATCACCTCCTCCAAACTCAGGACCTATGCATCCAAACAAGGAGGGAATTGGAGAAAAATGTCAGGAGGCCTCCATGGATAAATAAGGAGCTGATGAGCAAACTCAGAGCAAAAACAAAGAAGCTTTCAGAAGGTAGAAATAAGGACAGGTGGCCTGGGAGGAATACAGTGAAATTGTACAGGATGCTAGGAATAAGGTTAGAGAAGCCAAACTCAGTTCCTACTACTCCAGTAGGAACTGAGTCTACCCAGGGATAACAAGGATAACAGAAAGAGTTTCTATAGGTGTGTTGCAAACAAAAGAAAGTCGAGGGATAATGAAGACCCTCTGCAGCAGGAAACAGGAGACCTGACTGCCCTGGACAAAGAGAAGGATGAGGTTCTCAATGAGTTCTATACCTCAGTCTTCAACAGGAAGTGCTCCAGCCACACTACCCAAGTTGAGAACAAACCCAAAATTGGCACCAATACTGTTCAGTGTCTTTGTGACCAACATGGATTGTGGGACTGAGTGCAAATTCACTAACAGCATGCTGTGATGTTAGTGGAGGAAGAGATGCCACCCAGAGAGACCATGTCAGGCTTTGGCTGACACAAACTTCATGAACTTCAAAAAAGTGAAGTGCAAGGTCCTACTTGCTATGGTTTAGCAATGTTATTCTCCAACTTAGTCTTCCCACCAAAGCACTTCAAACTGTGAGCCACTCAACCACTCACACCTTTCCTTCTCCCCACAGAAGAAAGGAGAGCAGAATTAATGGGACAAAAGATCACAGTTTGCGATAAGAACAATTTACTGAAAACAGCAGTTGACATGGTGCCGGAGTCTAAACCCCCAAGCTCCCCCGGCTCCGCTCAGTCGCAGCAGCACCGCACGGCACCCCGGAGACAAGCAACTCCAAGATGCGGCTTCATAAGCTGTATCAGAGCACCGAGTGTGAGAGCAAGGACGAGAGGGAGGCTCTTTGTCCAGGTGCAGGGGTTAATTTGATGAGGGGTAGGGGGGATACATGGGGGAAAACCAAGACAAAGGGTGGGGTCCTTGCGCCGCGCGGGGGATTTTATATCCCCAGGGTTGACCAATGGAATCGATCCAGGGGAAGGGAAAGGGGTCGGGATTACAGCTCACGGACCAACGGGGGAATGGCAGTGAGGGAAAAGGGGTAAATTAACCAACAGAACACCGTGGAAAAATGAGGGACACTGAACTTTCCAGAAGAAGGGGACCATCCTGGGAAGACTGACACTGAACCTTCCCGAAGCGGGGACAGTCTCAGGAGGGACTGACACCGGGAGGGGCAGGGTCCACCCTGGAGTGACAGCATATGGCACAAACCATAGGGGATAACAGAAAAGAGCCAAATGCCTTGAGAACATACCACTACAAGCAATGAGATAAGAAAACCAGCAGTAACAAAAACTGAGTCTGCAAGACAGGTGAATGACCCTCACACAAGTGCTCACCCTGTGGAACCTGGTAGTGTCCTGAGCACTTGCTCCATCACTGGTCTGACTGGAGGGGTGCCTTTCCCCCTCCACCATCTCCTGTACATGAGGTGTGGTAGTGTAGAATAACCTCAAGGTCCTGGACATGGCCCTCCTGGCTACAGCAAAAATTAACCCTATCCTGGATGGCACCAGGACATCACACCTGAGTTGGGGCAATTCCAGACACATACAGGTTGGGTGGAGAGGTGATTGAGAGTAGTCCTATGGAGAAGGACTCGGAATAGATGGTTGATGGAAAACTCAATATGAGCTGGCAGTGTGCACTTGCAGCCTAGAAAGCCATCCTGGGCTGCATCAAAGAGTGTGGCCAGCAGATGGAAGGAGATGATTCTGCCCTCTGATCTTGTGAGATCCTAACTGGAGGCCTGGTGTCCCCAAGGTAAGGACATGGAGCTGTTGGAGCAAGTCCAGAGGAGAGCCATGGGATTAGTAAGAGAACTGGAGCACATGCCCTACAAAGACAGGCTGAGAAAGTTGGGACTGTGCAGCCTGGAGAAAAGAAGGTTACATGGAGACCTCAGAGCGACCTTCCAGTATCTGAAGGGGGGCTACAGGGAAGCTGGGGAAGGATTTTTCATCAGGAATTGTACTGATAGTAAAAGGAGTAATGGGTACAAACTGAAAGAGAGAAAATCTTGGCTAGGTATTTGTGGGAGAAATATTTGCAGGTAATGACTCAAACTATCATCTTTTTGCTAATTGCCAGGGTGCTTTGCTATGGCCAGCTTTGCATTTCCCAACAAAAGAGGAGGAGAAGATGAATGTGTGGATTGGGTATGTGGTGGTGAAACATCTTATCTGCATAAGAACAGCTCAGGTGCAGAGGAAGTGAGCACCCACCACCAGAGGATGACAAACCAACATTTATTTAGAAACAAGCTGTTTGGTGAACCAGATGAATGAAAAGGCTGGTAAGAAATAGATCCTGTGGAGATGGGATAATGCTTTTTAGCATGCCTATTTCCTCCCTTACACAATTGTCTTAGGTGAAAACCTCTCTCTTGAGGGAGGTCTTGGGACAGTCACATGTAGGCCTGAAGGTATTCGTCCCCTCTGATGTGGCTTAACCATGCTGATGAGAGAAACAGAAGCCATCTAAGACCACCCCTGACTGACTTCTGGGGCCTTCCACCACAGGACTGTGCATGACACAGTGTTGGAACAGACAGTGTAAAACTCCCCCCTCAGGGGAGGTGCCTGAGTGTTCTCACTTGAACCTGAACCTATATTAACCCATTGAAGTCTATGTTACAGAGGCTTCCCCCACGGATCAAGACTCCAACCATCACTTTGATCAGCAGACACCTAAATTGCAACAAGCAAGTCTTGTTGCTGGATCCATGGGTGATGGTATCTTCCCTCTCCACTACAATGGAGGCATCCGGAGTGTGGTTGTGCACTGAAACAGGCTCCCCAGGGAACTGGTCACAGCTCCAGCCTGACAGAGTTCAAGAAATGTTTGGACAGTACTCTCAGGCACGTGGTCTGACTCTGGGGGATGGTTCTGTGCAGGGCCAGGAGTTGAACTCTATGACCCTTGTGGGTCCCTTCCAACTCAGCATATTCTGTGACATACATATATATATATATATATGTGTATACACACACATATATATACATACAAATGCATAAATGGTTCACTCAAATCTGCCCCAAGTGACTGATTGACCAGAACCTCATAGAATAAGGAATACCACTGGGAATAGATTGCCCAGGCAGGTTGGGGATGCCCCAACCTTGGCAGTGTTCAAGACCAAGTTGGATAAGGCCTTGGGCAAGCCTGGTCTAGTGGGAAGTGTCTCTGCACATAGGGGCGGTTGGGCCTAGATGATCCCTTTAAGGTCCCTTCCAGCCCTTAATATTCTATGATTTTATGAATCAGAATAAAGTAATTGACGAAATCATGTATGAATGATGGTATATTGTGAGATATATGCTTCATTCAGCTCTCTTCTCCATTCCTTTGCTCACTTTTGGCTTTCAGTAAATCTGTGGTTAGCTAAAAGGGAATGAAAGTTTGGGACAAGACTTGTTTTTATGTGCAAATGCTGCTTGCAAAGTAGAGGGTCAACAGAACAAATGCTTTAATCTCCTGCTCCTGTCATCTGTAACTTTCTGGCCATGTGTTAGGAGAACATTCATCTTTGAATAAATGATCATCTGAAAAGGCAAACTGATCAGATGTTTTAAAGCTGGTATTGTATATTTCTTCAGTGCACTGTGAGCTAATAATGTGACCAATCATAGTGAAAAAAACAACTGCAAAAGAAAAAAGACATTTTGAGTGTTGCAAGTTTATAGAAGGGGCTTAAAGGTTTTTAAACAACTGCTGGTGGAGTAGCAATGACAATGTGAATACCCATTCACATCTGGCCATACATCCTAATTTTTCTGTGTTAAGCAAGACCTACCAAGTACTGAAATGCTTGAAGACCCCTCATGGTCGCCTTCTTTATGAGTGAAACTTCATCCTTTTGCCTCTCCCCTTGGAAAGAAAATGGCCTGATAATGATCAATGAATATATCCAACAAGAGCTGGGGGTAGGGTAGGGTAGGGTAGGGTAGGGTAGGGTAGGGAAGTTCTGGGAAGTTCTGGGAAGGGAAGGGAAGGGAAGTTCTGGGAAGTTCTGGGAAGGGAAAGTCTGGGAAGTTCTGGGAAGGGAAGTTCTGGGAAGGGAAGTTCTGGGAAGGGAAGTTCTGGGAAGGGAAGGGAAGTTCTGGGAAGGGAAGGGAAGGGAAGGGAAGGGAAGGGAAGGGAAGGGAAGGGAAGGGAATAAATGTATTTAAATAAATAGATAACAATATAATGTTTAGGGCTTATATTCCTTCTCAAAAAAAGAAATTGGTCTTTTTAGGGGGTAGAATTCAGTCTACAAAATATGACTTTGATGCTGTTTGACTCTTTGGTGTTACCAAACTCATAGCATGTGCTTGAGTAACTTCAGTGTATCAGAGGAAGAGTTTAAAAAGGTAATTATTGGATTGTGTGAATTACTTCAGACCAAATTACTTTGCTTGCTACAGTAACAAATGAGAAACTTCAAAGACTACCATTCTTCAATGTACATAGTTTTCATTTAATTGCACACATTTTAGAATAAGTGGCCTGCTTTAGCTTAGCTGGCACTTCGAATGTGTGTGTCTTTCCAACCACAATAATTTTAAAATCTACCACTAGTATCAATCTCACTTGACAGATAGTACTTGAAAGTGATGATGATTAAATCTGGTAGATGAGTGAACAAAGCAGAGTATGAGGCCTAACTAAGGAAGAAGTCTACAGGGCAAGTAAGTCATAAAGGAGAAAAGACTTGTGGCAAATAAATTAGATTTTTGGAATGTTGGGGTGGGTTTCTAAGTCTGATGTAATGGTTCATTCTATGTATCCCTGTTCCTCTGTCCAAGTTGGTTTCTCCCGTGTAGAAAGTTCTTTCCACTCCCAGTCACCAACTGTCAATCCCTTTTCCCCTCCTTTCCTCCCCCTGTCCGTCACCTAAACCCCGTCCCTAGGTTCTAGAAAGGTCTTTGGACCTTGGACTCTGATAGGGCTTCCCAGTTTGGACCCTCCTATCCCGCTCCCTGATTGGGAGACTCCCTTGTCCCTCTTCCCTAACCCTTCTCCTACCCCAGTTCTGATTTGGTGGAGTTCTCTCCACCCACTCTCCTTAAAAGCCAGTGTCAGAGGCCAGTTCGCCATGTTGGCTGCTGGAGCTGTCACCGAGGCAGGAGGCACGTCATCTCTCTTGCCCTCCCTTCAGGGAAAAATAAAAGGTTTGACCCTCCAGTGCCAGCACGCCTTTTCTCTGCGTCATTGCCGCCAGCGTACCGCGCACCTGCAAGGTTTCCTGTGCTGACCCACGTGAGGAAGAGTGACTGTCACCCGCTCAGTGGAGTTGGACCAGCACTCCTTGCTGCCCGCCGCTCGCCCTTGCTGGTCGGGCTTGGAGCTGCCAACTGCGATCCCGGCAGTTGGTAGGCGAGCAGAGCGGCATTGGAAGTCACACCTTACAAGCCAAGTTGACTCACCACAAGAAACAAGTTGGTAAAATACAGTCTCTAGGTCTCAGACAAGTGCTTGCAACTTTTTGTTTGTTATGCAAAATTGATGGGAGACAGGGACATGCACCAAAAAGAGAAAAGAACATTCAGGCTTACTAAAATTGTGTTCTCTGTTATACAACAGCTGTCTTCAGAGAGGAGAAGAAAAGCAAAACACTACTTGAAAACATTTTCTATTTTCATTTCACAAACAATTGACAGCTTTTACCAAATTTGGCACCATAATGAAAGTGTTTAGTCCCTGAAACTACATCCTGATAACATAATTCCTTAATTAAGGCATTATGAAATCAACTCTCTAATATTACACAATATAATTACCGGAGCATTAACTTAGATGCCTTACTCAAGGCTGTAGAACAGTTTCAATGGATCCATGTTTCATAAAATGGACTAAGAGCTGTAAAAAATCCACCACTTGGGCAAAAATATTTTGTACTGAGTCACTAGGTAAAGACCTTAATTGTTATTTTTTAAGTTGAAGAAAAGTCACATACATTGCAGTTAGATATTGTGGTGTTGAAAATGGTCCATGGAATATAACAAAAAGAAAGAACTTCTAAAATTCATAATAATAGAACTATTATACTGCCTAATTCCATCAGCTTTTCATCATCTAAGGAGGCTAAATGACATCAGGAGAATCATCACACAAGTCCGTATGTAGTGCTCTTTCTTACTCACTCTTCTTTACAGCTGAGGTACATGTGAACAAACAAATTGTATAAGTGCTTCTATACTCTACTTGTGACTTACGTAACACAAATAACAAATAAAAGTTGTCAGACAAATTGGAAAAAATGAGTTGTTTCTAAATGCCTAGGAAACTTGTGAAACTTGTGATTTCAATGTGATCAAGAAATAAAATTATTGCACTGGAATTCAAGAACAATGAGATAGAAGTTTGTCTCAGTTTGAAAGACAGATGTCTGTCAGGGAAGGTAGAAGCCTCCCTTGGAATGGAGAATGTAAACCCCCTCCTTCCAAATTATTATACTTTTGAAACTAAGGGACTCTCAGGCAAAGATATGGGAACAGGAATAACAGTTCTTTACTACTATGTACAACAAAGCAAATAAAACCACAGCTACAGCATTAACAAGAAACATGACCAGCACCCAGTGACCCAGTCCCAGCCTCTCGGACCCTCGGCACTTCCCCTTTGGTGCAGTTCCGATCACAGCCAGCAGGGGCGCTGGTGGCTCCTGGTGGGCGGGGCGGGTGCAGTGACTCCCCCATGGCTGCAGGGGGCGCTGTGGCGCAGGCTCAGGGAGCATGTGGCAATGGCGGCTCAGCTGAGATGGGAAGGGGTGGAAGAGAGGCTTTGCTTCACAAACCCCTGGGGCAGCCGATCCCGGTGCCCCAACAGGACACTCGGAAGCAGCAGGCTGGACCGGCAGGAATGAGCAGAAATCCCTGGGCGGTGGACAAGATGTATCAAAAGCCCCGTGGCAATAGCTGGAGCTGTCCGGGTGGGGCAGGAGTGCGGGGGCCCAGCAGCAGAAGGATGGCAGGTCCTGGCAGGGTTATGGCAGTGGTAGTGAAGTTCCTTTTCCTAAGCAGCAGCTGAACCATCCTCCTCCAAAATCTGAGAGCTAGTGAGAGTCCCCAGTTCCCCAGCCCTTGTCTTTTTTTCCTGCCTCTATTCTCGTGATATCTCTGTCTCCCTGAGAGAAACTCCCAAAAAACCAGAGGAGTTTCCCCTCCCTGCCGTCTCAAGTACCCAATCATCAGTGCTTCTTAGCAACTCAATGGGAAAAAATTCCACAAGTAACAAGGGAAAAAAAGGAAAGGGAAAAACTCAACCCCCAACAAAGTCTTTCTCTGGCTTACAGGCCTCCTTGGCCAATCGTGCATGTGCCACTTGGGTCAGTATTTTTAAGTACATAAAGACTCCTGCATTTGCTATGAGGAAGATATTCAAGTTTCTGATTTATATTTCTGGACTATAAGGTTTTTTTTTTTTTTTTTTTTTTTTTTTTTTTTTTCTTATAGTCCCTCATCTAGTGTTTGTAGTTGTTTAACATCTATCCCATTCTCTTCTGTTCTCTTAACTATTTCTTTAACATTTATCTCTCAAAAAAAGAAAGTCAAAGGATATTTTGATTAGTGGAAATCCTGAGTTTAGTGGTTTTCATTACTTTTGCAATGTTGGATTGTATAAAGGTCTTACTGTCATTTGCTGTGCCTTTAGCATAGCTTTCTTCTCCTCAGCAGTGCTCCCCAGAAAGGCATGCTGGCAATCCCACGGTGCCATGTTGCTCCAGTGAGGGATCAGGATGTGTCCAGAAGCTCACCGTGCACCACATCTGCTACAGAAGGCGAAAGGGTCATTATTTTATTGATTTTTAGAGAGTGAAATGCATGAAACAGGGTCCCCAGATTATTCCTTTGTACCAGTTAAGTGCTATAATTTTAAAATTAATTTAATTTAAAGATTTTTGTCACAATCAGGAATTATACTTTTAAATACGAAAGTCAGCTGCCTGCTCTTTGACAGGGAAGACCTCCATACAGTTTGTAATATGACTCTAGATCCTAAAATCAGTGTGGATTAGCATAGGTCTCCTTAATTTAAAAAAGGGAATCAATGGAATACCTTTCCTGGAGGTAGCAGATGTGAAGTGTAGCAAAGAATGATCAAGGGACAACATCCTAAGGGAGGCAGGTTTTGGAGATTTTATTTACTAAACTCTTGCAAATATTTACTTAGCCAGGTGATAACTTCAGCTTTGGAAAGATTCATATCTTCAGCAACGAAGATGAATTTTTATGAAGATGGCAAATGTTAACCCTTGAGTTAAAGAGTAAAGAGCTCAATCCATAGAATTCTGACTTTTCCTAACTCAGAGGTTTCTCTGTACCTGAAAGAAAAGATTGGCCCCTTTATAAAATTTATTCTAGCACAACTGAAGGATACAAAATCCCCAAATATTTGGCTAATAAGAGACAAGATGGGGCTGTATTCACTCATTTTTGTCAGAATTAAAGTGCCATATTCCTCACAGTCTCAGTGCAGGCCAAAACTGAAGAAAATATCATTTGATGGTTTTCAGCTATAAATTTCTCTCCCAAGCAAAATTTATCTTTTCTTCTGATAAACTTGTTAATTACTTAAAAATTGTCATGTCTTTCCTACAGCTGTGAATACTGAAGTGATTTAAGAGAGAGGCTTCAAGCTAACCTGAAAGGCAGCGGCAAAGAAAAGGTAGTAATTCAAAGCTTTGTGGTTTTCAGATCCTTCCTAGTTCACTAGATTATGAGATTATGACACCTTCCAGATTTCTTCATCTGTTTTGGCATCAGGAATGATACTGTAAAATTTTTCACATGTGATCTAAATTAAACCAATGCCATACAGCTTTAAAGATGCACTCACAATTTACAATGAACTTTTAAAGATTATTTAAGGTGCTTACCCATTTTTGGTATTTGCTTTTTTTTGCATAATTTTTTTTCTCCTTCTCACTGACATCCCAGCCTAAAGCAAGTATTCTTTAGCTAAATCTGGGACAAAATGTGGGCAATACTCTCATCTCCTTGAGAGAATAACAATAGTCTATTCATCAAAAAATAATTCCCCCTAAAAAGTACAAACACCAAGGTTGAAATCAATTCCGATACTCCATGCCAACGAAGCTACCTTATTTTTTTAGAAGGCAAGGAATTTTTGTATTATTTTTATTGACATCTCTAACTTTTTTAACAAGACCAACATTTTAAATTTCTCTTTTATATTGCACTTCAAGACATTTTGCCAACATTTTTTATACAGATTAGCATATGGGAAGCTATAAGGAGCTTTCTACACTACTCTTCTGAAGTCACGTATAAATAATCTGACCCATCTCTAAGGTGTAGTTGGCAACATCACTCTGCATAACTTCATCTCTATCTATTTTTCCATAATGCCAGTGTCATATGCACTATCTGAAAAAATATGAAACATGATTTAGGGTGTCCTCTTAGTCTAGACTGTATTTTCTTTTTCTTCTTTGGATCAACAGGTGAATGGAAGTGATCTGTTCAGATTTTTTGCTTCCTAGTGATTTTCACTTCCCACCTTCCCCCCCCCCCCACAAATACAACTGAAAAATCCTTCAAATGAAACAAAAAACTAGGAAGTTTTTAATTCAACTATTTAATTTCTAGTATGTGGGAGGGGAATCAAGCTGGTACAGAACTACATTTAGCAGTCATGCCATCCTAAGCAAGAACCTTCAGCTGCTGTTCCACCAGCTTGCTCGAGTGCCACCACAGTGGATCAGGGAACCAATATGGCTGGAAAATAACCATTTAAATCATTATTCCACATCATTCTGTTTTCCTGAGAACCAAGGGGATTCAGAGTTTTCAAACTTTCAGAAGGATGTTCTAGCCTATGAAGTTCTACTGTCTGTGCTGATTTTAATCACAGCAGGGTAATTAAATTCCAAATAAGCCACTCCCTTCTCCAGTCCCTTTTGGTAGGAACGTACAATAAATGAAAAATTATGAGTTGAAATAAAAAATTTACTAAACCACCATAACAGCAGCAGTTTTAATAACGAGAGTATAAAAAAGTGAAGGTGATTTACCCACAGAAGGGTATTCACCACTGGGAATGAAGGAAAGTAAAATGCTTCCCAAAGATGCAGCTCATGACACCAGGTATTTGGGAAACAAAGGTAATGTGGTGATGAGATCTTCTGCAGCTTAACATTGCCGCTCTAGCCCCCAGCCCAAAAACCATGGAAAGCAGGGACAAAGTTCATCCAAGTAGGGATCATGCAGCCATTGGCTGAGCTCTGCAGTTGCTTTCACTGCCACCTCCAAATCTCTGCAAGACGATGTTCGTGTCTGTGTGTCTGTGTGCCTGTCTGCCTGTCTGTGTGTTTATGTGTGTGTGAAACACCTCCGCCAGGGTGCTGACCCTGCGCCCCCAGCCCCACTGGCCTGGATGTCCCTCAGAGCTGTCCCTTCCAGCACTGTCGGGCTCCAGAGGAAAGAGGGGGCAGCGGGGACATGGTGGACGGCAGAAGGGGCCAAGTTCACCAGGTTTTTATGGCAATAATCCAGTCTGCTCCAGCAAGCCTGGTAAGAAGAACTTCTGGTTTCTGGTGCCCAGCTTGTCCTGCTTGAAAGCAGTGAAGACATTGGTGGTATGGAATGAACACCGTGGTCACACCCACACAGTGCTAAAAACCTCCACCCCCGTCTCTGCAACCAGCCCACCACCACATTCAGTTTCCTCTGGTAGAAAAATACTGGATTTGTGCACCATAAAGTGGGTCTGGAGCAACTAAGAGAGTCTAAAAATATACGTGAGTACCCATTATATCTTAAGTCTGCATTGGCCAAGTTTTCTGAGGCACCTAGCAAAGCAAGAGAGAAAGCAACTATCAAGTTTCCTTACTGGAAAAAAAAAATCATATTATTAATTATTCTTGTGTGGGTTAAGAGCAGTTTATGCTTTTATATATATATACCCAACCCAGAACCTTGATTACAATGGATTAAGGTTCTGTGAAGTACAATGGTCAGTGAATAAATCATCTTCACTGCTTTTACATCCTCCCTCTAAAAGTGAGAGAAATCTGTTTCTGCCACCTTGATTTATGTGTGATAAAGCTTTTGAGCTTTTGTCCTTTGTAGTTTAAGATTTCTTCGAATTTCCATTGCATTTACAAGCATAGCAAAGACTGAAACTTAAATTTTGCTGAAAAAAATCCCATAAATATGATAAATGCTAATAATCTGTCTGGTGTTTTAACAAAAATGTACCCCAAATATTTTTTCTACATCTTTTTATTCAGGCAGCTCAAATGCTAAAAATAACTTTTCAGGAAGATACATAAAAACTGACAATTAAAAAAAAAAAAAAAGCCCTGAATTTGTTTGAAATCAAATCTTTAGATCCATTGTCAGTCAGTTTTTG
>WEZZ01034410.1:11768-32116 GCA_013400585.1 Chloropsis cyanopogon
ATCCATCCCAGCACAGCTAAAACATGCCAATTCTTTAGGGAAAGCTGGGATATGAGCCCATGCTTTGGATTCAAACCAATCAGTGCCATTTTACACATTTATTGACAGATTTTGCCACAGAGGCCCGGTCATTTGAAAAGACTTGAGAAGACTTAACTATAATCTTAGCTGATGTTAAATCTCTCGAGCTCCATTAAGAGGAGTGAGAACAGTGTTAGTTTATCTAAACCACTGCCCAGGTTTCCTGTTGAGCTCATGGGAAGTTCCCTCTTTAGCAGCAGTACGAGTGAGACACAGTTTTTGGATGACGCTGATGTGATTTCAGCTCCAAATTCTTCCTGCTCTACTAAAAAAATCTCCACTTCTGCTCAGCCTTTTTTGGATTTCCCACACCAGTTCAGGCGTTTCAAGTTCTCTTCCGAAGATTTGCTTTCCTGAGCTTTTATTTAGTGTTTATTATGTTCCTATGGCAAAATACAGAGGGAATAGAATGCCCACTCTTAAATCAAGTGTGTCCAGTAATTGAATTAACCCCGGATCACACAGAGCTGATCCAGGTTGGCCCTGAAGGGAATTTGGAAGAGGAAGCCCTGGAGAGAAAAGCACTTGAGCTACTGTCAGATTCCAGGTAATTATGGAGTGGCTTTTGAACACTTCCAGAGGTGGGGACTGTGGGAAATGGATTTGTAGAGAGTTTGATCAAATGATATATTTGTGCTTGTTAGTTTTACTTGCTTGCTTTTACAGTGCAGATATACCTGTAAATCAACCAAAAACGAATGTTTGGGTTGCTTTAGCTAAGTCATCAGACTCAGACACCATATGTGTAACCAACTAGAGCCCAAGCAAACCCTTTGTGACCCGTTTAGTCAGGGTGCCAATGCCAGCCAAAGAGTGGCCAATACCCACTTTATAGTATATAATATACCCATATATATATACCCATATATATACCCATATATATATACCATAAATATATAATATACCCACAAAATAGAACTATGAAAGAGGCATTGTAGTGGGACCCACGAGGGGCAGTTTAAGATGATTGGCTTTAAGGCATCTACAGCATAGCGTGGCAAAAAGCTGGTAAGCCAAGAAACTCTTACAGTGTATTGTAATTAAGAAATAACCAACTTCTAATTGTGATGACGTGAATTGTAACACCTGTATTGTCTCACCCTTCTCATGAGACTGAAAATAGAACAAAGGTTTTCAAAACACCTCTCAGTTACCCCATCTCTGAGTCAAGAAAAGAGTGTAGTCCAACAGGGACTCCACCAGTGCCCTGGGCAGCCGTGCCAGGGCTGGACAGCCCTTTCCATGAAGGAATATTCCCAATATCCAACTAAACCTTCCCTGGCACAACTCAAGGCTGCTCCCTGTCCTCCTGTCCCTGTTCCCTGGAGCAGATCCCGACTCCCCCAGCTGTCCCCTCCTGTCAGGAGCTGTGGGGAGCCCCTGGTGCAGCTCAGGCAGGAGCTGCAGGGCTGAAGGACAGATTCCCAAGGGAAAGGAGGGAGCACTCACACGTCGGCCTCTTGGGAGGAGCGGCCGCCGTGGTTTTGGCAGCAGCCGCTGCCGTCACCGGCGACGGCGCCGTGGTCCGGGGAGCGGCAGAGGAGCTCCTGGAAGGAGTTTTAGGAGTGGTGGAGGATGGAGGCTTGGAGAGGGACGTTCTCTTCTCCGCGGGCTTCGCATCCGCGACCTGAAAGGGAGCGGGCGGCGTCAGAGGGGCCGGGATGGCAGCGGCGCAGCGGGGTGGGAAGTGCCAAACCAGGCTGAGATGGGCAGAAACTGCTGCGATTCTTAAACACTTAATTGAGCCTGGCACTGCTGAAAGGCTATAATGCAATTAAATATAATTAAGACGTGCAGAAGCGAGTGATGGTGGGGAGGGCAGGACATGGAGCACGGACCGTGTGGAGGAGCAGGTCCCAGCCAGGGCTGGCTCAGCTCTGATGTGTGGAGGCCTCTCCAGCTGGGAAGGAAGTTTTGATTTCTGGATAAAATGGAGCCATCAGAACACCAGCAATGCTCCTGGGAGAGATTCCCATCCTCCAGGAGCAGGACTGCTCCCTAAGCTGGAATTTGTTTAAACAGTGGGGATGTGAGAATCGGGTGTCCATGGCTCATCCCTCACTTGGAAACTCTTTCCTGCTGTCCCTGGTCAGGCACTTGTTTGTCAACTGCCTGATCTCTGAAGTACGAAATTGTAGGGTTTTTACTATCAATGATGAGTATGTTTGGGTAAAATCTGCTTAATTAAAATTAATCTTAATTTTAAAAGTCTGCTGAATTAAAATTAATTCCCATGATTAATGCATGGGAATAAATACTATTTTATCAAAAAGGGATTCAGAATGATACAAAAACTTGAACCAAACCAAAGTTACCAGCTCAGAGAAAAGTGCAGATTCACACCTGGGCTTTCATTTGCCTTCTGTTATTTTTAGTTGTTATTGTTAGTTCTGAAAAACACTCAAATGCAGTAATTTGAGCTTAATACAGCAGGAGTGGTGGTGTTCAGCCATCAGTGAAAGCTTCTGAAATAGATTTTGATGCTCCCTTTTAAACCTGAATTCCTCTACTCTATAAGACCACAAGTTAACATAGGGAACATTCAAGGGACACTTCCTATTCCCACCACACGGGGAGTCCCTGCTTATCTGGAAGATGCAACACTGTCCATGAATCCTCTCTTTTGGGGAGCTACAAATCTCCAGTGTTTTCTAAGTGTTACCAGTGCTCTCTGTGCAGTTCTGCAGTGCTCAGACATCATAAAATGACCATTGGTGGGAAATGCAGAGTGTTCACACGGATCTGTTTTTCTTCAATATTCATATCAAAGGTCTCCAGGTTAAGTTTCCCATGTTCTTGTTTGGATTTAGGAGTTGTACACAGAAGGGATTCCTGGCTGGGATGGAATTCCCAGAGCAGCTGGGGCTGCCCCTGGATCCCTGGCAGTGCCCCAGGCCAGGCTGGAGCACCTGGGACAGTGGGAGGTGTCCCTGCCATGGCAGGGGTGGGATGGGATGGTCATTAGGGTCCCTTCCACCCCACCCAGTCTGGGATCCCTGATTCATGGCAGCTCATCAGGACGATCCCAGCACTACGCTCAGCTTTAATTCTCCTCCGTGCTGGCACAATTCAGTGCCAGGGACACCATGCCATCCCTGGGAAGCTGCTCCCAAGCACCCTGCAGCTCCCCACACCCTGAAGCCCATTCCTGATCTCAGCAATTCTGCCCTGCCCCGTGGCTGAGGGTTGGGAACCTCCTGTCAGCGAGCCCTGGGCGCTCCCCAGAGCCAGGCAGTTCTTACCTTTGGTTTAGTCTCTTTTGGAGTTAGGGTGGAGGGACGGCTGCTGCTGCTGCTGCCGGGGCGTTTGGAGGTGCTGCCTGGAGTAGGACCTGCAGTTGGGCTCGTGGGCTTTTTGTTTGTGCCCGGGGTGGCCGAGCTCGGCCGCTTGGGGCTGGTGGTGGCCGCGGGCTTGGCTTTCGCTGCTGCCGCCTTGGGAGTGCAGGTGGATGCAGCAGGCTTTAGGGTTGGGCCAAAAAGCAAAATCCAGGATAAAACCAAAGAAATACAACAAAAAATAGCGCATTGTAAACCAAAACATTGAGCTGCAACAACAGAAAAGTGATATTTTAAAGGAAACAAATCATAATAATAAGAATAGCAGCATAATAATAATAATAAATAATAATAATAATAAAAAGCTTTCTGTTTTCTGAGTGCAACAAAGACCAAAATGCAGCAGCCTCCAGGGCCGGGGGGATTCTGCCATTCAATTCCAAACCAACAGGATTTATTTCAGCAGCATGGAAAGCAACAGAAGGAATGGCTGCTAAAGCTGGATTAGGAATTGGGTGCTCCTGCATCCAGAGCTACGTGCAGTGCACAGGCCCTGGCTGTCCAATTACGGGCACACAGGGATTGCCAGCTCCAAATCCCCATCGGATCAGCTCCCGTGGTCACAGGGCAGGCCCTGAGGGGACAGAGCCCCCGGCCCCCCCAGGGACACTCGGGGGGACTTTGCTGCCTGCTGGAAGCTCCTGAGAGCAGAGCTCCAAAGCCAGGCCCTGAGCAGGACTCTGCGTGCACAGAAATGTGCTGGGAACAACTCGCAGAGTGTCACTGAGCACAGGTGTTACTACACGTTTACTACGTGTTTACTACTGCTACAATCACCAGCACCAGCCAGGGAATTCACTGCAATAGTTTCCACACTTTTATCCCAGTCTGCCACAGGCTGGGTGTTGGCAGCTCCAAACTGGAGGGGATTGCTGCAGGGAAAGGGCGCCCGGGTGGCAGCTCAGAAAACAGAGTTTGGGCTGGCACAGCTGAGGAAGCAGAAAAGCTGGGAAATGAAACCCCTGGAAGCAGAGATGGGAGCAGGGAACAGCTCCTACCTTGCTCTTCTTCTCGGGGCTGGGGGGCAGCTCCTTGTTGGGAGGAGCTGTGATGTCGTTCCCACTCACGGCCTCGGCTGCTTTGGGCTCCTCTGCCTTGGCTGGGGGAAGGAAGGGAGATTTGTCAGTTTAAGCTTTGTTTTTTAAAAAAATAGATGTTTTTTAGTTTACTGTTATTCAACACAGCAGCAGCAGGAGACAGAACTGACACAGCACAGGTTGGTGTTAGTGGAAAATTTCCTAAACCGCGGAATACCT
Source organism: Chloropsis cyanopogon (assembly GCA_013400585.1). Classification (NCBI taxonomy): domain Eukaryota; kingdom Metazoa; phylum Chordata; class Aves; order Passeriformes; family Irenidae; genus Chloropsis; species Chloropsis cyanopogon. The sequence goes on from WEZZ01034410.1 coordinate 16,441, forward strand.
GCAGGAAGAAAGATTTTCCCTGCAACAGGACAGGTTCATCCAGATGCTGTTAGATTCCAACTTCTCACATTATCCCAGTGGGAAAAGCCAGACAGCAGATGAAGGAAACCTGTGGTTTAATTTAAATAGCAAATCTTCTCATCTTTCAAGTTGTTACAAGAATTTGTTGGAATGTTAATGGTGAAGTTCTGACCTCTTCCAGGTTTTACACTGATCCTGGAGTGGGGTTCTGTTCCCAGCTATCCCTGTTGTTACAGCTGTTCCTGCTCAACCTTTCTTCTGCCCACATCCAGAGCTGGAGCCCTCAGTGAGCAGGGAGGATTCCCAGCAGCCAAAGGGAGAAACAGGAAAGGTCACACAGGTGCCAGGTCCCAGCCCTGGGTCCAACAGCACAAGGAGCTGGAGCTGCTGCAGGGCTGGAGCCAGGCTGGAGAGCTGGGAATGTTCCCCTGGAGAGGAGAAGGCTCCAGGGAGAGCTCAGAGCCCCTGCCAGGGCCTGGAGGGGCTCCAGGAGAGCTGGAGAGGGACTGGGGACAAGGGATGGAGGGACAGGACACAGGGAATGGCTTTAGCTGAAGGAGAACATTTAGATTGTTTAAGAGGAAATTCTTTGCTGGCAGGGTGGTCAGGCCCTGGCACAGGGTGCTCAGAGCAGCTGGGGCTGCCCCTGGATCCCTGGCAGTGCCCAAAGCCAGGCTGGACAGGGCTTGGAGCAGCCTGGGACAGTGGAAGGTGTCCCTGCCATGGCAGGAGTGGGATGGGATGGTCCTGAGGGCCCTTCCCACCCAAACCATTCCAAGATTCCCACAAGAGCAGAACGTGGAGAACATTCTGGCAGACACTGACCCCTCACTGGAGCTGTGCTACACCACAAAGCTCAGAGCCAGCTCCAGGAAATGCCAGTTTTCCCTGTGGCTGTTCATTCTGGCCATTGTCACCTGAGCTGTGACACTGCCTGGGGACAGTGAACACACCCAGGCTGTTCCCTGAGGGAGGGGCAGGAGAGCAGCATCCCCTCCTCGTGCCCTCTGCAAAGCCAGAACCCAGGCAGCACCAGCACTGCCCTCCAACCCAACCAAACCTTCATCTGGGAGCAGTTTCCCCACGTTTTCTCCCCAAATCCCTGGAATCCCTCAGCAGCCCTTGGTGCTGCTCAGCACCAGGGGACAAGCAAGCAGCAGTTCCCCATAAATCACCTCCAAACCCTCCTTCCCCAGGGTGCAGCTGCACAACCACACTGCCCTGGGATGGATCCTGCCAGGATCCCGTGCCACCAGCCCAGCACAAATTCCTGCATCTCCCCTGTCATCTGGGGAGTCAAATCCAGCCTTATCCCTGCTGGATGCTGCTTTTTATAACCCTGCAACAGATTGTGACAAGGCCAGGGTAACGACTCCAGCAGCACACAGCCTGTTCTCCACATCTTGTGGAAATTACAATTTCTGTTCCCTGTTTTCCTGCTTGTCAGACTTGACAGGAGTGTCTCAGAGGATGGTTCAGTGCTGGTACGAGCCAGGAGAATAAAATCACCCCGTGCCTCCCTCCCACCAGAGCGTGGGGTTGTTGTTTTTGTGTTCTGACTCCAGGGTAAGCTCAGGATAAGCTTTTTTTTCCTCCTGAATTGTTTTAACCCCTTCCTTCCCATCTGGCCTTCCAGTTTTGCAGCACTGGGCACATAAAAGAGGCTTGTGAAGGAAAAGCAGCAAAAAGCAGAGGTTGAGCACCTGTTTTAATGCAAAATTCTTAGGAGTTGTGTCTGTTCACCTGGAAAACCCGTTTTTATTGCAGCTGATCTGTACTGGCTCCTCTCTACCTGATCCCCCCCTGCATTTCAATGAAGCTTTATCTTCTCCTCGTTTACCTGTCAGTCCCATCCACAGCAATGCCAGCAGCAGCTGTCAGCAGTTCCCCCTCCTGAACAACCTCCTGCCCATTCCCTTCTCTCTGCTCCTGGAAATGGCTTTGTTTGGAATCCTACCAGTCTCAAATATCCCCCCACCAAGGTGACTTCCCAGCTGCTGTCATTAATTATTTCAGCTAATTCAGCACCAACATAAAACCTCTGGCTGATGAGGGGCTGCAGCACCCACGACAAGAATTCCCAGGATCAGGGAGTGCTCCTCAAATCCTGCAACACCCAAGGGTTCAGCATTTGAACTCCAGCAGCTCCCACGTTTCTGAACCAATGACAACATGAATTTCATGTTATTTCATGTTGCTTGATAGAAAGTGAATAAAAAACAGAACAGGACAAGGGGGAACGGCTTCCCACTGCCACAGGGCAGGGCTGGATGGCATATTGGGAAGGAATTGTTCCCTGGGAGGGTGGGGAGGGGCTGGGATGGAATTCCCAGAGCAGCTGGGGCTGCCCTGGATCCCTGGCAGTGCCCAAGGCCAGGTTNTATTATTATAGAGACCTTCCCTACTTGAGGGGCTGTAACTCAGGCTCCATCCCTCACAGACTCTGACATTCCAGGACACACAACCCTGCCCCACCCCCCAGGGATTATTACAGAAGGAGAGGTTTGGGGTTTAATGTTCATTTGTCCTGTGCTCATCAGGACATTTGCTCTCATTCATGGTTTAATTACGAGGGTGTCCTCAGAGCACAGAACTGGGACCATTTCCTAGTTACAGGGAATATTAGGAAAAGCTGCCAAACCTTAATCAAATTTGTTCATTAGGCTGCAAGAATTATTTAGGAGACTTTTCAGTTTGCTTGCTGCCCCAAGCACAGCCAGAGCCCCCTGCCAGAGATTTGAAAGGCATTTTGTTGGAGCTGCTGTGCCCCGAGCTGGCTCCTCGTGCTGCTCAGCTGAGTCAGCAGCACCACTGAACCCTCCCCAGGGAAAGGGGCTTCAAGGAGACAGGGAAGGACATTCCCATCTGGCCTCCTCCACGGATCCCTCCAGGCACAGCCCTGCCATCAGCAGTTTTCTCTCCACGCTGATGGCAGCACATCCATCCTCGTCCTCTTTGCTCACCAGCACCGCCCTCCAACCCAACAAAACGTTCATTTGGGAGGTTTCTCCCAAAAATGAAACCATTTCCTCACCATTTCAGGCCCTCCACACGTGTTCCTAACTGTGAAAATCACACTTTTAGGGATGTACCAACAATTGCCAAGAGCAACACTGCAAGAAATCATTCCTATCATGGTGAGGCCCTGGCACAGGGTGCCCAGAGCAGCTGGGGCTGCCCCTGGATCCCTGGCAGAGCCCAAGGCCAGGCTGGACAGGGCTGGGAACAGCCTGGGACAGTAAAAAGGGGCTGGAATTGAAGGAGCTTTGAGGCCCCTCCCCACCCAAACCATCCTGGATCCCTGTGAGCTCAGGGAACACTGAGCAGTCACAGGCTGGAGGAGCCCAAAGAGCCTCCAAGGGCTCCATCCATGGCAGGGACACACCTGGATGGCCCTGGAACAGCCCCCTCTGCTTGCACAAGGCTTTGGGCCAGGCTTAAAGCAGTCCCAGCTGCAGGGGGGGTGCCCACCATGCCCACAACTCCTCTGCTGGTTCCCTGAAGCCAAATCCTGATTATGGGTAACTAGAAATAGAATTGCTAACCAGAAGGAGAGCAAAAGCCCATCCCAGCCACTCCTCAAAGAAGATCTCTGCCCATCCTGTGAATCCCAGCCTGGAATGCACCTGCCTGTCCAACAGCTCCTGGAGTAACAGCACAGGGCAGGGTGGAGGGGATGAGGGGAGGTCATTTACCCCAGTCCCCCACTCCAACCACACCTCAGGGTGTGTTCAATCTATTCTGAGCATCTCCAGCAATGGAGATTCCACATCTGGGGCTTCTCCTCCTATATCTGCTCACCCTCCTGGTAAAAAAACCAAAACAGCTAAAATCTCCCAGCTGCCAAATTCCTGGCAGAAGCTGTTTTACAGCTTTGCTGAAATCTCTCCCAAGTCACCCAGCACGGCTTGCAGCTTCCAGCTGCTGCTGTTATTTTCGTTTGCTGACCCATATTCTTATCCTGGAAAAAACAGAACTGTCTCCTCCTGTTCACAACTTCCCTGTCACTGATGACTTTTCAGACAGCAACCACAACCACCTCCCTGCCCAGGCTCCCTCCTCCAGGCTGAGGAGTCTGGTTTGGGCACTGCCTGTGCCAGCTCCTCCAGGATGATTTATTTATCACACCTCTCATTCCAGAGAGCCCCTGGAGCATGAGGTGTGCCCTGAGACATTGTACTCAAAGGCCAGCACATGGAATCATGGAATCCCAGAATGGTTTGGGATGGAGAGACCCTAAAGATCATCAACCCCCTGCCATGGTAGGGACACCTCCCACTGTCCCTGGTGCTCCAAGCCCTGTCCAGCCTGGCCTTGGGCACTGCCAGGGATCCAGGGGCAGCCCCAGCTGCTCTGGGCACCTGTGCCAGGGCCTGCCCACCCTCCCAGCCAGGAATTTTTTCCATATATCTTCACCTAACCTTTCCCTCTTTCAAACATTAGGATTTATGAATTGCCAGAGTTCTTTTCTTTTGTTCTCTCTCTTTCTGAATTCCTACAACTCCACGTGCTGGAGGAAAGCCACACAGAAGCATCCTCATCCTACATGCTACAGATCCAGTGCAGGGAGTGCCAGCTCGTGTGAGGTGATGCTGAGCTGAAGCCAGGAGGGAGCAAACACAAACCTGCAGTTTTGTGTAACAGCTCTCACAAAAGCTGCAACTCTGTGTGAAAAAAAACCAAACGGGCACAAAACCTGAAAAGCTTTGCTGTTTGTATTCCCTTGAGAAGAAAAATGAGGCAACAGCACTCACAGAAATGTACCCAGGAGGATCTTTTTAAAGTTAAACTGTGTTATTGCACTGCTTTATAAATCACAGGACTCAGGGGCAACGCCTGTGTGCAGCTCAACTCCAACCAGCAGCTCAGGCAAGAGCAAGCATTCCCAAAAACCCATCCTCCATGCCAAAAGGAGACCCTGGTGGAAGCTGTCCTGGCTCCTCTCCGAAGGCCAGAAGTGTTTTCTGGCACCATGGCAGACAAAGGCTGGATCTGTGACCCTGTTCTGCTTTTTGGGACTGCTGCACCTCGTGTCCCATCCAGAGGCTGCTGGGCCCTGCCCAGGCTCTCCAGGGAATGGGCACATTCCCAGCCCTGCCAGAGCTCCAGCAAGGTTTGGACAGCGCTCCCAGGAATGCCCAGGGTGGGATTTTGGGGTGTCTGTGCAGGGCCAGGATCAGTGATCCTGTGGGTCCCTCCTGCCTCAGGATATTCCACGTTTTCCTATGATTCCTTTTCCCCTCTACCAAACAAGCATTTCCACGGATATTTGAGGCTGTATCCCTAAATGCTGTCCCTCCCAGCTGTCCCCTGGCTCTGTGTGACAGGTCCCTGTCACCTGCCTTGCAGCTGCAGCCCAGCGTGAACCAGGCCAGGCATCATCCCCAGATCCCCAGCCAGGGATATTCAGCAGGCTAAGCTGAACTAAAACATCATTGAATGAAACAGCTCCATAATTCTCATCGGGATTAGAGCCATCAGCTGAAAATCCATTAAGAGAAATAGATTAAGCAATAAGGCAATGACCATCCTTGTCTCTACTCTCCCTCTTGAATGTAAACAAGCCCTGGAACAAAACCTGCCCGTGTGGAGCCATGGAGAGGCAAATGTTCCTCTCATCCATCAGCTCCTTCCTCAGCCCTCAATACCCCCAAGGGGCAGCTGCACCCCAAAACCACCCTCAAATAAAAACCACCCTCAAACAAAAACCACACTCAAATAAAAACCTACTCAAATAAAAACCACCCTCAAATAAAGCCTTTTTGTCTAAGGCTCTTACAGAAAACTATCCACAAATACAACAAATCTTCGTTTGGGCACAAACACAACCCTGAGCTGCTGCCTCCTCTCCAGAAAAGGCAAAATCAACTTCTCCTGCTTGACCCAAATCCAGAGGGCTCAGCATTTTATTTGGCAACAAATGCAACTCGGTCAACGTGGACATTTTCCCTCGTTATCAAGAATTAAGGATAAATCAGATGTCCTCTCTGCCTGCACTTGTAAACCTAAGGCTCCAGGATTGTTAAGACTCTATTTTTACCCCAGCAAGGGAAATCCTAAATCAGAGCAACCTAAAGTGCCTCCCACGTTTATCCAGCAGGGCATGAACTGGAATTAAGCAGCTGCTCTGAGTAACACCTCCCCCAGCAAAACCTCCCTGAACTGGAGCTGCCTCAGGCAGGACATCCAGTGAGGAGCAGGGAGGAGACAGGGCCCAAATTCCAGTTTCAGGCTGGCCCTAAGGCTGCTCTGAATGTTGGTGGAACCTCAGAGAATCTCCAGGTGGCCAGCTGAGCTTGGGCAGTGCTTGGGCCAGGGGACACCCAAGGGTGTTTACATGGAATTCAGAGATTCCCAGACTGGTTTGGGTTGGCAGGGACCTCAAAGCCCATCCAGTGCCACCCCTGCCGTGGCAGGGACACCTCCCACTGTGCCAGGCTGCTCCAAGCCCTGTCCAGCCTGGCCTGGGACTCTGCCAGGGATCCAGGAGCAGCCCCAGCTGCTCTGGGCACCCTGTGCCAGGGCCTGCCCACCTTCAGCCAGGAATTCCTAATTCCCAACATCCCATCCATCCCTGCCCTCTGGCAGAGGGAAGCCATTCCCTGTGTCCTGTCCCTCCAGGCCTTTGCCCAAAGCCCCTCTTCAGCTTTTCAGTGTCTGAAGGGATAAAACTGCTGTTCCACACTGTTTAAAATGTAAAATAAAGGCAGTCCTGTCTTGGAACACTCAAGCACAAAGGTGTCACTAATGATCAGTGAATTCAGTGAGGTTCCTCAGTATCCCCCTGCTCCAACAGGCACAGAGCAGCTGCAATCACTTCTGCCTTTCCTCAATTCCAAATTTCCCCATTCCAAACACCATTCCCTGTGCTGAGGGACCTGCCAGCCCCCACTGCAGCGCTGGTTCCTCACAGGCAGCTGGCTGACCCTCCTAATCCCATCAGAACTTAAATCAGAGAAAAACCTGAGGCCAGGGCTCTCACACCCTCACTGCTGCTGGGAGTCTTAATTCTGTATTCATCTAAACCACAGGGTTCTGCTGAAAAATAATCCTTCAGGAGATTGGAAGTCAGGCTTTAGGGATCATAAAGAAACCTGAGCTGGAAACCCAGGATGGTTTCCTGATGCAAACACTGAGCTGGTGTTGGGTGTGACAGACCCAATTCCAAGACTGCAATTCCTGGTGTTTCAGAGCAAAAAACATTTCAGGAAAGTTTCAAGGAAGTGAGAGAAGGTGAAGGTGAAGGCAGTGCTGAGGGCCATCCCTTGTGGCAGTGACACTGCTGGAGGTGACACTGGCTACAAATAAATGCCAACAAATCACACAACACTCAGCTGTGAACGTGCTCAGACCTGTCCTGAGCGCTGGGAACAGCACAGCCACTCGTCCTGGGAGATTTGGGCAGGTCCTGGGGCTCAGCTCTGATCAGGACTAATCTGCAGGCAGGATCTCCTGGCTGAAAATACCCGCCCTGGGCACGCGAGGGCTTGGACAGGGAGCGCCTTGGGGCAGGTTTGGAAAGGAAATTCAACTAAAATTCAACTAAAACTCAACTAAAACTCAACTAAAATTAAACTAAAATTCAACTAAAATTCAACTAAAATTCAACTAAAATTCAAATAAATGTGCCATCACCAGATGGGCTTTAAAGTCCCTTCCAATCAAACCATCCTGGGATTCTGTGATCACACCATCATAAAGAAAAGCTTGATGTACAATTCTATTAATTCTTTCTATTAAAAGAACACAAGAGGAGCAGGTATTTAGCAAAAAATCTCACAGCCCTGGGTGGGCAGAACCAAGGAAGTCTGCTTTAAGTGGAGACACTACACAAATGATTGGGATCAGGTTGCACAATTCTTTGAAGTATTTTTAGGATGAAAAAAGGTGCCAGTGACAGAATTTGTTACCCCAGATGTGAGCGCCGAGGTCAGCGTGAACAGACAGAGCAGGCAGAAAAGGAGAGGGATTACCAAAAAGCAGGAAAAACCTTTTTCTGTCAGATCAAATGGATCCATTGAGCATTCTGCCTGGTGAGGGGATGGAGAGCTGCAAGGTGAGGCTGATCAGGATCTCAGCACAGGGAACCCAGCCGTGAATGAAACGCACAGGAGGGATTGAACACCAGCTCCACCTTCCAGGCAGCACTGCCTGCTGGGGGAGTTATTTTTACTACAACCACCTCTGCTGATTAACAGGGGACAGGGAAAGATCCACAGCACAGAAAGTTTGAAAGCTTGTCAGGAACATCTGAGGAATTTCTGTCTGGTTTCTCTTGTGTTCTGAAAATCCTCTGAACTGCACATACAGAAAATATTTAGTTGCATTTACTGCTTTGTTTGCTTCCAGGAGAGGATAAACCCAGAGATTAAGAGAGTAAAAATGACCAAGAGTAGAAAGTAAGTTTTCAAATTCTATGACAGTGATGCCTGTGAGAGCTCTGCCAGCTCAGTTATCTCTGCATCAGCTCACCCAGACCTGCGGTTTTAAGGACAACAAACAAGCTTTTATAATAAAGATTGCGAGAGCAAAATTTTAAACCAAATGCTAAAAAACCCTTGGCAATCTGAATAAACCATCTGCAAAACACAGCCCAGCCAGAACACTCGGAGCACTCCCATCTCAGTGACCTTTCCATCACTGATGCTCAGCCCCTCTGGGGAAAACATGTCAATCCACTTCAGATGAGGTTTTAAATGTTTTGTCTGCTTTAAAGATCCCACAGAGCTGTGCTTTCAAACAGCTGTCCCTTGAGCTGGACAGAATTCACCAGCCAAGCCAAACTGGGGGTCCCAGTTGCCTAAAACATGAACCTTGTCACTGATTTGTTTTGTGCGTCGGCAAATCCCATCACCCCAAAAAACCTGGGACGTGGAAAGTGTCAGCAAACACCATCACCCCAAAAAACCTGGGACATGGGAAGTGTCAGCAAACACCATCATCCCCAAAAAAAACTGGGACATGGGAAGTGTCAGCAAACACCATCATCCCCAAAAAAAACTGGGACATGGGAAGTGTCAGCAAACCCCAAAAACCTGGGACATGAAAGGTGATGGTAAGCCCCTTCACCCTGAGAACTCTGTGACACGAAAGGTGTGCACAAATAGATAATTTTGGGGTTTTTCTCTGCTCCACATTTGCTGCCAACATCTCTTCACTCCCGCCGCGTTTCAGTTCCCAAGACAACTGATGGCCCTCTCATGTTTAGGTACAAAATCAAGCCCAGGTGACCACAGAACATGAGGGTCTGACCTGGACCCAAGGAACATCCCCAGGTGTCCTGTCCAGCCTTGGCTCGAGCCAGGAGCTCCCTGACCACCACCAGTGGCTCCCACCTGCCTGCCAGGAGCTGAGAGCTCTGCTCAGGCCCCAGGGCGCCAGTGCTGCACTCCTGAGATGCTGCCACCACCACGGCCACCACTTCAGTCACCATGGCTTCCCAAGCCCATTAAAATCTGTCCCTCGAGCCAACTGTGAGGAACCAGGGAACACTGAGAGCATGGAAAGAGAAGAATCTCCCCATCCTCAACACCCCATCCCTGGCAGTGCCCAAAACCAGGCTGGACAGGGCTTGGAGCAGCCTGGGACAGTGGGAGGTGTCCCTGCCATGGCACTGGATGGGCTTTGAGGTCCCTCCAACCCAGCCCGTCCTGGGATCCTGTGGTTTTGTGAAAAGGTGAGACACGCTGGCACATCACAGAAGGGAGTTTGTAGTGCCCAAACCTTGTTCCACAGCTCTCCAAACGTGAGATTGGGAACTGGAGCATCTAGAGAAATCATTAGAGGAAGCAGAGCTGTAATCAGGCACAGCCGTGGTGAGTGACCGCTGGCTGCAGGGCGATGACCAGAGCCCGGAGCGGGCAGTGAGCGCTGCCTGAGTGACCATGGGGTGTCACTCACACACCACAAACCCGGAGGAGAACAAATCCAGGGCTGTGTGAGCACAGCCCCTCGGGACTGCCCTGCCCCGCTCCCGGAGGGAGCTCAGTCACCCCAAGAGTTTTGGGGCTCCACCTGAGGATCTCACACCTGTGTTCTACCTTACCCATCCTCAACAACGTGACAGCTTCCATTTTACACCAGTCCTCCGAGGGGCTGACAAACCAGCCGGCTACAAAAGGATGCAAAAATTCTCTTGCAAATCTTTTGTCTTTATCCCCTGACACATTTTCTCCCCTCTCGTTAAGGCGGGCGACAAACAAAGCACAAACATCGTCGTCGCATCCAAAATCTGGGAGAAAAGCAGGTTTATTGCTGGCTGGGGCTGGCAAGGGGGACACAGAGATGTTGTTCCAGGCGGGAGAACAAAGATTAACTACTCTTCTCACAGATTTTAAATCCGGGAAGAGTGACCTCATACACCACAGCACCATTGAAACAACAAACCCCACAGAATACAACAAGCTGCTATTGACCCTTGGAATGGAAACAGCTCCATTCAAACCGGGGGTTTGGGAAAGAGCTTCCAGAAAGTGTCAGGGAAATTCCACTTTGAATTTCAGCACCGGGAAGAGCTTAACTCCACAAATCATTCTGCCCATCACTCTTGTGCTCCCCTCAAACACAGTGCCAGAAGCTTACGGGAAAAGCACAGTCCACAGAATTTTTTTGGCAGGGGCAGAAAGGTTTAAACTTTGCTATCACCCTGCTCTCACAGTACAGCTCCTGATCAGGGGGTACCTCTGCTCGGGGCAGGTGTGGCAGGAGGGCACCCAGGGGAGACCGGTGCGGACCCCCGCGGATGCCACGGATTTGAAAATCCATCGCTCGAGTTTAGCATCCCAACGAGCCATTAACAGCTGCTGCCGCACCAGATGCCGTGCAACCAGCCAGGCCATTAATTTTCCCCCTTTCCCCTCCATTTTTATCTGTTACAGACCCATCCTTTGTTCTGCCTGCCCAGCACGGCCGGTGCCGGGCTCCAGGTGCGCCCTCCCTGCGCCTCCGGGCTCTAAAGTCACTCGGCACTTCCCAGCTCCTGCCCGGGGAGGTAAAAATTAGTAACATACCATCACGTGGTAAATCTCCTTGCTTGGGAGACGGAGAGCTCTGCACACTGCTGACCTCGATTTCCTTCCTCTCCAGAGGAGCCGTTTTGCCGGGCTCCAGCTCGGCGCCTTTGCTTTTGGGAGCATCGAGCCCCGGCGCTCCATCGCCGCCGTCCCTCTTGTCCCTCTTGCCCGCCGCCTCCTGCCGCTCTTTGTCCTGGCTGCCGAGCTCGGGGATCTGCTCCAGCTTGCTGTGGAACACGCTGGGGCTGCCCGGCTCTTTCTTGAGCGAGTTGCTGCCGTTCCACTCCTCTCGCTTCTTGGCGGCCGGCTCCTCCCGCGGCGGGGCCGGGGGCTGCGCGCCGGGGCCNCACCGTCAGCGACCTCTTCATCGGGGAGCTGGGCTTGCCGGCCGTGGGGCTGCGGCTCTGGGTCAGGCTGCTATTAGGAGAGAGCAGCCCAGTGGCGACGTCTTCTCTAAGCACCGGCTCAGGGTATTTATCGGCCAGGTTAAGGGTTAGGGGCACCGACAAGTGAGAGCACTCTGACATCGCACGCCTCATCGCCTTCCTCTGGTGGGCAGCCCTGGCCAGCAAACTGCCCTCGCAGCCCAGCTGCTCCTCCATCTCCTCCTCCATCTCGGGGCTCTCGCTCAGCTCGCTGCTTTTGGACTCGTCCTGGGCCAGCTCCACCGTGGTGGTCGGAGGGGCTGCCTTGGCTGTGGGACCGGGGGAACGGAGCCCGCTCTGCCCGTAGCTGTCATTAACCACCCCCAGGACACAATAGCCGGGGGCTCCATCTTTTTTCACGGCCGCTTCTTTAGAGCCCGAGTCGTTCGGCAGGATGGGCTGGAAATTGGGGTTCCAGACGCTGATTTCCTGCTCCTTCACGTACTTGCCGGGATCGCTCTCCGACACGGATAGATGGGGCAGCTTCGGCTCTGGCTGGCATTTGGTCTCCATCCCAGCCTTACCCACGGCTTTCTCTTGGTCGGTGATGGCTTCATTTTTACCCAGCCCAGGACCGGGTTTCTCGGCTCCCGCCTGTCCCACGCGGAAATCGGTGGCTTTGGGGTTCCCGAAGTTGCCTTCTGCAGAAGGAAACGTTTCCGAAATCAAGGACCAGCTCTCAAGGTGACCCGCAGCCGCCTGGTATTTCTTGCCCGGCACCTCAATTTCTCTTTTGTCTTTCTGAGCTATTTTTAGCTCTTTGTCTAGTTTTCCCTCGAAGAAGCAGAGCTTGTCCTCATCCGTGAAACCGGCGTTCTTAACGAGCCCGTCCTTAATCGGTCCCCCCGAGTTCACGTTCAAGCCAATCTCGTTAAGCTTCCCCTCGGTCCTCTGCCACTCGAACTCGGTTTTGCCGAAGTCTTTGGCGGACTCCATGCGGTGGAAGGCAGCCGGGAAGCTCTCGGGGCTCTTGCCCTTGCCCAGCGGGCTGTACTCGGGCTGCTGGTCGGAGAGGGACATCGCGGCGGCTCCGCGGCTCCGCTGCAGCGCTCGGCGCGCCGGGCTCGCTGCCGTGACGACACCGGCGTGCCCCCGGTATTCGTGACAAACCAAACCCCGTCCTCCCCACCCCCTGCGCCGTCGCCTTCACTTACTGCAGCCAGCCACTAGTTCAAAAGAAACCGGCAGGTCGCATCCTTTTGTGGAGAATCCTCAGGAATTCACTTGGGGATGATGGAGAGCGCCCGGCCGCGAACTGAGGCTGGTGTGGGTTTGGTCGGCTCAGGGGAAAGGTTTTTCTGTCCCGACACGTCTGTCTGGGGGAATTTCGGCCTCTCCTTTTGCTCTGCCGAACTCTGCTGTGATCGATGCTTTTATCGGTGTCGATTCCTGCTGATGAGCCATTCCAAGAACACGCAGGACCCGAGCTCAGCGATTCCCCCTCCCGAACAAAACCAAAGCACGGCCCCCCCCCACCAGCCCTGCCCCAAAAGCACAGTGCAGAATGAGCTCTTTCAGCACAAGGGCTTTGTTTTCTGTGAATTTTAATATATTCTTTTGGAGTCAACAGTGATCACAAGTCCTGCTGTAATGAGGATTTCACAATTCACAGACCGGATCACTCCCGTAAGCAAGAGGACAAAGCTGAAAAGGATGGGATGGGATGTGTTTGGAAAGGTCCTGGAATCTCAAATACAGCCAGACTCATTTTAAGTCTATTTTTTTCAACATGAAAAAATTGTTTTTTCATATGATATGAACATATCTTACGATATTTTTAGCTGATTCAAAGATGCCACATATCTGTGTTTTGAACCAGCTGCCTCTTTGGGTCCACAGAGTCTGCCAGACAATGCAGACATGTGCCCCAGCTGACAAAAATATGAACTTCATTGCTTGCTGTCCTGGTCGCAGGTGGATTTTTTCTGTCACACTTCATTCACACCAGCACTGCACACTTTGTGCTGACCCATCCAAGCCCAGCCTCGACAGCTCTGATGTGCCCTCCTCAGCCACCTCTGCTCCGGCACCCCACAGGGCTCCTTCACCTGGGAGTCGTGATTTGGACACCATTCCCCTGGTTAAACTGGGCTGCAGGTTGCTCAGAGGCTGCATTAGCACCAAACTGCAGATTCAGCTTTTATTCTTAAGTGTCTGGTGCAGCTTAATCCTTGACTGAGGCAGATTTTGCTCTCTGAACCAGGGTCACAGCACATGAACCATCCCGGATATCCTAAAATGTCCTTAGAGCTTATGGAAAAGGCCTCCCCTGCTCGAGTTGAACTGAAAGAAATGTATTTTTATACCCAGAGCCTGCAAGTTCCACTACGCCCCCTGAATTGAACCTGCTGTGAGAAATGCTACAATCCACACATTTATCTGCTTGTATTTAAGCCTGGGATTTAAGGCACTGCTATATTTAAAAACAATGACTAAGGAACTGTAAGTTATATGAATCTTTCCTGACAGCCTCTAATTAACCAAAATAGTTCCACCCACAACCTTCACTTCTCAAAGAGCCTCAACAATTTTTCTCTGCTTTAAAATATTCCGAGGTGCCTTGCTGTGGGAAATGGGTTCTGAGCTCACGGCTCGTGCTCTTCCTCCTCCCTGATGTAGGACTAATGTTTGCAAGCACTTGCTCACTCTGAAAGTACTGACTGTGCTCCCCAGTCTGGCAGGCCCTGAGTTCCTCTCATCCTGTGTAATTACTGTGATTCCTCCATTGCTCACTCAATCCAAACCAAGATTTTTTTACAGGAAATCTCAATCCATCAGAGAGCCCTTAATGCACTTCCCCAGGAGTGAGGGCAGCCCTGTAAAGCTCTCTGAAACCACCTAGGAGCTTTTTATTTGATTTTTTTTTTTAAAAAAAGCAAATATCTACTATTTCTAACAGAGGAGAAAACGCTCTTTGATTTTGGGGTTGGTACTTCAGAGCCTGGGATCATGGAAGGGATTTGCATCACAGGAAAGAAGAGCCTGACTCCACGTCAGTGCACGGCCAGTAACAGCCCCCGCTGCTGCTGCTTTATTAAATAATATTTTCTAATGCAGGAAATGAACCACAGTCAATACCTGGGATGCTCAGAAGCAGGAGAATTGCTTAGCTATGAAAAATCTCCAAAGTCAGCAGCCAGTATTTAATCTCTCAGGACATTAATGGAGGTAATGCAGAGTTCATACGCTGAGAGCTTCCCAACAGCTTCCTCCTGCCCACAGCATGCTGCTCCCAGACCCCTGCCCACTTCCAGTGCCCTCTATCTTCTACCCAGTCAGTTTATTTTGATTTCCATTGCTGAATATTCTGCCTCTGAAGCTGTGCCACGGTGGCTGTGCAAGGCCAGGAATGGCCACTTGCAAGCCAGGACCAGCAGCTCTCCCACCAGAGCTTTGCTCCCTGTTGTTCCTTTTGATTCCCATAAACCTTAAATTCTCTGAAGAATTAAAAGGCAAACTGGTCAATGGAGATGAGCCAGAAAGGCTGGAAGGATGTTCAGAATACAGAGTTGGGCAGATTTTGAGAGGTGACTCAGTAAGGGAGCGGAGCTGGGTTGGAAGGGACAGTCAGATACCCTCACAGGAACCCCCACCACTGCTTTTACCCTCAGTACAACATGGAGGAGGATTTCCTACTCTCCAAGTACCAAATCTGGGGTTTCCCTCTCCTCTGGGCTCTCCACCACCTTTGATGCCAGGCAGGAGCAGTGACACCATTACAAGATCCTGTACATCAGGCCTTGGTCCAGCTCTGCCCGTGGAGCTCCCCACTGCCTGCAGCTCCCACTCCCTGCCAGAGCTGACAGCAGCCTGGGGGAGAGGAGGAAGGCCCTATTTTCCCTGCTCATGAGGAGGAAGGCTCTATTTTGCCTGTTCTCAAGGAGGAAGGCTCTGTTTTCCCTGTTCTCAAGGAGGAAGGCTCTATTTTCCCTGTTCCCAAGGAGGAAGGCTCTGTTTTCCTGTTCTCAAGGAGGAAGGCTCTATTTTCCCTGCTCCCAAGGAGGAAGGCTCTATTTTTCCTGCTCACAAGGAGGAAGGCTCTATTTTCCTGTTCATGAGGAGGAAGGCTCTATTTTCCTGTTCATGAGGAGGAAGGCTCTGTTTTCCTGTTCTCAAGGAGGAAGGCTCTATTTTCCCTGCTCACAAGGAGGAAGGCTCTATTTTTCCTGCTCACAAGGAGGAAGGCTCTATTTTCCTGTTCATGAGGAGGAAGGCTCT